>JBBBDQ010001862.1:1205000-1632500 GCA_037127315.1 Ascarosepion bandense | reverse complement strand
AGCAACTGAAATGTGGTTCTACAGAAGGATGCTGCAAATATTATGGATCGAGCAACGATGAGGTTTCGGAAAGGATAGAAACGAAAAGGAAATTAATACTGAGCATCAGGAAGAGACAGCTGAAGTTACTGAGACATGCAATGAGGAAAGAGGGCTTGGAGAACCTGATACTAACAGGTTGAATAGTAGAAAAAAAGGAAAAAAAGACAGGGGAAAGCAACGGATAACATATTTGAAGGATCTGATCAGGTAGATGATGGAACGAGGGTTTCGTGGTGTAACAGAAGAAAGCGTGCTAAGAGCCACCAGGGACAGGGAGATGTGGAAAGCCATGATCGCCTACGTCCTGAAAGGACTTGGCACATAGAAGAATATATATGCCAACTGTTTATGAAAAAATTATAATGTGGATATAAAGTGGGGGATCAACTCTATATTATAATCAATATATAAACTGATCCCTCATTTTGTGACCATGCTAATTTCTATATATTTACATTCTAGATTTATGGGCTTGAGCAGGTGGATGATGGAATGAGAGTTGCAGGTGTAAGAGGAAAAAGCGTGCTAAGATCCACCAGGGACAGGGAGATGTGGAGAACCATGATCGCCTACGTCCTGAAAGGACAGAGCTCATAGAAAAAGAAGAACTTTTGTTAACAAAATAAATAACTATTAATACCATCCCAGAAAATAAAATTATTTACTTCAGAAATCAAAACAAAAATACCTGTAGTGAGTGTCTGACTCACTTCCCTCTCATTCAAGTCGTCCACAATTATTTCCCAGTTCGGTCGTCCTTTCTAGACACTTTCTTCAACTCAGCACTGTATCTTCTGCGTAACCTATGTTGTTTAAATTGTGGACTCTTTTTTTCCATTTTATTGAAACAAATGTTAAACACGTCTGTCGTTTCTTCTGCCTTTCCTTTCTTTACACTGAAACAAATAGCGTCTCTGATATGTCTTCTTCCTCTCTCCATGCAATCAAAACGGCTTCAAGCTTCATTAATGAGAAATTGCTTGAACGTTTTAGGTAAGGAACTAAGGGAGTGACAGAAGAATTTTAATAATTACCCCGACGAACTCAAGTCACTAGTGCCCCACCACAAGAACTTACTCGTGCAACCAGATTGGCAACAAGGTCCCACCATTTACAGTTAGATCAGCCAAATGCAGCCGACAATTCTACTCCATCCGTTTCTTTTATCGAAATTCCCGTCTGTGGAACGCCCTTCTATGTACTTGCTTTCTTAATGGCCACAACCTCCAAGAATTTAAATGCAATTTCAATTCCCATCTCTTATATACTTTACTCCATTCCTTTCTACAACACCCCGAATATCTTGTTCTTTCCATTTCTCTATACCTTCGCAACTGTCTTCACACCTGTGTTCCCATCCTTCTCTTGCCCTTTCTCTGACACCCCCTGCAACTGGTTTGTCTTTCTTTTCACTCTCCTCCTGTCTAATTCCCATCTTTTATCCACTTGACTCCAGTTCTTTCTACATCACCCTGTATATCTTTTCCTTTCTCTCGACCTTTGCAACTGACATCACACCTGTATTCCCATCCTTCTCTTGCTCCTTTCTCTGACACCCCCTGTAACTTGTGCGTCTTTCTCTTTACTCTCCCCCTATCTAATCTTTTACTCTTATGTAGCCCCCTGCGCATGTCTTTCTACATCACCCTGTATAACTTTTCCTTTCTCTCTACCTTTGTAACTGTCATCACACCTGTATTCCCATCCTTCTATTGCTCCCTTCTCTGACACCCCCTGTAACTTGTGCGTCTTTCTCTTCATTCTCCTCCTGTCTCAACTTTTACTCTCTTATGCAGCTTTCTGCGCATCAGTGGCAGTACCGCCTTGTTTGGGGTGAAACGATTAAAAAGATGTGATTCGTTTATTTATTTTCTTCAGTTTATCAACCATTTGCCGGTTATTTAAAGGCAGAAAATATTTTTAGATTGTAAGATTTTTTCGGGGAGATATTAATATTTTATTGATAATTCTTACTAATTAATCCTTATTTTTTAGAGAATACGTAAATTCCTACATTTGCCAAGGGTATTTGTGCGTAAGGAAACCGTACGAGGATTAGAACTCGGTTCTCTCATTGATAATTCAAAACCGTAATCCATCACACCACCCGCACTGACAAGCTTGCAACATTTGGTATTTTCAAGCAGTTACACATTTATGGAATAACCAGACTCAACATTGCTTAATTTCGGTGATTCAACGTGATTTGGCCATAATACCCAGAATTATAATAGGATATTTATTTTCTTTTCTTTAACAAAGTCAAAATGCTCCTCAGGTAACAGATTTGAATTTGTAATATCTTGTGAAGAATTCTGAAGAAAAAAACTTCTTAATCAGGATAGATTAAGAATAAATATATTAAATATGAAGATAATTTCTCTTTCTTTCTTACACACACGGTCCTGGGCATGACGGTAAACTACATCCTGCAGCAAGGTCTCTGATTGAGAGGTTGTGAGAAGCATGGAACCACCTTGTAATTTTTGTTGTTCCCTGACCTAGAGTGGTAGTACCAGCTGTGGGCAAATAGTTAATCCCCAAACTAGTATCAAAATATTATGAGAGTATAAAAATATACTTTTATAGAAATATATACATAAAAATAGGCTTTTATAGAAAAATATACAGTTTTGAAAGAAAAATATTACCAACAATACATTTTTGAGGAAAAAAATTCTTACCATAACACATTTTCGAAAGGAAAAAAATATTCTCAGCAAAACATTTTTTAATACAATGCCAGAAGAAATTTTCAATTTTCTAAAATAAAGAAGAATAAAAACAAAAAAATTTCATTAAAAGCTGACTAAATCAACCTTCTCACTATAACCGAACATTAAAGAAATACCTTAAAACCCGACCTTTTTGGCATCAAATAAACCACAGAGGTTGATATGCCATTAAACAAAACTTACACACGCCAACAACCACACATACAGACAAACATATATACACATACATACATATATATTAATAATGAGTGTACTAAATAAGATGATAATTTCTCTGTCACACACACACATCCACACACACACACACACACACATCCACACACACACAAACATATACATATATATGTGCACACATATACATTTTCTAAATATATGCTTTTAAATATAAGAGACAATGAATGTCTATTATGTTTAATCATGAGCCGTTCTAAACGTCGTATTTTTGTTTTAATTTCAGTTGAAAATAAAGACAAAAATTCTCCAACATTTGGATAATTATTTATTGGTTTTCTTCTAAGCTTTCGGCTCACATGAGCCATCTTCAGAGAGGTCGTTTAAACTGAAATATTATAAAATCCACCATCACCGACGATTTTATTTTGTGTTGACATAAAACTCCGCTTGGCAACGGCAATAGTTGCCAAAAATAATAAACGCAGTTCTTAAGTTTGCGATGCGGTTTTATGACGTCACACCGCGGGATAGCGCGAAATGACAACAAAACCATATAGTAAAATGCAATGTAATATGTTATTTCCTGTTTTATACATTTATATATAATAATAATAAATATATATTCTTACACACGCACAAATATATATATATATATATATATATATATATATATATATATATATATATATATATTTTAATTCAGATACTTCAATCCAAGGGAAAAAAGCAGGAAGGTAAATTCCAAAAAACCCGATCCTAATTAATATTAAAAATTTATTTTAATATTAAAAAATGATACAGGAAGAGAGCTCCATGTAATAAAATATTACAGAGCAAATATATATATTAAAAAAGGATTAATTCAAAGATGTTGAATAGCCATTTCGATATGAAGATCCCCACGGGGGACGACACATCACCTCAGCAACAGAAAAAACCTTTCAGAAACTGGAGAAAAATTAGTCTACTTTTCCTTTTTAAATAGATTGCAAAGAAATTAAAAAATAAATAATAAAATAAAATAAAATAAAATAAAAATAAAAATAAAGGGAAAGAAAAAGATAAAGAAAAAGAAAACGAAAAAGAAAAAGAAAAAGATAGAATAAAATCAAATAAATAAGAAAAGAAAAAAAAAAATTGACATCGTCTGGGTTCGCAAAAAAAAGGGGGAATGTAACTAAAAATTAACAGACAGACGCGTTAAATCGACGTCAGTTTAGGCAACACGGAAAAAAGGTGGTAAGAGAGATAAAAGAAGGAAGGGAGGGTAAAAGAAAGAAACTAAAGAAAAAAAATTTTTTAAATATTACAGACGCTGGACAAATTCAAAAACCTAATTTCCCCAAAACGTTGAAGTATTAGAAAAAGGCCTTTACTTAAAAAGGCATAATTATTAATAAAAGGGAATAAAAAGATATAGGATTTAAAATAAAATTATTTTTAAAAAAATTAGGTCATTTGAAATTAAACTAAATAAAGACAACACTAGGTAAAAAAAAAAAAAAAAAAAAATAATTACAATTATTATATACATACCTATAGAAGTACACACATACATACATATATATACACACACAATTCTACGAATAAGAATACATATATACACATACACACACATACATTCAATTTATTACACACTTATATACATATATATATATAAATATATACACACATATATATTACACACTAGGCTCAGCTTGTACCCCTAAGGGTTTTCGTGATAGGTGTCGTCTGTGTTTATTGGAGAAGATTCTGATTTTGAAGTATCCTCATCAGGACTTACTTTTGAACTTTAGGAGGGAATTTATAAACAAGTGCCGCCATAGGGCGGATTTTAACTTCTAATTTCAAATTTTAATTTTTAAATTCTAAATTTTTCTATAATTTTTTTAATATTTAAAAAAAAATTTTTAATTTTAATTTTAAATTTAATTTTTTTTTTTTTTATGTATATGTGTATGTTTGTGTGTGGATGTACTTTTTTATATATATGTATGTATATGTATATATGTATTTATGTATGTGGGCTATATGTAATTTTGAAAAAAATTTTTTAGCTATTTAAATGCTCCTTTTCATAATATTCATTAATATGTATGTGTGTGAGTTCATATGGAATATGTGTATGTATATGTATATGTATATATGTATATATATGTGTGTGTGTGTGTGTGTGTGTGTGTGTGTGCATGTGTGTGTACACATGTATATTATGTGTATATGAATTTTTTGTATATAGGTGTGTACACACATATATATGTGTGTATGCGCATGTATATGTATATAAGTGTGTAATATATATGTGTGTATATATTTATATATATATATATGTATATAAGTGTGTAATAAATTGAATGTATGTGTGTGTATGTGTATATATGTATTCTTATTCGTAGAATTGTTTGTGTATATATATGTATGTATGTGTGTACTTCTATAGGTATGTATATAATAATTGTAATTAATTTTTTTTTTTTACCTAGTGTTGTCTTTATTTAGTTTAATTTCAAATGACCTAATTTTTTTAAAAATAATTTTATTTTAAATCCTATATCTTTTTATTCCCTTTTATTAATAATTATGCCTTTTTAAGTAAAGGCCTTTTTCTAATACTTCAGCGTTTTGGGGAAATTAGATTTTTGAATTTGTCCAGCGTCTGTAATATTTAAAAAAAATTTTTTCTTTAGTTTCTTTCTTTTACCCTCCCTTCCTTCTTTTATCTCTCTTACCACCTTTTTTCCGTGTTGCCTAAACTGACGTCGATTTAACGCGTCTGTCTGTTAATTTTTAGTTACATTCCCCCTTTTTTTTGCGAACCCAGACGATGTCAATTTTTTTTTTCTTTTCTTATTTATTTGATTTTATTCTATCTTTTTCTTTTTCTTTTTCGTTTTCTTTTTCTTTTTCTTTCCCTTTATTTTTATTTTTATTTTATTTTATTTTATTTTATTATTTATTTTTTAATTTCTTTGCAATCTATTTAAAAAGGAAAAGTAGACTAATTTTTCTCCAGTTTCTGAAAGGTTTTTTCTGTTGCTGAGGTGATGTGTCGTCCCCCGTGGGGATCTTCATATCGAAATGGCTATTCAACATCTTTGAATTAATCCTTTTTTAATATATATATATATATATATATATATATATATATGAAATGATTTGTTTGAACATTATTTTTGAGCGATACTCGTATTTACGGAGATATTCTGTTTGTAATCAAACAGTATTATATATTTATTTCTACCGGACTGATTATTTACGATGAATTTTTGTTACGAAAATGTGTGTTATTCGGCAGGATTCAAACCTGCGATCCCTATCTACATAGGGGAGGCCACCAGTCGGTGTGGTGCGTCTTAGACCTTTTGACCACGAATGACCAACGGTCTAAACGGTGTCAAATCTTGCCGAGTAAGGGATTGAGTAAGTTCTTGCTGTGTTTTCACGAATAGTAATGTTTTATTTACAAACATTACTAAAAAAAACATGTCACTGAATGTATTGTTCATTACTTTTTCCTATCTTTCTATCCGCAGCTGAATTTCACGTCAGAATAACGAGACGTCTTACAAGGCTAACGAATAAAAATGAACGTGCTGTACATCCAGGCTATGCGCCGTTGATCGGAAGAAGTGATAATCGAATGTGGCAATGATTAGTAAATACGGCGGGTTGGGTAGGACTTCCCATTTAAGCGTTTCCAAATGTTTTTACCCGTTTTGCATCATGTAGCCTAGCATTGTCATTTTGCAAGATCACTTTGTTGTGTCTCTGCCTGCGTAAAAGACATTTTTCTTCAACTCTCAATTTTAGTCGATAGCAATCTCTTTTATATATATATATATATATATATATATATATATATAATAATCCATTAAGACGCAGGATATTACTAATTGTTAAAGAATGTATTAAACAAAATACTATAAAAAACTGAAAACTGTAAAATAGGAAAAAACATTTAGATAGTGATTTCGCAATTTCCACAAGCGAGCCAGGAAGGAAACTGTTAGCATACAAATTACGAGAAAATCCATTATACAGTGATGATAAATTACTAACTATCTAATTGTTCACATAAATTACTAATCGCTAGGTACTACAGAGTAAAGTTCATGAGAACAATCACTGTAATAGTATTAAAGAAATGCACAGATAAAATACATTATGGCGGTGGTAAAATGTGTGTATATATATATATATATATATATATATATATATATATATATGTGTGTGTGTGTGTGTGTGTGTGTGTGTGTGTGTGTAGATTTCTGATAGACGGCGTAAAATAATTCAATAGGAAGTGAAGAAGAAATTTGAAAGGCTTTCGTTGTATTGATTGGCGGGTTGCTGTCATTTGACCCCCACACGAAAAGCACGTTCGGCCGTTCAATTCGTTTTAATATCACGTCGAATTCTTTCAATTTCTTTAATTGTTCCCGTTTCTATGAGTCGGTTGGTTGTAATTAGTGCAATATGTTGCACCAATCAATTCTCGAAACGTGTAACCGATTGTCAGTCCGACGACTCTTCGTAATCTCTGTTGGCCGACAGATTCACAGACAGACAAATGGAGGAAATCATCTTCCTTTTTATTTTTATTTTTTTTTTCACTGAAAATCGTCAGAATGAAAAAGTAATAATGGAGCTGAATCAAAAAATAAATTAATGGATAATAAAAAAATGGAAATAAAATGAAAGAATAAACGAAAACAAACCTTAATTTCATAAAGAAAAAATGCATTATTAAAATATTAAATAATTCGTAATATAATAATACTAAATACATAATTCGTTCTTATCCACGTTGAATATCTTCTGAAATTTATATATATACGAGTGTGTCCTTGTCGTCGAAAAGAACGGCAAAATATTTATATCAATATGCCTTCTAAAGCTATATAATTCTATAACTACTATTGACATGAAAAAAAAAAAGGAAAGAAAAAGAGAAAAATACAGAGTGTGGAGGAAAATATTATATATATATATATACTAGCAGTATAGCCCGGCGTTGCTCGGGTGTAATAAAAGCTTTAAGACTAATCCATGGTCCTGGAGCTCAGACTCTTTGAACGTTGGCACGAAAGACTAAAAAGCAATAGTTGTTTCCAGTTAAAGCAAAACCGTAGACTGAAAGAAAAATGAATGGATGTAAGTCAAATTTTGATTTCCTGGTATCGATATCAAATAAGTTTTTCGTAGTAAACTGAAATTTGAAGGCTAAATAAGTCCTCTGAGTAAATGGTATCATGGCTGAGACTAAGAACTCAAATTATACCTACTTAGAGCCAAACCCGAAGCAAAAACAAACATTTCGAATATCGAATTTTGATATTTATCAGAGGTACCTCGACACAAAACCGAGCTAAGAACACTTGCAGACGTTTATAGTACAACTCTGTAAGTTTTCAAGAAAATGTCCATAGGCATGGGCTTGGTGTTTATGTCAGCGAACATCTCCCCCTAGCTAGGGTGACATCTCTTGAATCCCTGGATCATTCTTTCATGTGCTTCCGTCTCTCACGTCTAAACTCGCTTAGCTATCTCTTCTTTCTCTATCGCTCCCCCTACTCCTCTGACTGCTCGGTACTTGACAGCATCTCTATCAATATCTACAAGGCCATTTCTTCTCATCCTTCGGCCCATATATTTGTGTTTGGTGACTTTAACGCCCACCACACCAAGTGGCTGGAGAACTCTGTCACCGACCTTGCTGGTGTCCACACCATGAATTTTTTAATCACGCAATAACTTACGTAAGTGGTGGACTTCCCCACGCGTTTCTCCAATAAATCTAACGGAAGGGACTCACTACTAGACGGCTGCTTCACTTCCATCCCAGACTCTTGCACTACCAGACAGCTCTGCCCTCTCGGAATCACTGACCAAGTCGTAGTTTCTGAGAACTTCTCATTCCACTCCCACCCTACCCAAGAAACCCAGACCAGCAGAATATTCTATTGCTGCCAAAGAGCAGACTTGGATTCGTTCCAAGACTTCCTCTGTGACGTCCCTTGGAACAATGTTTTTAGCCTTCCCGTCGAAGACTGTGCATGCAAGGTCTTCTCCTGGGTTAAGGCTGGCATCGAGGCTTTCATCCCTGCCAAGAAATTTCAGCTTAAATCTCATTCGTCTCCCTGGTTCTCGCCCGCTTGCTCGGCCGCCATCGCCCACCGGAATCATTTCTTCCGGCTGTATCGTAGATACGCGTCGGACCAAAATAGGCGCCTTTTCGCCTCAGCTCGTAATAAGTGTAAAAAGATACATAACGAAGCTAAGATGTTGTTTGCTGCCAGAATGAAGTAACGCATAGCATGCTCTAAATTTGGCTCTAAAGACTACTGGCGACTCTGTAAAAGAGTACTTAACAAGACGAATTCGAGACTGGATTCATCTGAAGTTTCTACACCCGACTTCCCACCTAGAACTAATGCTCAAATGAATGACTTCCAAAATACACGCTCGCTGGTTTCTAACATAATTTCAAAAATTGACCCTCATAAAGCAAGCGGAGAGGACGGAATCCTAATCATAGTCTTGAAGAAATGTGCCCCTGAACTCTCCTCTCTCCTTTTTAAACTTTACAACTTCTGCCTACCTGCTTCCTGCTTCCATGCCAATTGGAAGTCTTCCTCTCTAGGTCCTATATTTAAGAACACTGGAGAACCCTCGGACCCCACAAATTACCGCCCTATCAGCCTTCTTCCGATCTTTGGCAAAGTGTTCGAAGCCATTATCAACGCCTCGGTGGTTCAGCATCTCACGGCCCACGGGCCTCCTCTCGGACATACAGTATGGTTTCCGCTTCACCAGGTCTACTGCTGATATGTTAACGACCATCACCGAGAATATATACCAGGCTCTCGACAAGAATGGCGAAGCCCGAACCGTTGCCTTGGACATCTCTAAAGCGTTCGACAGAGTCTGGCATGCTGTCCTTCTACGCAAACTGCGGAGCTATGGTATAACTGGACATTTGTTTGACCTAATCCAGTCTTTCCTCTCTAACCGCACATTGAAGGTGGTATTAAACGGACATGCCTTCCAGAAGTACCATACGAACGTTGGTGTCCCTCAAGGCTCTATCGTAGATCCTACGATCTTTCTGATCTACATTTGTGATCTTTCCGATGCCATAAGATACCAAGTTGGTATGTACGCCTATGACACCACAGTTTACTCTCGCCTCGAACAAAAATCTGGTGTGGGCGTCAAAGCGAATCTCGCTGCTGAGCTTGAAAAAGACCTCCAATCCGTAGTAGACTGGGGTAAGAAATGGCTCGTAAATTTTAATGCGTCCAAAACGAAGCTGCTATCAATTAACCATCATAGATAATTGCACCTACCTTCCATTAGCATGGAACAGGCTTGCCTCCCAGAGAGTAAAACACTACGCCTTCTTGGCCTCAAATTCTCAGTGCAACTCAAGTGGAATGAATATATCGAATCCATTGCTAAATCCACTGCTATGAAAGTCGGTACTCTGTGGTGGGCCGGGAAGTTTTTTCAGTCTGAATCTATCTTGCACATATATAAATCTACCATCCGCCCGTGCATTAAATACTGCTGCCACATCTGGCAGTGTGCCCCTGCTGTTCTCCTCGTGGTTCTAGACTAAATACAACGGAGAGTTTGTAATGTGATCGATACCAACTTGGCAGACCGCCTGCAGTCACTCTCTCACCGGTGTGACCATGCTTCCCTGTGCCTCTTCTATAAATACTTTCATGGCTTCTGCTCCGATGAACTTAGATCACTAGTGCCCCCTAGGTACGAATTTGCACGAGATACTAGACTAGCAACTAAGTCCCACCCTTTTACAGTGAAACCGATAAAATGCAAACGCAATTTCTATTCTCCCTCCCCCTGACATTTCCAATTATTTAACCACTCTTTCACATCACCTGCCTCTATGTAACCTCTAGTGGCAGTGTCATGCCTTGCTTGGGGTGAACTGGCTATATATATATATATATATATATATATACGCGGAGGGTTTCTCGAAAGGAGTATAGTTATAAGTTTATGTATATATATATATATATATATATCATGATCCGTTTAGGTGAAACCTAGGTAGGTCTGTCTGGCTCACTAGGTATACTTTATTTATTCCGCTCTACCTAAGTATTGAGAGCTTTTTCGTTTGTTCATTACTCGTGTCAGGGTTTTTTCTTTGGGCTACGTGCTGACTCGGTCCGAACACTTTTGACTAACGTTTATGTACTTAACACTTTCTTCTTTTAAAACCATTTTTCCTTTCTTCGTCGAGCCGTGGTAGGTTTTTAGACACGAATATAGTTATTATCTCTTATATATATATATATATATATATATATATATAAGAATTTTGTAATTTGCTTATAGCATTGTGTATATTTAGTGTATGGGTAGGTTTTGAAGACTATCAATATGCGTTTAGAAAAATAAAGTAAGGCAAGGCATGTGTTGAGTTTTGCCTGGTTATTAATCATTAATATTTCGAGGTCATTGTCTCATCTTCAGAATGTTTGGAGAGATTAATTTAACATCCGCACGCAGTCAGTGCCTTTCATCGAATGGTCATCCTTTATTTTTCTAAACGCATTGTGATAGCCTTCAAAAACTACATATATATATATATATATATATATATATATATATATCCCAACCCGAGGAACCTTTTGGCCTACACTTATCATCGTTGGCTTTATTATAAAGGGTCAATGAAGGACAAAAACCGAGTTCCATCTTCCCCCAGTTTTGTAAGTAATCCTCTGTTTTTGTCCTTCATTGACCCTTTATAATAAAACCAACGATGCCCTTGATAAGTGTTTTCTGAAAGGTTCGTCGGGTTGGAATAATTATGACATCTATTTTGTTTAAGGTTATTAAATTATTATGTGGGTACAAATCATTATTTGTATATATATATATATTAAAAGAAATTTTCAATAATTAAATCCGTTGGACAGCCATAATAATTCACTCTGTAAATAGAATGCAAAATTTGCATCGAACTCCCGACCTTGATCAATTTTAATATTAATGAAATTAATATTAATTAGAATAGGTTTTTGGGATTTATGTATCTGATCATCTGTAATTGGAATTACCTATCTGATCATCTTTAATTGGATAAGCATTATAATTTACTTTGTAAATAGAACATAATATTTGCATCGAGTCCTCCACCTCGATCAATTTTAATATTAATGAAATTAATATTAATTAGAATAGGTTTTTGGGATTTATGTATCTGATCATCTGTAATTGGAATTACCTATCTGATCATCTTTAATTCGATAAGCATTATAATTTACTTTGTAAATAGAATATAATATTTGCATCGAGTCCTCCACCTTGATCAATTTTAATATTAATGAAATTAATATTAATTAGAATAGGTTTTTTGGGATTTATGTATCTGATCATCTGTAATTGGAATTACCTATCTGATCATCTTTAATTCGATAAGCATTATAATTTACTTTGTAAATAGAACATAATATTTGCATCGAGTCCTCCACCTTGATCAATTTTAATATTAATGAAATTAATATTAATTAGAATAGGTTTTTGGGATTTATGTATCTGATCATCCTTTTAGATTTAATATATATATTTATATATATATATATATATATATATATATATATATATATATATATTGGACCTGTTCAGTTTAAGTGGCAAACTCTTTGTGCTTATCAAGGTTCTATCTCCACGCCGACATCGAGAAATCTGCGATAAAAGAACCTGCTTCATAAAATATATCACTGAAAAAACAACATTGGCGCTTAACATTATCACAATGTAGCACTATATATATATATATATATGTCACACTACTTCTGCAGATGAAAAAGAAGTAATCCTAAGTTTAATACGACGGAGCGAAAGAAAATATTATTTGTTGTATTTATTTTGCACTTTATTGTAAATCGCAATATAAGTCGAGTTAAAGAAAACAGAAGAAATTTCTTCTATGTTTTTAATGCGATTTTCCTGTCTTTCAGTTCTCTGGTTAGCTTTTGAAATGCCTACTTTACCATGCCAATGCGTCTTTGGTCTATTCAGTAATTTCGTATTCTGGATATTCTATATTCTGTGTGTTCCTGTGTTCTACGGTATTTCGAGAGAATTATTGTGTCTGATCCAAAGTCTTCGTTAGTACGTTCAATTTACGCGAAGATACCGAACTATTCTAACTCGAAGATAGCAAAAGTTTCCTTCAGATTAACATTACGAAAGCCAACATTATAGAAGTGGCAACAAAAATAACGTTCACGCTCACGGTATAAAAGACGTTCTTGGGAAGTTCATAGGATTTTTTAGAGTTCTATTGGAGTTCAGTAGAACTACTGGGCAGCTGATATTTGTCGGCAGTCAGCCGAATACTAAGGAGTCAGCTTTTAAGTGAGAGATGAACAAGTTCCTAACATTTTGTGTACGTTAAGTCGATTAGCTACCGACATAGCACGAATATAACCTTCACTGCAAAAACTACTCCGCAACACTATCATATAGGAGGACAAATATCACGTAACAGATCAATACTCTTTTCTTTGTTTCTAACGAAATTTTTCCGTTTTTTAATACTTTTCTTAGGTTTTTGTTGTCTCTTCGTCTATCCCAATACGCCTTTCGATTTCAGTGTCGCATTTTTTCTACATTCATCGCAGCATTTATTACTCAAAAATAAAATATAAAAAATACTTTTTGTATGAAGTCCAAATTACTCACTGATTGAGAAGAGTACTTCTGTTTCTGATCTTTCACAAAAGCAAAAGAAAGAGAAAACAGTTCCAATGCTTATCAGTTGCTACTGCTGTTACTATGTATATCCTCTACATCCTTATAATTGTGTTTTTCGCTCTTGTCACGGAAAAAGAACTGCAATGTACTCCTTCCATTTCTGAAGTATTTTTTTCATAATATGAGTGTACTGTCCTTATCTTTTTTTATATCTTGTTGCTGTACAGGTCTTTTGTCTTGTTAATTCCTTTATATTTTTATGCCGTTCTCCATTAGTTGCCGTGCCCAGTCTTCTACTTTGGCACATTTGTCGTTGAGCCATCTTCCTTTCACCGACAAAACAAAGTACAGCAGAAGAAATTGAGTCCTTCTGCTCCATGATTGATTAGGTCAATTCAATGTGATATACATAAAGAAAAGCTCCTAACATTATCTGAAATAGTTATAAATTATAAACCATTTCGGGGAGCTAAGAAAATTTAGACATAATGTTATTTCCAGAAAGAAAAAAATATTACTCAATGAAAGATCCGAAATAATGTCAAAATGTAGACATATAAGAAATAATGTTGAGGTTGTGGCCGCTAATGACGATTCCTGGCATATTAAAAAAGCTAAATATGCATATTTCTTTGATATGCATATTAATCTGTAAAATAAAATTTAGTTTGTTTAAATGTATCAAAATACATAAAAATGGTTTTTAATTTCATTGGACATTCTAAAATACTTTTAAATTTTATTCAAATTTAATGAAGGTAAATTCGGACAGAACTTATGGGATAACCTGATACAAGAGATAAAAAGACGGGGAGGGACGTTTTACTTTTGACTGAATATATAGTTACATATATAAATCAATCCGTATATTGAGTTAAGAGTAAAATTTAATTCATCCTTGATAATGGCTAAATATATAACCGAAAGCGCTTGTTTAAATAAAACATTCGGACAATTTTTACATCATTTTTGTATTGAAAAGAAAAATATTACAAGATTACATTTTTTTTAATCGTATCACCCCAAGCAAGGCTGTAACGCCACTGATGTGCAGGGAGCTACGTAAGAGTGAAAAGATTGGAAAAGAAAAAGCCGGAAACCACATCCTAAACAGGGAACAAGGGATGAGCCTCTACACCTGTTCAATAGACGTGGGTGGAGTGTGAACCGGGCGAGAGTTTAATCTATCTACTCCAATTAGTCTATCTACTCCAATTAAAAAATTATAGAAAAAAACACAGTAACTTGTCTGTCATGTTTAATAAAATTCACATATTTATGTATTTGGCTACATTTAAACTAACTAAATTTGATTTAACAAATTAATATGCATGTTAAAGAATTAAGCATATTTGGCTTCTTTAATATGCCAGGATTTGTCATTAGTAGTCTCAATCTCAACAATATCCAATACGCGAATGACACAGTTCTGATAGCAGACACAGAAAGGAAAATGAAGAACCTCCGACAAAAGGTAGGAAGAGAAAGCACTGGATATAAACTTAAAAACCTAAATGTCTGTTCACCAGCAAAAAAAAAAAAAAAAAAAAAAAATGTTGCCAACAGGTCGTGGAAACAAAAATAAAACAGGTAACAAAATGAAACCAAAATATTAAAAAGGTGGTGATGTTTGCAGATCGTTCCAAGAAGAAAAGTTAAACATAATATTATTTCCAAAAATGAAAAAAAAAAAAATTACTCAATGAAAGACCCGAAATAATGTCAGGATGTAGACACATAAAATATATTTTAGGATCATATAAATCAGGATAAAAGGGTTTACAATTCTTGAAAAAATTCCCTTACTTTAAAACTTTAAATTCAGCATTTCAGTTATTCTAAACTTAAAATCGTGCCTTCTGAAAATCTTTGTCGTACGTTTAAAATAAAAAGCTTGAGAATCAGTTGATATGAACGCCTGAAGAAACCGAAAGGTTGAAACCAAGACTCGCAAAATAAAATATTCAAAAGCTAAATTATATACATATATATTGAGCACTTTTTAATATCACTGTATATTAGTCTAATTTAATTCTGACCAATAACTGATTAATAATAACAATTATATATATATATAGTATATCGAGGCAGCAAGTAATTTTCTAAACATACGCTGTTAAATATAAGAGACAATGAATGTCTATTATGTTTAATCATGAGCCGTTCTAAACGTCGTATTTTTGCTTTAATTTCAGTTGAAAATAAAGACAAAAATTCTCCAACATTTGGATAATTATTTATTGGTTTTCTTCTAAGCTTTCGGCTCACATGAGCCATCTTCAGAGAGGTAGTTTAAACTGAAATATTATAAAATCCACCATCACCGACGATATTATTTTGGGTTGACATAAAACTCCGCTTGGCAACGGCAATAATTAACAAAAATAATAAACGCAGTTCTTAAGTTTGCGATGCGGTTTTATGACGTCACACCGCGGGATAGCGCGAAATGACAACAAAACCTGTAGTCAAATGCAATGTAATATGTTATTTCCTGTTTTAAAGTTGATTTTATTGAGGGTTGGTTGTTTTGATTTGATGTACATAGCCTCCAATATCTGTAGGTTCCTCTTACTGTGTGTATGAGTAAGGATCACCGTATTGTTGACCAAAATCTGTCTGATATTACCTACATGTTTATGTTTTTCAGAGAAATGTTGTTTAATAGTACTCTGATCAGAAAGATGACATATAAGTCTGCGTTTATTATTTTTGGTAACTATTGCCGTTGCCAAGCGGAGTTTTATGTCAACACAACATAATATCGTCGGTGATAGTGGATTTTATAATATTTTAGTTTAAACTACCTCTCTGAAGATGGCTCATGTGAGCCGAAAGCTTAGAAGAAAACCAATAAATAATTATCCAAATGTTGGAGAATTTTTGTCTTTATTTTCAACTGAAATTAAAGCAAAAATACGACGTTTAGAACGACTCATGATTAAACATAATAGACATTCATTGTCTCTTATATTTAACAGCGTATGTTTAGAATATATATATATATATATATATATATATATATATATATATATATATATAATGTTTTAAATCCAAAAGGATGATCAGATAGGTAAATCCCAAAAACCCGATCCTAATTAATATTAATTTCATTAATATTAAAATTGATCAAGGTGGAGGGTTCTATGCAAATATTATATTCTATTTTCAGAGCCAAATATTACAATAGATTATAAAAGCATTATATCACTAAACAAAAAAATTAATGTTTCAGAACATGATTGTTCTTCTTCAGGTGATATTTTAAATACAAATCGTGAAAATGATTTATTTTGGAAAATATAAAATTAATACATTAATATTTAGAAAGTTAAGGAAGTGAAACAATATGATTATAGGTGTGTTTGTATTACTTAATCAAAGGTAAAAATTAGGTGTGTGCGTGCATGTATGTGTATTTATGTGTGTGTGTGTACATGTCTGTGTGTATGTAAATTTTATTAAAAATGATAGACAAGTTACTGCGTTTTTTATATAATTTTTTATATGATCTTGTAATATTTTTCTTTTCGATACAAAAATTATTTGACTGAATGTTTTATTTAAGCAAGCGTTTTTGGCTATTCGTTTAGATATTATCAAGGATGAATTTGATTTTATTTTTAACTCAATATACAGATTGATTTATGTATGTATCTATATATTCATTCAAAAGTAAAATGGCCCTCCCCATCTTTCGATCGGTTGCAGTTCTTAATAAATGTTGTCTTTTTGTTATTTCACCTAAACCCTTTTATAACACCCATTTCCTGGCGCTAATCAAGTATGTAAACTTTTGCTTTCCTCTGTCCCTCTTTCGCTCAAGGTAAATGTCAGATTTTCGAAGCCATACTTCCATTTTGCGGGCCCCAGAATTTTCAACTGATGTTAAGTATGAGTTTGTTTTTTATTTACACTTTCTCCAAACTTCGTCCTTGCTCATATGTTTGGTCCATTAATAATTCTTTTATAATCCTATCGCCCCGAGTGACGGGTTATAGGGGGTGTCAAGAAATGGGTACGAGAAGGATGAGAATATTAATGAGAAAGGAGTGAACGGAGAAAGGAGCATGCGAGAGAGTATGTAAGATAGTCAAATAAAAGATGACTATTGTCTTTACATTTAAATTCTTGGAGATTATATATATATATATATATATATATAATTCCAAGTGAAGAGGACTCAAGGTATTTTTTATATTTTGAGTGCTCTGGCATTTATTTTATTATAAACAGTGCTCAATATAATAAGTATTATAGAGCTTAATATAATATAATTATAATTATATGGTTATGTCAATTCTTCATTGCTACATGGAAATTTCTATGTTTCGAGGTTAATTCTCATCATCAGGCAATGCTGGTGTGGTTGTGCAGACGATTTACATTTAAATGACAAATACTTTCGGTTTACTGTGTGTGTGTGTGTGTGTGTGTGTGTGTGTGTGTGTGTGTGTGTGTGTGTGGCTAATCAGAATGGAGATTTACTTAGGGGTTTGACCTCGAGGAATTTACGTGCTAACCAACTTTTTCCCCCCTCTTTTTTTTCTTTTTCCTTGACCCTATTCCTCTCTTGTCTGCTTTCCTTCGCATTTATCTGATCTTATCATTTTCCCTTCAGTTTTATTACATTTGATGTGATATTCCTTCTTGGTAGTACCAATCCCCTTCCCTTTAGTCTATTTGTTAAAGAAAAGATTTTTTTCCAAAAGAAAACCCCGAACTGCCTAGGAGATATCAGAAAGTGGGTAAGAGAAGGATGAGAATACTAATGAGAATGAAGTGGACGGAGAAAGGAGCATGAGAAAGAGGATGCAAGTTAGTGAGTTAGGGGATGACTATTAAATTTAAATTCTTGAAGATTGTAGCTGTCGGGGAAGCAAGTAAATGGAAGGGAATTCCACGGGCGGGAAGTGCGAGAAAAGAAGCTTGGGGATTAGAATTTGTTTTTACATTTTATTGGTTTCACGATAAAAGGGTGAGACCTAGTTGCTAATCTTGTAGCTCGTGTAAATTCATATCTAGGGAGCACCAGTAAGCTAAGTTCATCGGAGCAAAAGCTGGGAAAATATTAGTAGAAGAGACACAGGGATGCGACATTGCGTCGGTGTTTTATTTAAAAATAGGATAAAATCTCACGAGATTAATTAATGGCTAAATTCCTGGAAGGCTTATTAAACACTTAGCTGAGCTTTTAACACACGACAGATCAAGGACATTATCTGAAAATATATAAAATAATAAAATATCAGTTTTTAGAAATGTTACAAACAAATGGAAATAGAAAAAGGTAAAAAAAAAAAAGAAAAGAAATACACTTGCCTTTTGAAGAGCAAGAAAAAGTCGGTCTGAAAATATATTTAATCAAACAAGATCCGGTGGCTAATAAAATACTAAAAGTAGATATTTAGCAAGTGAGAGAAAAAGAAAAATATTAACGTATAACAGAGAGATACGAGAAAGACACAGAGCCAAAGAGATATAGTCATACACAGTCAGATCTGTTTCGCTGTATCACAGCTCATCAGTACGGTTAGACAGCCGATTGCTTTTTACCCAGGATTGAAACCCGACCGAATTAAGGTCATTCGGCGATTCTACCCCAGGGCTACGGGTGCTCGGTAGAAGAAGGCATACTTTATAGCGTGTATATTATCATTATACACGCCCAATAGCTGAGAGTGTTCTAATTCATTGCTGAATGACCAAAGAGAGATATAGATAGAGAGAGATAGAGATCAGCAGATATAAAGAGAGATAAATATATATAAAGATTGGATATATAAAAAGGTATAGAGAGATAGATAAAAACGGTGACATAGAGAATATATATATATATATAATTCCAGGTGAAGAGGACTCAAATTTAAATGCAAATCATCTGCACAACTAACATCAACATTGCGTGATGATGAGAATTTATCTCGAAACATAGAAATTTCCGTGTCGCAATGTACAATTGATACATAACTATATATATATATATATATATATATATATATATATAAATTAGAAAAAATTTTCAAAATTAAAAAAATGTCGGATGCACATTTAGAAATGGGAACTTTAACAGATGTTCCATGTCACGACAGCGACATTGTTTTGTTCCAAATGGCGAAGGCTTATATATATATATATATATATATATATATATATATATATATATATATATATATATGAAAAGAAAGAAAATAAGAACCTATTAAAGGGAGACAGACAGTCAGACCGATAAAGCAACAGATATATAAATATATATATATATATATATATATATATATATATATATATATATATACATTGTAATGGTTGTTACAATGTTTTTAAATTCATGAATACTATGAATTTAAAAACATTGTAACAACCATTACAGTATAACACTATACATTTGTATCGAGCACTCTTTATAAAAGTAAATTCATGAACAAAAAGGTAAATAAACCTAGGAGTTCAACAACTTAGTTACAATATATCTATATATATATATATATATATAAAGAGAGAAAGAGAAAGACAGACAGGCAGGCAGAGAGAGATAGAGAGATATATATAGAGAGATATTGATAGACATAGAGATATACAAAAGTCTATGAATATAGAGAGACAGATTATATATATATATATATATATATATATATATGAGTGTGTGTGTGTGTGTGTGTTTGTGTATATATATATATCGAGAGATAGAGGGAGAGAGAGAAAGAGAGGGAGAATGAATGACAATATTCCTGTTCTAAAAGTCAGTTGGTAGAACTTATATATAATTAGATTTGATTCAAGGAAAAATGAAAGAAAAAAACAAAACGAAACAAAAAAACATGAGAGAGAAAATGAATTTAGAAATATTTTAAAATTAAAAAACAAAAAAAAACATAGAAAGTATAAAAGAATTCAATAAATTAGAAATTAAGGAGAAAGAAAATAGAGAGTTATTAAAAAGTTTTCATATATGTAAGTAAAAAAAAATAGAAAATTGATATTTTTTTGTTTTTGAAATAAAAAATAAAAATAAAAATAACGTCACATTACATGAATTGTTAAAAGCAAGAACACAAAAGTAAAAAAAGTCAAGTCGGAAATGAAAACCAGTAGAAAATAGGAATTGTTATTGATGGAACATTAGCAATCGATCAATTAAAGGCATCATCGCCGAGACACGTGCGTGAGACGACAATCACGTCATACAGAGTATAAAAGGTCAGGAATTGAAAAGTTTTTAACTTGACAAATTCAGACGAAAACTTAAGAGAAAAGAAGGAGTATATTTTCTAGAAATACACACAAACACACACGCCCACACATATGCACAAACAAAACATACATAAACCTATATATGTATATAGATATATATTTATATATATATTTATATATATATGTATGCATATATATATATACGTACACTCACACACACATACACACAAACGCACACACAAACACACACACACGCACACACACACACACACACACACATATATATATTAACCTTTCTTTGAATGCTTTACTGATCAGTTCCTCAGCATTTCTTTGGACCACCTAGTATATATTTATATTTAATAATTATATATATATATATGCGAATGGAAAACTGGTCATACAAAATAGATTTTATTACGCGTTTGGCCATTCAACAATAGAAGAAAGAAATGTCTTTGGACCACCTAATATATATTTATATTTAATAATTATATATATATATATATATATATATATATATATATATATGCGAATGAAAAACTGGTCATACAAAATAGATTTTATTACCCGTTTGGCCATTCAACAACAGAAGAAAGAAATGTCTGTGTTTCTACCTATGCGTCTGCATAAGTAATTAATCTTACTATTTTACACTAAGCTGGCATTTTCGCGATTAAAGAATAAAGGACATGAAGATGCACATATTTTTTCTTTCGTATCTTGACTTTATGAAGCGAAATAAAATGCCTAAACGCGTAATCAATTTTTATTTTAATTAAACATTTTCCATTTATCAAATTTGTTTAAAAAATTTTCAGCATTCTATAACCATTTTTAAACACATACACGCACACACACAAACAAGCACACACACACATTTATATATATATATATATATATATATATATATATATATATATATATGCACATATTTAAGATGACCTGTATATAGGCATAATTTCGGTATATCTTTTATATATATACATATATATATATATATAAAGTACGTATATTTTGGCAGGATCTTTTCTTTTAGACAAGTTCTGTTAAACGAGTGTTACAACATAGTCTCATATATTTTCTTTTGAATTTTTTGAAATTTTCTGATTAGGCATTTTATTTCCGAAATATATTTGTATAAAAATTGTCCAAATGTTGTCCTAGTACTTACGAACGTCATCGTTCATCATCAGGGACTATATTACAGATTAAATATCAAATATTGCCTTGTCGCTGTTGTTCATTATCAGGTTAGAGAGTCAGTATTTATATTTAAATTACATAATCTCGCAGCTTTATATGATACCAACACTACGGATTACAAAGAATTTCTTGTTAAACGACAAATTGATATTGCCAAAAATAATATTAACCCTCTAAATTCAAAAGAAAATGCATAAGACTATATTATCTCTATCGTTTGACACAACTTGTTTAATATATATATATATATATATATATATATATATATATATAATAAACAGAAACTAAAAATCCTCGAAGCAATCTACATTAAACAATTTAAACCTGGTTTGAATACAATCAATTTTGATTTTCCAATAACGTACTCAAATGCCTGTAATCAGATCAGGGACCACAACGCCACTATTTTGTCACTGTCTTCGGCCATCCGCCACGGTAGCGATGGACTTATATTTTCAATTTAATTCTCTTTATTGTTAATAACTTAAATGTTCTATGTTTACTGTGTGTTAATATTTACTCTTTGATAATGGCTTATGTGAGCCGAAAGCTTAGACCCGATAAAAAAATCAACAATTACTGTGATTTTTTGTTGTCTTTCAACGATATCACCATCAAGTATATCAGTCGGTATGATCCTACACAAAATTAATAGACAGAACTTGTCTATATTATTCAATGAAACCTGCATTAATATATATATATATATATATATATATATATATATATATATAATAAAAACTAATGAGGCAGGGGAACCTACCTCGGTTTCTCCTAAACGGTTCTCCAGGGAAAGCTACCTAAAGAGGTAAATAAAAAATGACATATAAAAATGTAATTAAGACAACCCACGTGACCAGGAAATCAAAGAAACTACATAACACAAGGGAGGGGGAGGTTAACAATTTTATTATTTTTAATTTTTAGGCGGGAGGTTAAAAGACAAAGACAAAAAGGTACTATACCACGATAGATGCGCCTAATCTAAAAGCCAGGGCTTCCTATGCCTACGTTTATTCAGGATTTCAGTCTTAGAATTCAGTAAGGTAAATTTCATACTTACAGTAATTTTAAAAATGTAAGAATAAAAATAGAAGAAACACGAAAACAACCGACCGGTTTCAATCCCTTTATTCATCAGGGATGAAAAAATGCCTGTAAGTACGAAATTAACTTTTGTTTCGTGCTGTTATATATATATATATATATATATATATATATATATATATTAATATCTCTCTCTCTCTCTATATATATATATATATATATATCTTTTTTAATCATATCACCACGAGCAAGGCGGTGAGGCCACTGGTGCGCAGGGGGCTACTTAAGAGTGAATAGATTGGAAAAGAGAAAGCCGGAAACCACATCCTAAACAGGGAACAAGGGATGAGCCTCTACACCTGTTCAATAGACGTGGGTGGAGTGTGAACCGGGCGATAGTTCAGTCTATCTACTCCAATTGAAAAAAAAATAAACAAAAAAGAAAAGTGAAAAGATTGGAAAAGAAAAAGCCGGAAACCACATCCTAATCAGGGAACAAGGGATGAGCCTCTACATCTGTTCAATAGACGTGGGTGGAGTGTGAACCGGGCGATAGTTCAGTCTATCTACTCCAATTATATATATATAAGATATAGTCATCCGCAGACAGATCTGTTTCGCTGTATCACAGCACATCAATAGAGTTAGACATCTCATTGCTTTTTACCCAGGATTGAAACCCGACTGAACTGGCGTCAGTCGGTGATTCTACTTCTGAGCTATGGGCGCTCGGTTCAAAATACTTTTCTGACATTTGGGGTGGGTTTTTTTACATTAACACATGTGCAAATATATAAATCTGCCTCGTTCTTAGTTAAAGAAAGTTCACTGTAGATGGCGATGCGTTGCCATGTAGACAGGCTATATTTCTCATTCGTATACATTTGTGATTAGTCTTCTTTCAACGTTTAAGTTGTGTAGTAATGAGTTAACTTGCACATATACAAGTCTATCATCCGCGCGTGGATTGAGTATTGCTGCCATATCTGGTCCGGTGCTCCTGCTGTCCACCTAGGTGTCCTAGACCGAATCCAACGGAGAATCTGTAATGTGATCGATCTCGACTTGGCAGCTAGGATACAGTCGCTTTCTCACAGACGCAGTGTTGCTTCCCTGTGTCTCTTCTACATATACTTTCATGGTTTCTGCTCCGATGAACTTAGCTCACTGGTACCCACTATATACGAATTTCCTCGAGCCACAAGATTAGCAACTAGGTCCCACTCTTTTCCTGTGTAGCCAATAAATTGTAAACGCAAATTCTACTCCAGCACCTTCTTTTTCCCTCTCTTTCCCTCTCCTATTCTTTCCTGACATCCCCTGCAACCTCTCACTCCTCATAACATTCCTCCTAGTCCACCCCACTCTCATCATTGACCTCTTCCCTCTCCTATTCTTTCCTGACATCCCCTCATAACATTCCTCCTAGTCCACTCACTCCTCATAACATTCCTCCTAGTCCACCCCACTCTCATCAATAATCTCTTCCCTCTCCTACTCTGTTTCTGACACCTCCTGCAACCTCTCTCTCTTCATAACCTTCCTCCTATGTAACTCCCTGCACAACGGTGGCAGTAAAATGCCTTGCATAGGGCGACACGATTAAAAAAAACTTGGAATTTTCTGTTAACCAATGGCAGGATATTCATGTCGTAAGCAGGCAGATATGATTTTCACATGCGGTCGATCGAATGGTAATGAACGCGATACTGAATACTGACTGCCTTTCTAAACCAATCCTAACGGAATCATGCATCTTTGCTGGTGTTTATCGTTGCTTTGCTGAGATAGAGTCTTTGACACCACAAACTATGTATGTGGGAAGATCGATGAGGGTACTTCAAAAGCGGCTCCTGTATCCAAATCATTTACAAGATGCGCTTGGCTTTTCACCCTCTGATCACTTACAACTTTTATCGACAATTTATTGGACAATCTGCCGATCCATTGTTTGTCTCATCAGTTTTGTTTACGGATGAAACAACATTCGGAATAGATGGAATAACAAATTTACACAACCTAGATTTTTGGGAGGATTGAAATCTACATGGTAAAATACAGGCTTGACACAAGCGCCTGTTTACGATTAATATATGTTATAGTACCCTATTCTATAGGAATGAACTCTTCCTCCGTGAAAAAATAACAATCCCACAGAAGGTAGTTGAAGAGAGTGACAAGAAAGGACTACAAATAAACTTCAAGAAAACCGAATGCATAGTCATCAGCAAAAAGAGCAGCCCAAAATGCCAAATACAGTTGAGTGATCAAGCAGTTACAGAAATTCAAGTACCTGGGAAGTG
Organism: Ascarosepion bandense; assembly: GCA_037127315.1. Classification (NCBI taxonomy): domain Eukaryota; kingdom Metazoa; phylum Mollusca; class Cephalopoda; order Sepiida; family Sepiidae; genus Ascarosepion; species Ascarosepion bandense. Next base: position 1,607,065 of record JBBBDQ010001862.1, on the reverse strand, counting down.
TTCTAACAGAAGACGGAAGGTGCGACACAGAAATCCGTAAACGAATTGGCATGGCGAAGGACGCGTTCCAGAAGCTGAGTAAAGTATTAAGAGACGGGACACTTTCACTTGAAACAAAGAAGAGAGTACGGGATTGCTATCTGATGTCAGTTCTTCAAAGTGTCAGTGAATGCTGGACTATATGATCAAAGATGAAGGAAAATCTTGAATCAACTGAAATGTGGTTCTATAGAAAGATGCTGCAGATATCGTAGACCGAGCATGTGAGCAATGATGAAGCTTTTGAAAGAAAAAGAAAGTTAATATTGAGCTTCAGGAAGAGACACCTAAAGTTCCTGAGGCATGTAATGAGGAAGGAGGGCTTGGAGAACCTAATACTAACCGACCAGATAGAAGGAAAAAGAGACAGAGGAAAGCAGCGGATAACATAATCGAAGGGCCTTAGCAGGTGGATGACAGAACGAGGGTTGCGTGGTGTTACTGGAGAAAGCGTGCTAAGAAGTACCAGGTATAGGGAGACGTGGAAAGCCATAATTGCCTTCGTTTTGAAAGGACCTGGCACATAGAAGAAGAATATATATGCCAACAGTTTATGAAAAATTATATGGATATAAAGTAGGGGATCAAATCTCTATTATAATCAATATATAAACTGATCCCTTATTTGTGGCCATGCTAGTTTCTATACATTTACATTCTAGATTTATGGGCTTGAGCAGGTGGATGACAGAGACGAGGGTTGCGTGGTGTTACTGGAGAAAGCGTGCTAAGAGGTACCAGGGATAGGGAGACGTGGAAAGCCATGATTGCTTTCGTTTTTGAAAGAACAAGGTACATAGAAGAAGAGAAAACTGCTGTTCAATTTTAAATATCGATATATTTTTTACTCATATCACGCAGAGCAAAGCGGGACTGATATTAGTACGCAGGGGATTTCAGAGAGACACAGATGGAAGAAATTTGTTGATGAAAAAATGATGACTATAAGTTATTAAAGGAGATAAAGGATAGCAATTGACGTTGCATTTAAACTTTTGGAGATTGTATCCTATCAGAGAAGCGAGTATACGGAAGGTAATTCCACAGGCGTGAAGTGCTAGAAAAGAAACTGTTAGAGCAGAAGAGGAGGTTGTATTTAACGGAATCCATCCTGCATATATACAAGTCAACCATCCGTCCGAGCATGGAGTACTGCTGCCATTTATGATCAGGTGCCCCTACAGTTCTCCTTAGTGTTCTTGACAAACTCCAAAGGAGAGTCTGTAATGTGATAGGTACTGATCTGGCAACTCGATTTAGCCACTTCCCCATCGTCGAAATGTGGTTTCCCTTTGTCACTTCTACAAATACTTTCATGGCTTCTGCTGGGATGAGCTTAAGTCACTGATGCCTCCTCAACAGGTGTTTACTCGTGCAACCAGGCTGGCAACTAGGTCCCATCCATTCACAGTCAGTTTAGCCAAATGCAGACGACAATTCTACTCCTGCAGTTTCCTCTCTCGCACTTCCCGCCTGTGGAACTCACTCCCATATTCTTGCTTTCCTGACGGCTACAACCTCCAGAAATTTAAATGCAAAGTCAATACTCATCTACTAACCACTGGCCTCTAGCTCTCTCCCCTCCCCTGTATAACCTTCCCTTTCTCTCCACCTATGTATCTGTCATCGCACCTACTTTCTCAGCTTTCTATTGTTCCTTTCTAACTAGTTTGTACTCCTCACTCTTTTCTAATTAATCTTGTTACATTTACGTAACCCCCTGCACATCAGTGGCGTTTCCGCCTTGCTCGGGGTGAAATGATTTTAAAAAAATGGATAAAAGCTAGATGCCAATCTATCAGTAGGCGTAAACTAATGTCGGCGCATAAGGCCAAAATCTCGTCAGAGCAGTTGCCATGGAACTATTTGCAGAAATGACAGTGGGGAGCCACATCACTCGATATGAGAAAGTGACTGAATTCAGAGATGCCAGGTATGGATCGATTATATTGTAGATCATTCTTTGGATTTTGTTGAGAGCCTCGAGATGTTTAGCAGAAGCATCCAACTAAATTTTGCTGTATTTCTGTTGCATGATTATTAGATTTTTTCCATCCTCTCGTTGGTAATCCTGACCAGGAACCATTGCGCCAATACTCTCCACTCTTATCTCTCTCTCTCTATTAATGCGATATTTCTCGGCGATTTTCGTGTCCAAACTCTTGTGTCGTCAGTCAAGTATCACCTTGGTCTTCCTCGCTATCTCTTGCTATCCGTGTGTTCCTCCAGAATGTGACTCCTTAGCTTCTGGTACCTGATAACAACAAAATTAATGCTTCTCTATGGCCGTGACTAACAGTCTCCCTGTTCCCATCCTTTTTGGAGCGGATACGTTTGTTTATGGTGAGACCAGCTTATGCGCACTGCTTCCCTGAAGCAAAAGGTCGTGAAAATTCTCATTTGCTTGAAAAATATGAAGTATTTTGGAAGTGAAAATGGAATATTAGGTTAAAACCTGTCTATAAATGTTTAAAATTATAGTAATTGGGTTAATACGAAGATCTTGTATTTGGATATTGTTGTGGATTCCGGATGAGGAACCGCACAAAATAATGAACAATACAACAGACATGGAGATACAAAAATAGGTTATATTGAACGTAATATAAAAACTTGAACGCAGGTCAGTAAATCCAGGAATACTATTAGTAAGAAATAAATATATTCAAATCTTCAAGTGAAGTCGTTGGAAATAGAATATCCGTATATATTATTCTAGCTGAGTGGAGCTCAGAGCTAGTCTGACTTCTGGTGCGGTAGTCTCTGGGTAACTTTGGTATCTCTCGGTAACTTACGTATCAGTTCCGGTACACTCCGATAACTTGCACGGATCTCTACGATTACACTCTATTCTCAACTCTATGGCAACAACTGCTGTTCTCTCTATGGCCGGAGTATATGTATACTCAGTTGAGTCCATTATCATATACAAAGGAGAGATCCCAAAACAGATATTCTTTTGGTGTTCATTGTTGGGTAGATGTCACGTGTTCATTTTGTATTGATCATATATATGTGTGAATGTATCAATTTATCGTGAGTGTCCTTGCGTTGGCTATATTTTGTAAGTTTCAGTTATCCATAAGCACCAGGTGAAAATCTTCACTGGACCAAATTCATCCTTACAGAACTTCGATTATTCTATGGAACATTAAAGATGGAGTCAGGACAAATTGTTGAAGCGTCATGCAGATGTTTTGAAAATAAATAAAAAAATACCGTGACAACTGCCAATAAAATGTTTTCAATACGAATAGCAGTAAATAAAAAAAAAGAAGAAAAACGAACAACAAATTCTGGGAGCTTCTTTAGCAGAAAACGTGCAAATCACCGTTGTTTGATGGTTTCAAGAACTGAAGCGTCGATGCAGATTTGGAATGTCGCCATTTCTTTCCACCTGACATCACGTTAACCCTCCAGCAACTTAATCTTATGATCTGGTCAGTTTATTTTTGTAAAGATTACATCGTTGAATTTATAGCGTTTATTTTTTATTTTTTAATTTCGTTTTTTCATATCGATTAGACAGCATCCAAGTATGCGGGATACATTCAAAAGATTTAAGGTCAACGCTCACTTGTTGCTGTACACACAATATAAATGCTGCAATTTTAATTCAGATAACATCAGTTCTTCGATAATTTGTTTACATCTATCTATCTATCTATCTATCTATCTATCTATCTATCTATCTATCTATCTATCTAAATCTCTTTCAAATTTATCGATCTGAATCTCTCTTCTATCTATCTATCTATCTATCTATCTATCTAAATCTCTTTCAAATTTATCGATCTGAATCTCTCTTCTATCTATCTATCTATCTATCTATCTATCTATCTAATTTTGGTAATTCTTATCTATCTATCTATCTATCTATCTATCTATCTAATTTTCTATCTATCTATCTAATTTTGGTAATTCTTATCTATCTATCTATCTATCTATCTATCTATCTATCTAATTTTCTATCTAATTTTGGTAATTCTTATCTATCTATCTATCTATCTATCTATCTATCTATCTAAATCTCTTTCAAATTATCGATCTGAATCTCTCTTCTATATATCTATCTATCTATCTATCTAATTTTGGTAATTCCTATCTATCTATCTATCTATCTATCTAGTTTTGGCTCTTCCTATCTATCTATCTATCTATCTATCTATCTATCTATCTATCTATCTATCTATCTATCTACCTAATTTTAGCTATTCCAATCTATCTATCTATATATCTATCCAATTTTAGTTATTCCAATCTATCTATCTATCTATCTATCTATCTATCTATCTATCTATCTATCTATCTATCTATCTAGTTTTAGATATTCGAATCTATCTATCTATCTATCTATCTATCTATCTATCTATCTATCTAGTTTTAGATATTCAAATCTATCTATCTATCTATCTATCTATCTATCTATCTATCTATCTATCTAATAAATTAAATAAAACAAACAATGTCTTTCAAGGATCTTTTACAACTTTGCCACTTTCCCTGATTAGCTATATGCTTTGATATCGCTGAAAGGTTGATACAAATTATCTGACTCATGTCTCTGACAATTCAACAAAGGCTTTGTTTAATTCGAGTTTTCGCATGTAGATTTTTAAGTTGAAGATTGACATCCTTCATCCCTATGATCTTCAAAACTCGTATCCCCACTGGGGAACTTCAGAAACCACCACCGTACACTTTACTCATATGTAGACATTTAAATCCATGCTCTTTTAATATAAGTAGCACTTTAAGAATCATTATGATCAAATTTGGACTAACGGAAAAAATCATTCCTTCTTTTTCATATTTCAGATGAGGGGTAGATAATGTTATAGCTTATATACTGAAAAGGATTGATATGAAAAACTGAAGAGGACACTTTAATCATTAGAAACGTCTTATATAACAGTCAGTCAGTTAAGTGCCATACGTGAAACACGCTTGGGCGATCGTGTCTCGAAAGAGACATGACTGTCTGGGCAGAAGATGATGCGCACTAGGTTGCCATTGCTTTCTGCGGTAGACTGGATGCCAGCCAAGCCTATGGAACCTAATCGGTCTTATTATTTTACCCATAACTAGAGGGAAGAGACCAATTAACACCTTTCCACTAGGGTATTTGTCCGTAAGTGAATGCGAGGAATTGAACTGGAATTCGAACTCGGATACTCGAGTTCTCGTTCCGAGCCAATATCCGCTGCACCACAACGCTCATCTTATATATATTCTTGTGAAATTACCGTACTCTTCCTGAAAACCCCTGCAACCTCTCACTCCTCATAACATTCCTCCTCGACCACCCCACTCTCATCAGTAATCTCTTCCCTCTTCTACTCTCTTCCTGGCACCCCCTGCAACCTCTCACTCCTCATAAGATTCCTCCTCATCCATCCCACTCTAATTATTAATCTCTTCCCTCTCCTACTCTCTTCCTGGCACCCCCTGCAACCTCTCACTCCTCATAAGATTCCTCCTCATCTATCCCACTCTAATTAGTAATCTCTTCCCTCTCCTACTCTCTTCCTGGCACCCCCTGCAACCTCTCACTCCTCATAAGATTCCTCCTCATCCATCCCACTCTAATTAGTAATCTCTTCCCTCTCATACTCTCTTCCTGGCACCCCCTGCAACCTCTCACCCCTCATAAGATTCCTCCTCATCCATCCCACTCTAATTATTAATCTCTTCCCTCTCCTACTCTCTTCCTGGAACCTCCTGCAATCTCTCACTCCTCATAAGATTCCTCCTCATCCATCCCACTCTAATTAGTAATATCTTCCCTCTCCTACTCTCTTCCTGGCAACCCCTGCAATCTCTCACTCCTCATAACATTCCTCCTCATCCATCCCACTCTAATTAGTAATCTCTTCCCTCTCATACTCTCTTCCTGGAACCCCCTGCAATCTCTCACTCCTCATAACATTCCTCCTCATCCATCCCACTCTAATTATTAATCTCTTCCCTCTCCTACTCTCTTCCTGGCACCCCCTGCAACCTCTCACTCCTCATAAGATTCCTTCTCATCCATCCCACTCTAATTAGTAATCTCTTCCCTCTCCTACTCTCTTCCTGGAACTCCCTGCAATCTCTCACTCCTCATAACATTCCTCCTCATCCATCCCACTCTAATTAGTAATCTCTTCCCTCTCATACTCTCTTCCTGGCACCCCCTGCAACCTCTCACTCCTCATAAGATTCCTCCTCATCCATCCCACTCTAATTAGTAATATCTTCCCTCTCCTACTCTCTTCCTGGCACCCCCTGCAACCTCTCACTCCTCAACATTCCGTCTGTGTTTTCCCCTGTACAACAGTGGCAGTAAAATACGTTGCTTGGTGCGACACGATTACAAAAAAAAAGAATACAATTAAAAATTTTATTTTAAAATGGAGAATTATTTTTCGAACGTATCTATTTTTTACGCTTCTTTTCTTTTTTCATATTCCAGACTTATTTTACAGACACACCTTGTACAAATCAACTGCAGCGAAATGAATGTCTTCTTTGACACTTTTCCTTTCGACTCTCGGCGTTGTTTTTCTTTTAGACCGTATTTTCCTTTACGTTTTGGATTGATGGGTTCAGCTTTTTCCTCACCTTGATCACACGACTGACAGTTGAAAAACTGACACCAACAAATTACGATCTCTTTGTAAAGCTTACCAGTGTGTTCGGGCAGCGTTACAATTTTCGCACGTTTCCTAGAGGTGACGTCGGTCGCCGACAATAGCTTTAGGAAAATTAATCGACAGTAGAGATAACAGTATGATAAAATCTAATGTAATCACGGATGTGATCACAATAATTTTCAACGTCAAACAAATTTTATCATACACCCCGAAAATAGATTCATATTACTGAATACCACTGCAAATGACCTAACCTGAGGTAAAAATAGAAATCAATTACACCCTGTCTGCCTTCTTCTACCGAACGCCCATAGCCCAGAGGTAGAATAACCGACTGACGCCAATTCGGTCGGGTTTCAGTCCTGGGTTAAAAAGCAATTGGAGTCTAACCGTACTGATGAGCTGCAAAACAGATCTGTCTGAGGATGACAATATATATATATATATATATATATGTGTGTGTGTGTGTGTGTGTGTGTGTGTGTGTGTGTGTGTGTGTGTGTGTGTGTTGTGGATTCCGGGTAAGGAGCTACACAAAAGGATGAACAACAAAAATAGATATTCAGATAGAAAAGTAGGCTATATATATATACAATATACAAACTAATATACAAACTTGAACGAAGGTTAGAAAATCCAGCAATATTATTAGTAAAAAATAAATATATACAAGTCTTGAAGTGAGGTCGTTTGACATAGCAGATCCGTGTATATTATTCTAGCTGCATGGATCTCAGAACTAGTCTGACTTCTGATGCGGTAGTCTCTGGGTAAGTTCGGTATCTCTCGGTAACTTACGTGTCAGTTCCGGAACTCTCTGATAACTTTAACGGATCTCTACGATTCCTCTCAACTGCTGTTCTCTCTATGGCAGGAGTATATGTATACTCAGTCGAGTCCATTATTATATACAAAGAGGAGATCCCACAATACTTTCTATCTGTCTCTTCAACTCTCGACATATCTATAGAGCTCTATAATTCTCACTCTCTTAATTTGAACAATATTTCTCGAATATTAAGGCCGGTAGACAAAAATAAATGTTCTTTCCAGCAAATAAAGGGAGGATCTACTCAAATATGAGAATCCACTAAAATAGCGTTTAAGTAATAAAAACTAGTCAGATTGATTGCTGTCCATATATATATATATATATATATATATATATATATATATCCTAACACACTAACTCTCATCCAGTGTCTCAAACACTCTTCCCATCTACCCAACCCTCATCCTCGGTATTTTTACCCATCTATCACCCTCCTTCTGACATTTACTATATCCAACCACTCTTTCTCATCACTTTCCTCTATGTAAAACCCCTGCCCAATAGTGGCAGTGAGATGCCTTGCTTGTGGTGAAATGATTAATATATATATATATATATATATATGAAACATCTACAAATTTTCCTTACTCTCCCCTCTAATAACCCCCCCCCAAAAAGCCTAGCCATGAGGCCATAAACCTATACCAAAACTTTTAATGCTAGATCTGTCTACAAAATTCCCGACACTTTAATCAAATATATTCCCTACCCACTCCCCACTTCTTTCAAGGTTCTAAGGGACAAATTACAAGATTTATTCCCCTATTGCTAACCTCCACCAACATCCCACACACAACTCGCCAAATATAAGAAAAGAAGCTTTCTATTCCCTTCCACACCACCTGAGGAGACATTAGAATTTCAATGTCGAAACAAAATGTACAATTTGTAGTGGATATAGAACAAATGTACATGTTCTAAAATATAATTTATAATAAATATTCACAGCTCTATATTATATACTAGAAATATAGCCTGGCGTTGCTCGGGTGTCATGAAAGCTTTAAAATTAATTCATGGTCCTGGAGCTCAGACTCTTTGGACGTTGGCACGAAAGACTAAAAAGCAATAGTTGTTTCCAGTTAAAGCGAAACCGTAGACTGAAAGAAAAATGAATGGATGTAAGTCAAATTTTGATTTCCTAGTATCGATATCAAATTTTCTGCACTATTGTAAAAACTGCAACCTTGAAACTTCTGAATATAGTTTCTTATGTCTTTGTCTATGAGTGTATCAAATTTGATTAAGATCGGACCACTCCTTCTATAACCCGATTTTTTCGATTATCGATTTTCGACACAAAACCTAGCTAAGAACACTCGCAGACGCTTATAGTACAACTGTGTAAAATTTCAAGAAAATCTTTTCTGCCGTTTCGCAGTCTATAGATAACGGACACACACACACACACACACACACACACACACACACACACACACACACACACGCACAGACAAAGTTCCATTAATAAATAAGTTTATATATATATATATATGTGTGTGTGTGTGTGTGTGTGTGTGTGTGTGTGTGTGTGTGTGCAGATTACTGAAAATTTAATCTGAAGGGTTTTCTGAGAAATGTTACCGATAATTATTTCGTTAATGTTTCTTTGTGAAAAATATTTTCTTGGCTTCCCCATTACAATTTGGCAACACATCGTAAATAGATGTTATCTTTCCCCACAATATAACGATAATTCTTTTTTGATTAGATTACATTCCTGTAAATCAACATTTAGCTTTTATTCCCAATACAAAACAAAAAAAGAAAATAATAACAAACCCATCAAGTGATTTTTTGCGGGAAGGAAGGTCTCCTGAATCGGATTGCCTTCGTCTGCTAAAAAACAAGAAAAGAATGAATTTGAAAAATGGCTTTTCATTTAGGGGCACTCCTAAAAACCTGGAAGAATGGGTAATTTGAAATAGGGAAAAAAGTAGTTGTCTTGGAAAATAGATTCCAATATATCTCGACAAAAGAAAAGAAAAAAAACAACAACAAAAATAACCTGACGAAGGTTATAGTAGTTTATTTAAACATCTAGTTTCTACATTGTAATGACTAAAAATAGCAAAATCGACAGACGTGTTTGACTGTGTACAAATTAATGAAGAAGGATAGACTCTGCCAGATTAAGCCTGTACAAGAGTCGCTAAGCAGGCTACAAGATGTTTAACTGAATCAGTGACAGCTTATATTACTTTACATTATTCTGAGACAAAATCACATTCAGTCGACCTATACTTCAGACTTTCAGTATCCCGAAATATCGCGAAACAGGCTACAGAATATTTGGCAGAATCAGTGACAGTTTATAACAGTTTTCATTGTTTTGAGACAAAATCACATTCAGTCGACCTATGCATCAGACTTTCAGTATCCCGAAATATCGCGAAACAGGCTACAGAATATTTGGCAGAATCAGTGACATTTATAACAGTTTTCATTGTTTTGAGACAAAATCACATTCAGTCGACCTATGCATCAGACTTTCAGTATCCCGAAATATCGCGAAACAGGCTACAGGATATTTGGCAGAATCAGTGACATTTATAACAGTTTTCATTGTTTTGAGACAAAATCACATTCAGTCGACCTATGCATCAGACTTTCAGTATTCCGAAATATCGCGAAACAGGCTACAGGATATTTGGCAGAATCAGTGACAGTTTATAATAGTTTTCATTGTTTTGAGACAAAATCACATTCAGTCGACCTATGCATCAGACTTTCAGTATCCCGAAATATCGCGAAACAGGCTACAGGATATTTGGCAGAATCAGTGACAGTTTATAACAGTTTTCATTGTTTTGAGACAAAATCACATTCAGTCGACCTATGCATCAGACTTTCAGTATCCCGAAATATCGCGAAACAGGCTACAGGATATTTGGCAGAATCAGTGACAGTTTATAACAGTTTTCATTGTTTTGAGACAAAATCACATTCAGTTGACCTATACTTCCACCTTTTTACTGACAGAAATAACGCTAAACAAACAAAAGAAATATTGACTGCATCAGTTGAAGTCAACTTGCATTGTTTTGAATCAAAACCACATTTAACCGATTTATACGCCATATTTTCCACTGAAGAAATATAGGTAAACAGGAACTTTCACAGCATCAGTGAAAGTCTAGATCACTTTTACTTGTTTTGAGACAAATTCACATTCAACCGATCTATAGGTCAGTCTATCAACTATCAAAAATATTTCTAAACCGCCTGCAGAATCTTTGAGAGCGTTAGTGTGAGTTTTTATCTCTTTTCGTTGTTTTCAGTCAAATCATCGTAAGCCGTCATATATATATATATATATATATATATATATATATATATATATATATATACAATACTGTGCAAAATTACTAGGACAAGAACTATTTTATCTTTATTGAGGCATATGGACAGAAAATAAACAATTTAATTAAAGTATTTTATTTGATTTTAACAAGAAAAAAAACTTGTTACAAAATGAATTTACTATTTAGTATAATAGTCTTTTGCTTTGATCACAGCCTTCATTCTGTCAGGCATTGACATCACAAGCTTCTTCAATGTATCTAATGGTATCTCCTGCCAAGCAGCTTGTATTTATTCTCAACGAGTGTCTTGCGAAGTAACTCTAGATTTATCAAACACTACGCTTTACTCCCGCCTCGATAGAAAATCTGCCGAGAATGACAAAGCAAACCTCGCTGCTGAGCTTGAAAATGACCTCCACTCCGTGGTGGACTGGGGTAAGAAATAGCTCGTGAATTTTAATGCTTCCAAAACGAAGCTGCTATCTATTAACCCCAAGAGACAACCGCTCCTACCCCTACACCTAAGCATGGATCAGACTAGTCTCCCTGAAAGTAAAACACTGCGTCTCCTAGGGTTAATTCTCACAACAGACCTCAAGTGGTCTGATTATATAGAATCAATAGCTAAATTAGCTGCTAAGAAGATCGTGCATTGAATACTGTTGCCATATTTGGTCGGGTGCTCCTGCTATCCACTTAGGGGTCCTTGACAAAATCCAACGGAGAATCTGTAATGTGATTGATCCCGACTTGGCAGCGCGGATACAGTGACTTTCTCACCGACGCAGTGTGGCTTCCCTGTGTCTCTTCTACAAATACTTTCACGGCTTCTACTCTGTTGAACTTTGCTCAATGGTAGCCCCTACATATAAAGATGAGGATAACTGTCCGAATAATGTATATACTGTAAATACTACCTCATCTCAGAAATATAGACAATTCCTAGCACATGAAGGAAACCGGAGCGTACAACGGCCGAAACGTCGTACAAATGGCAACCAAGATGAGGACAATATTCGGAAGAAAATATATATTTTAAAAACTAGCGCATCTCAGAAATATAGACAAATTCAATACTTATCTAATGCCGCCACTGCAATCGTATTATTTTTATCCGTTAGACATTTTTATGCCATTTCCAGGAATAAAAAACAGCTGAAGATGTACTGAGGAAGAAGGGCGAGGAGAATCTGATTCTAACAGGTCAGATTGAGGAGAAAGAGGAAAGTAAAGCGTACCATACTTGATGGACTTGAGCAAGTGGATGGTAGAGCGTCGTTTGGAAGGGGCAAAAAGAGTAAGCGTATGAAGAGGATAGAGAGATGTTAAAGGTCATGATCGCCTACGTCCTGAATGGACACAGCACGTAGAAAAAGAAGATACTTTTATTCGAAAGAGACATGACTCGGTGGGGAAAAGATTTTCACGCAGTAGATTGCCATTAAATTCTACGGCAGACTGGTTGCCAACCAGAGCCATAGAACCCAATCTGTTTTGTTATTTAACCCATGGGTTGAGGGAAAAGACGGATTAATTCCTTTCACATGGAACTGGAATTCGATCTCGGCTCTCCGATTTCTCGTTCAGAGCTAATATTTGCTGAAACACAACGCACATAAATGATAAAGTTTCCCTAATCGCGGTATGCACTCACTTCAGTATCTTCTAGCAACATTGAAATTAAAAAAGAATATAAGATTTTTTATGTTTGAAGTCTTAGTCTGTAACTTACACTTTCAAAGCGTGCAAATTAATTTTTCCAAGCATTGTAATCGTTTTTTGAATAAATTATTTGTGCAAATGCAATAAAACCAGACAGAGTTCAAATGGACAAGTAGAAAATGCAATTACAATATGTAATATAACAATCTGGTCCCACCCGAGGAAAGCTGATACAAGCGGGGGTGTTTTCCGGTCGTTGAAAGGAACGGATGTTTGTTTGACCTTATTTCCGGTAGTAGCGGAAATGGCTACAAGAGGCAAACAGAACAGGTGTCTCTGAGAATTACGTGTGCGTGCGTGGGCGAGGCAAAAATCGGAAGTCCCGGTTTGGAGATTATAAAAAGACCTCGGCGCACGGATTTCACCAGACGAGACGAGACAGACAGACAGAGAGCCAGACCAGACCAGAGGAGCAACAGATACGACGACACTCCCCCGTCAACCCCATTAGAAGCGCGCTCTCTAAATTCTCTGTCCCTGTGCTACACGGTTCATCGTCACTAATAAAAATACAACTTATATTTTTATATATATGCGTGTTTGTTGTTTATTAATATACAACAAATAGTTGGCATTAACAAATAAATAAATAAATAAAAGAATACTGAAAAGAAGAATAAAGTAATAACGAATGAACTAACCGGTTATCGCTCTTCTCCTGTCAGGGCTCGATCGAGGAAATAAAATATTGGGAACATTGGACTACAAACGAGATAGATTAAGGAAGAAAGTAGATGTAATAATATTAGTCATAAGAATATATTTAAAGAGATATCATACGGAGTTGTAACATACAATCCTGTTTGTATATCTCTCTACTCATCCTGACGTTATCTATCTATCTATCTATCTATCTATCTATGCCATTTTGTTCCTATCTATCTATCTATCTATCTATCTATCTATCTATCTATCTATCTATCTATCTATCTATCTATGCCGTTTTGTTCCTATCTATCTATCTATCTATCTATATATCTATCTATCTCAGTTTATTCATATCTATCTATCTATCTATCTATCTATCTATCTATCTATCTATCTATCTATTTCTTCATATCTATCTATCTATCTATCTATCTATCTATCTATCTATCTATCTATCTATCTCAGTTTATTCATATCTATCTATCTATCTATCTCATTTTATTCATATCTATCTATCTATCTATCTATCTATCTATCTCATTTTATTCATATCTATCTATCTATCTCATTTTATTCATATCTATCTATCTATCTATCTATCTACAGTTTATTCATATCTATCTATCTATCTATCTATCTCATTTTATTCATATCTATCTATCTATCTATCTATCTATCTATCTATCTATCTATCTATCTATCTCAGTTTATTCATATCTATCTATCTATCTATCTATCTATCTATCTCATTTTATTCATATCTATCTATCTATCTATCTATCTATCTATCTCATTTTATTCATATCTATCTATCTATCTATCTATCTCATTTTATTCATATCTATCTATCTATCTATCTATCTATCTATCTATCCATCTCAGTTTATTCATATCTATCTATCTATCTATCTATCTATCTATCTATCTATCTATCTATCTATCTGCCTGTCTTCATATCTATCTATCTATCTATCTATCTATCTATCTATCTATCTATCTATCTATCTATAGCACTAGTTCTATAAATATATGATGCCTCTACTGTATATCGATCTGTTCCCCTTAGTTCTTGTTTGAGTCCACATAAAAGTTTCGATATCAAATGAAATATTTTCAAACATGTCCTTTGTAGACTAAAACTTGGTTAACCTCCGTCATTTACTCTCTATTACCATCAGTAAAACCACTCATAAAATCTGCCACATCTTCATCGCATAAACATCTATTCCGATGCGGTCTTTCAAAATGATATATAAACATGAAAATGTCAGTTACTCTTTTTGTGCACCCACGGGTTTTCTTTGAGGCTTTGCTTTGATATTCACGAAGTGAAAATGATTGGACTTTCCTAATGTTTCTCGACCTTTATAATCAAACTCAATAGGATTTAAATTGAAATAAGTTGGCAGCGAGTTATCCATTAAGTTTGCTTTCATCGTTCTTCTAATGCCAAACATTGTCCAAGGTTGATTCGTTATAAAACGACAAATAGTTTTTAAGCGGGCATCGAGAAGCGTGACGAGTCCGAAGACAGTCAGTAGCTCCAGTGATTACGTGAACTTTCTCCGCACGATTAACAGTTCCTTATGGCTTAATCTCAAAGAACTAATCTAAATTCTTCGTTCGGCTCATGCTCGAATACTGTGATGTGATTTAGTTGAAAGCGGTTCGACTTAAAACGGTCGTGTCCTTCACTTTGAAGCGTTAGGTCAGGATCTTGATGACCTGTACTAGCTTCAACTACTGATTATTTTCCAAAAGATGCCCGTGCGAATTGGGAATTTCACAAATACTCAAAATTAATATTCCAAACTTTCGGCAGAATATTTAATCTGGGTATTACGCAAAATGAATGGCTATCGATTGATGACAAATTTAGTTTGCACTAAGAAAATGGACTCTTTGATTGTCTATCCAACTGAGTCTGTTCCTATCTATCTATCTATCTATCTATCTATCTATCTATCTATCTATCTATCTATCTATCTATCTACTTTGTTCATTCTATCTTATCTATCTATCTATCTATCTATCTATCTATCTATCTATCTATCTCACTTTGTTCATTAATATCTATCTATCTATCTATCTATCTATCTATCTATCTATCTACTGTTCTATCTATCTATCTCACTTTGTTCATTAATATCTATCTATCTATCTATCTATCTATCTATCTATCTATCGAAGACCGACCTTTTCTTCTTTTCTTCGGGCTCTGGAATTTTTCCTGGGACACCAACTTTGTAGTAGCATCTTCTTTAAGGCAGTAAAGAAGGAGGGTTCAATAAATATTAACCACAACATTCGCTGAAATTAAATAACATTTAGCCCTGATCCGGATGTATCTGTATAGACGCTCTGCATAAAACTGACCATTAGTTAAGAAAAATAAGACCATTTTAAGAAAAATAACGACTCGTTTTGTATCAGAATTCGTCCTGCTATGAGTTTTCTATTTATTATTAGAAAACACGCAGAACCACTCCCCCCTCGTTCTGATAACGAGGACTGGTTGACGATACCATCAATAGCGTGACAATAATGTAATTGATCTAACCAATGCTTTTATGCGTCCCGTGACTTGACACAAAAAAATTTTGAGGTCAGTACCTGGATACAACAGTGATGAATAAAACTTATAATATAAATAATTACAATACCTTATCTCTGAAATATAGACATATATAGACATATATATATATAGCTAACACACAGGAAAATTTCACTAGAAACAATGAAAAGAGTGCTGGATTGCTACGTGATGTCAGTTCTTTAAAACGGCAGTGAATGCTGGACAAGATTATCGAAAATGAGGACAAAACTGGAAGCAGTGGAAATGTGGTTCTACAGAAGGATGCTACGGATAACGTGGTCTGAGCATGCAAGCAACGATGAGGTGTTGGAAAGAATGACAACCAAAAGGAAATTAATACCGAGCATCAGGAAGAGACAACTGAAGTTTCTGGGACACGCAATGAGGAAGGAGAGTCTGGAGAACCTGATACTGACTGGCCAGATGAGGGAAAGAGAGACAGAGGAAGGCAGCGGATAACATACTCGCAGGGCCTGGTCGGGTGGATGACGAAACGGAGGTTGCTAGGAGTAACAGGAACAAACATAGGGAGACGTGGAGAGCCATGATCGCCTACGTCCTGAAGGAACAGGGCACATAGAAGAAGAAGATAGCTATTAAACAGGTCATTGTTACTTAATTCGCTATACATTGGATCCTTTTCACACAAATCCTTTTAGGTATATCATTTTTCACGATGTAATTAATATTCAGCAACTGTGTTTTACGTATGGGTAAGGATGTGCGTTGTGGCGCAGTGGATATCGGCTCGGAACGATAAATAGGGGAACCGAGTTCGAATTCCAGTTAAATTCATTGCATTCACTTACGCGCAAATACCCTTGGGAAAGTTATTAATTCGTCTCTTCCCTCCAGTTATGGGTTAAATAATAGGATAGCATTGGTCGGCAACCAGTCTACCGCAGAAAGCAATGGCAACCTACTGCAGGATAATCTTCTGCCCAGTCAGTCATGTCTCTTTCGAGACATGATCGCCCATGCGTGTATCACGTATTGTACTTAACTGACTGAATGGAAGTTAGGTGTTTAATTTCAAATTGTTCAGACCGGTTGTTTTCTTAGAACTTTACGGTGGATGAACTATCCCCAGACATATTTTAATCTTTGTCTCACACATAGTAATGATGCGGAAATACAAAACTTGAACAGAATTCAACTTTAAATATATAAACGGTTGCAGACGTGTGCCAGAAAATTGTCAGTTAAAGCACGATACAGCAAAAATCGACAGAAATTGGGAGACTGAAGTACGACTAGTTCGAGAAAAGACGAAAAATACTGCAATACTCAACCCATGAGATGGCTGGGGTATGCTAAATTTCAGAAAGGAGTGCGAATTTAACACCAAAAACTGTTTTAATTTGGGAAAAACGGGTCACAAACGAAGCGATTGAAGTAAAATGCAAGAGAAATACAAAAATAAATTACCGAAATTAGTACTACCATCTAAACAACTGCTGTACTGAAATAATAGAAAAACCGTGGTAATAAAAATGAATAACGCTACGTTGACAGTTCAATTGAACACTGGTAGCGATATTACAATTATTGATGAACATTACAGAATTAGCAAGACTACCTTGAAAAGAAACAACATTAAAGAGGAAAATCGGCCAGAAATTAATTTTTCTTGGTAAAATTACCTGTAACATCGCTGTAAAACAAAAAAACAAAATCAGACGATTACGTATTAAATATTCCAACTCGAATTTACGAGACGTCAAGTGGTTAGAATCTTTTGTACTGTAGAATTGGCCGATTAGTTAATTTTGTGAAAAGTTAATTTATTCTAAGAGAAAAACGATTACAGCTAAGCAAAAGCCTGAGTAAGCTAAAACAATAAATCCCCGAATATTGAGGAATTGTGAAAATGTACAAAATCAGGCATTTTTTAAAATTAAAAGAAAATGTGGCCACTTTTTAAGTATAAAACAAATATACCTTTCGCTACATTGGAGTCTATTAACACCGATTTTGATAGGTTAGTAAAAAAAAAAAAGAATGTACCGTTTCGTGGTTTATATTAAAATAAAAATAAAAAATTAATTGGTGGCAATGTATTTTTAAAAAATATTAGTCTATCCGAGGCATATCTTTGTAGGGACCTCGACTACGCTTGTCAAATTGGCCCTTTTGCTAAACACAACCGAAGTTCTCATAATTTAAATATCAGAATGTTGAAGGTTGGATGTTGAAATGTGGAAGGGTAAAATATTTCTTGTCGACATTAGAGTAAATTTTTTATTAACAGAATAACAAAATTGTAAAAAGAAAAAGTTAAGTGAAATTTTGTTACCTGAACACTATTGTATGAAGAAAAATAAAATGGTCATAGAGAAAATGCAGGTAGTTAAAATTTTCTAAAGAGAACTGCTAGTATTTAAAATGTTCCACAGAAATTAAGAAATGGTTGTAGTAGTAAGTAGCTAAGTGTCCCGGGGCGTATAGCATATATTCCTTTCCCTTTTTTTTGGTAGGTTGGCAAGAGGACGAGAAAGAAGGTGAAACAAATAAAGAAATTGTACTTATCGCAGACAGTTGGAATGTCCTGTTGTTGTTTTCTTTGGCGGCGTGGAGTAAAAATGAAAAAAAGCAAATTGGAAGTAAAGGTAAAATGAATGCATGTCGGCGAGACCTGACCGAAACAGCTTGATGTTTCTTCGTTACATTGGGACGCGATGCTACAAGATACCATCCTCGTTCTGATTCAGTTTGACCGCTCACGGAATATGGTTTAAATAGTGGATTTTAGTTATGTGACCGGCTCTAGCGGCATTTTCATTTTAGGTGTGAAAAAAAAAAAAAGATCAGTTTTCTATTTCCTATCCAAACAGAATCCAGAATTTTACATTTCACACTTACTTGTAAAATTTGCTTTGGTCTGGATTTTTCCAAAATGTTTTTAGTCGTTTAGATCCGATTTTGCGGATGTGCAATTTTATTTTGTGTGTTTTTGTTAACTGTTGGATGATATAGAATTTGTATCCTATATCTTCAAGTTGAAGTGGATGAGAAATGTAAAAAAATATTTGTCTATTAATGCACATAAAAGACTCTACAAGTTTAAAATATTACCACTCGGTGTGAAAGTAACGCAAGGATTTTGTCAATAAATAAAGATAGTGTGTTAGCTTGACTAGACGATACTGTCGCTTATATGGATAGCGCACTTCTTAAGACTCTTACTTAAATACAGCATGTAAAACTGATTAAACTGGTATTACAGAGATTACATGATTAGAGTCTAAAAATCTGTGAACCAAATGTTAATAATTTTTTTTTAATCATTTCACCCCGAGCAAGGCAGAAATGCCACTGATGAGGGGGTGGCTACATAACTATAAAAAGATTAATTAGAAAAGAGTGAGGAGTACAAACTAGTTAGAAAAGAGCAATAGAAAGCTGAGAATGCAGGTGCGATGATAGATACATAGGTGGAGAGAAAGGGAAGGATATACGGGGGTGGGGAGAGAGCTAGAGTCCAGTGGTTAATAGATGAGTATTGACATTGCATTTAAATTTCTGGAGTTTGTAGCCGTCAGGAAAGCAAGAATATAAGAGCGAGTTCCACAGGCGGGAAGTGCGAGAGAAGAAGCTGAAGGAGTAGAATTGTCGTCTGCATTTGACTAACCTGACTGTGAATGGGTGGGACCCAGTTGCCAGATGGGTAAGATTAAATATCTAAGTCAGATATTTGAGGAAAAAGGAAGAAGATCCCGCAAGTGGAAGTGCCGTTTAAAGAAATACCATAACTGATAAAACTGGTGACCTACAATCATTTCTCAAATCGGCAAATTATTATAATATTTATGTGACAGATGTGTACAAAATTATTTTGAAGGGTGCAAAATGGAATTGGTCTGCGACATGTCAGAAGAGTTTTAGAGGAATTAGAATGCACTGAATTCAGAATTATCACTGACACATTACGACCCTCAGCAATAATTAATAGTAGCGTCGGACGTTCACGAGTAAAGTATAAAAACGGTGACAGTTCATAAATTTGAACACGATATAGAGAAAGCAGTCGCCTAGGATTAAAAAAGCATGACAAAAATGGAGAAATGCTACAGTGAAATTGAGACAGAACTGCTGGCTATTTCAGTTAGAAATTAGAGAGGATGTTATTAAAAAAAAAAGAAAAAAAACAAAAAAACAAAGCAAAGCAAACTGATTATTATCTATTATTAAATACTATAGCGTATAGCCCGTCGTTGCTCGAGTATAATGAAAGCTTTAAAACTAATCCATGGTCCTGGAGCTCAGACTCTTTGGACGTTGGCACGAAAGACTAAAAAGCAATAGTTGTTTCCAGTTAAAGCGAAACCGTAGACTGAAAGAAAAATGAATGGATGTAAGGCAAATTTTGATTTCCTGGTATCGATATCAAATAAGTTTTTTCGTCGTAAATTGAATGTTGAAGGCTAAACAAGTCCTCTGAGTAAATGGTATCATAGCTGAGACTAAAAACTACATTTGTACCTACTTAGAGCAAAACCCGAAGCAAAAACTAAAATAAAAGGCTGAAAACCTGATTTTGATTAGACCCGATAGGATATCGGGGTATCGATTTCCAATAAAGGAGTCAAATAAGTTAGCCAAGGATAAACTAACGTAATTAAGTCCAAGAAAACTTATCGTACCCATCGGGAGTAAAATTAGAGAAAAATAAGCCATATTGATGCCTGAATATCCGTTTTGGATCAGATCCGATAGAATATCGGGGCTATTGATTTTCAATATCGGGGAAAATGAGTCGTCTGAGAAGATCTACTAATGTTTAAGTCTAAAAACTATAATTTTTACCAAGTTAAAGCAAATTCTGCAGCAAGAACCACGATCAAAGGGTTGAAATCCTGATCTTGATCAGACCTGATTAGATATCGGGTTATCGAGTTCCAATATCGGAGAGAAATTGGAAAAAATAAGTCGCCCATGAATTGACCGGAAGCCTAAAGTGTGAAGTTTAGTTAGAATCGGACAAAAATTGTGGATTTGTATAAAGAACATACAGAGAGACAGACAGAGAGACAGACAGACACACAAACATCTTGTCTTTTATATATATAGATATTATATTCTAAACAAAAGGGATTTCTATTCATACTGCAAATACTTTCACGGTTTCTGCTCTAATGTATGAATTTACTCGAGTTACTAGACTAGCAACTAGGTCCTACCATTTTCCAGTGAATCCAATAAAATGTAACCGCAACTTGTACTCATCAGCTTCTTTTCTCGCATTTTCCGCCTCTGGAATTCCCTTCCATATACTTGCTTCTCTGACAGTTACAATCTCCAAAAATTTAAATATAAGGTCAGTAGTCATTTCCTATTTCACTGACTCGCCTCCTTTCTCTCATTCTCTTTTCTCAGTCCACTCCACTCATCACAACGAAAATTATCATCCTTCTTTTACCCACTTCCTGACACCCCTATAACCTGTCACTCTTTCTCGTTACTTTTCTTTTATGTAACCCCCTGCAAAATAGTGGCAGTAAAATGCCTTGCTTGGGGCGATATGATTATAAGAATAAAAAAATTCTATACTATTATAATGTAGACATAAAGTGGGGGATCAATTCTACATTACAGTCAATATATATGATGATCCTCACTTTATAGCCAACAATCATCCTTCTCTTACACACTTCCTGACACCCCCTATAACCTGTTCCTCTTTCTCATCACTTTCTTTCTATGTAACTCCCTGCGCACATGTGGTTGTAAAATTCAGCCTTGCTTGGGGTGAAATGATAAAAAAAAAAGAACATAGACTACAGCGTTGGGTTATGATTTTATTGGAATATGATTTCAAGATTTTATTGGAATATGATTTCAAGATTTCTATCGTTCATAAAATTGGGACACGCACATGGCATTTTTATAGTCATATCTATTTTTTTTAATCGTTTCACCCCAAGCAAGGCATTCCACTGCCACTGTATCGCAGGGGGTTACATAGGGTCGAGGGAGTGATGGGAAAGGACGGTTAGATATAGGAAATGTTAGAAGGAGGGAGATAAAAAGGGTACCGAGAATGAGGGTTGGTGAGATGGTGAGAGTGTTTGAGAGAATAGATACGAGTTAGCGTATTAGGAGGTTTCTATTGACCTTGCATTTAAACTCCTGGAGATTGTAGCCGTCGGGAAAGCAATCGTGTGGAAGGGAATTCCACAGCCGGGAAGTGCGAGAAAAGAAACTGTTGGAGTAGAAGTTGCTGTTGCATTTTATCGGTTTCACTGTAAAAGAGTGGGATCTAGCTGCCAATCTAGTTTCTCGTGCAAATTCGTATCTAGGGGACACCAGTGATCTAAGTTCATCGGAGCAGAGGCCGTGAAAGTATTTATAGAAGAGACACAGGGAAGCCACGTCGCGCCGGTTGAGAGAGAGACTGTAGGCGGTCTGCCAAGTCGGTACCGATCACATTACATTACATTACTCCGCTGTACCTTGTCGAAAAGCCCAAGGAGAATAGCAGGAGCACCCGACCAGATATGGCAGCAGTATTCAATGCACGGGCGGATGGTAGATTTATATATGTGCAGGATAGATTCAGACGGAAAAAACTTCCGGGCCCTGCACAGAGAACCGACTTTCATAGCAGTGGATTTAGCAATGGATTCGATATAATCCTTCCACTTGAGGTCCGCTGGGAGTGTGAGGCCAAGGAGGCGTAGTGTTTACTCTCTGGGAGGCAAGCCTGGTCCATGCTAATGCGGAATGTAAAGAAGAATTTAAAGATAATGTGATTGCTTTGATGGAATCTGAAAGCGAATTTAAAAGTCTTGTGAGCAACACTATAAAAGGACTTCTGGTCTTGATAGACAATAACAAATTTTTTTGTAAAAATATATTTATTCAAATATCTATGAATGATGCGGTAAGTGTTTTAATTCCGTTATCACTACAAAAAAGTATTTTGAAATAACTCCATTTTACACATAGTAAGAATAATTAGCTGGTCAGAACTAAAATTATTGGCTAAATTTCGACAAAGATATTTAAAAGACAGTTAGAAAATACAGTTACTGTGTTGTGACGTAGCTCGAACACGTGACATACGGTTCACAGTATATAAATAACTAATATCGAGTAGCGACAGTGGAGTCAGCAGCTGACGGCTAGCACGGTCGTTGTCTACTCAGTTCACTAGTTGTTGCCACCCTACACGGACGTGTACTACTGTATCTACCGAGAATAAACATTATTACTTACTTATATCTGTGTATTGTCATTCCTCCATGATACAACAGATCTGGCTACTCGATATTAGTCCTTTATATATTGTGATCCGTATGTCATATGTTCGATCTACGTCACAACAAATTTGCTATTCAGCATCAAAATCATCATGTATAAATTATCAGGGACAGCCGAACACTGGTAAACCGTCAGCAAGATTACATATAGATTTTGTTGAGCCGCTAAATGATTCATACTACGGTGATCGAGTTTCGCAAAATGGCTCGAGATATTAAAGTGTAAACGACCCACTCCCACAATAAATATTAAATTCTTATGCGAAAACTTTGTAAAGTTAGGAGTACCTGAATGTGCGGTGACCGATAATGGAACTCAATTTATTTCTAGTGAGTGTAAAACATTCAGCAAAATCTACGCGGTTGATCTCTTGACAACAGTTTATCATCCGAGATCGAATTGTTATGCTAGGAGGTTTGTGGACCACTTCAAAAGGGCAAGAAAAACAAAGTTTAAGAAAAACTAAAGACTTGGAAGCTGAAAAAACAGAACCACAAGAAATGTTAACCCAATAAATAATAATAATCAAATTAAGATCATCATATATTATAATAAAATTAAAACAATTGACCTCATAGTCTCTAATAACCCAACAACCACACAACTAAATCCTCTACAGAAAACCAATGTAGTATATCAATTTACATGCCCGTTCAGAGATCTATCTCTGGTACTAATAATAAACCCACTACATATATTGGTTTTACTACAACCACACCCTCCCGTAGACTTACCTGTCAACTTTCCGATCAGAGTTCAATTAACCAACCTTTCTTAGAAAAACATAACCATGTAGGTAATATCAGTCAACATTACAGTCAACATTACAGTAATTCACACTCATACGCACAGTAAAATTAACCTTCAGATATTGGAGGCGATCTATATTAAATCAAAACAACCCACACTTAATAAAATCACGTTTAAATCTGGTCATAACACATTACATTGCATTTAAATATATGGTTCTGTTAAAATTTCGATCTCTCATGCGGTGTGACGTCATAGAACCGCATTACAAATTTACGAACTGCGTTTGCTATTTGGTAACTGTTGTCGTTGCTTAGCAAAGTTTATGTCAAAACAAGATAAAATCATCTATGATGGTGGATGTTTTATGCTAACGTCCCTGTAACCTCTCTGAAAATGGCTCATGTGAGCCGAAAGCCAACATAATAAAAACATATCCAAATGTTGGACAATTTTTGTCTTTATTTTCACCTGAAATTAAAGCCAAAATACGATGTTTAAAACGGCTTGTGATGAAACATAATAGACATTCATTGTCTCTTGTTTTTAACAATATATACTTAGAAAATTATCTGCTATCTCGATACATAAATTTAAGAAATTTTCAGTGTACAGTAATGTGCAAAAGTATTAGAACAAGAACTATTTAATCTTTTAGGAAACATCAAAATAAGGTTTAAAATCACCCCTGTACTAATACTTTTTCACACTACAAGTAGTGTGCAAAATTTTTAAGACAGGGGTAATTTTCCTAAAAACATCACTGAAATTCAGAAACAGGGTGAAAATCCAAACCTTTGTTCGAAAGGTTTAATTAAAAAGGAAGCGGAAGGAAGGCTTCGGAATTTGAATTGGCCCCCTCACAAAGCCCTGATCTCAAATTTTTAAGACAGGGGTAATTTTCCTAAAAACATCACTGAAATTCAGAAACAGGGTGAAAATCCAAACCTTTGTTCGAAAGGTTTAACTAAAAAGGAAGCGGAAGGAAGGCTTCGGAATTTGAATTGGCTCCCACAAAGCCCTGATCTCAATCCTATTGAACATCTATGCGATATTTTGGATAAAAAAAAATTGATAAATCTACTGTTAATACGCATGCTATTAGATACATTGAAAAAGCTTGTGATGTCAATGCCTGACAAAACGAAGGCTGTAATCAAATCAAAAGGCTGTTATACTAAATATTAAATTTATTTTGTAACAAGTATTTTTCTTGTAAAGCATTTGTTGAGTAAATCAAATAAAATTAATGAAATTGTTTATTTTCTGTCAATATGCCTCATAAAAGATAAAATAGTTCTTGTCATGATACTTTGCACAGTACTGTATATATATATATATATATATATATACACACACACACACACACTAGGTGCGATTGGTAAATTGTCGCAATTATTTTATTATTTCAATGCAAAAGGATATTATACTAAATATTAAATTTATTTCATAACAAGTATTTTTCTTGGAAACCATTTGTTGAGTAAAACAAATAAAATTACTTCAATTAAATTGTTTATTTCTTGTATGCCTCATAAAAGATAAAATAGTTCTTGTCCTAATATTTTTCCTCATTACTATATATCAAATGACGTCAAGTGCAAATGTCATCGCTAAAAATGTTAACTGCAGAGCTCATGTTTCCCAAGAATGTGAGATCCACTTTCAACAAATTCTTCTTCTTTTATGTGGCATGTTCTTTCAGGACGTTGGTGATCATGGCTTTCCACGTCTCCCTATCCCTGGTGGCTCTTAGCACGCTTTCTTCTGTTAGGTCACGCAACCCTCGTTTTGTCATCACCCTGATCAGGCCTTTAAATATGTTATCCACTGCTTTCCCATGCCTCTTTTTCCCTCGATCTGGCCTGTTAGCATCAGGTTCTCTAACCCTTCGTTCCTGGTTGCATGTCCTAGGAACTTTAGCTATCTCTTCCTGATGCTCAGTATTAATTTCCTTTTCGTTTCCATACTTTCCAAAACCTCATCATTGCTCACATGCTCGATCCATAATATTCGCAGCATCCTTCTGTAAAACCACATTTCAATGCTTCAAGTTTTTCCTTCATCTTTGAAGATATTGTCCAACATTCATTGCCATATTGAAGAACCAACATCACATAGCAACCCAGTACTCTCGTCTTTGTTTCTAGTGAAATTGTCCTGTTTCAAAATACTTTACTCAACTTCTGGAATGCCTCCTTCGCCATGCCGAATTTTCCTTCTTCTGTTAGAACTGTTCCCAGATATTTAAAATTTTGTACCTGTTTGATTTTAGTATCCCTCACCTGTAATTGCCATTCTGGGCTTCTCTTTTTGCTAATGAGCATGCATTCGGTTTTCTTGCAGTTTATTTGAAGCCCTTTCTTGTCAATCTCTTCAGATATCTCCTGTACGAGGTCTTGTAGTTTCCTTTCCTTTCCGTGACTGCTATACCCGCCTGTAAATAAAAATAAAATTCGACTGGGATACCACCAGATAGACGTAAATCTTCCATAGATTATAGAAGGCAAAGAAGAGAACGCTAAGAACTTATTTACCTGATTTTGCAAAAAAAAAAAAAAAAAAATAGATTTCGTAATCATGTGAATAGAGGAGCCGTAATATGAAGCCCGAAGAATTTCACGAAAAAAAGATTGACATGATACGTCGGACATTTTTCTTTTTGCTAAAAAAATCTTTTAAAATAAAAAAATAAGTTTCAGAAGCAGAAGAAAAGATTAGCAAAATAAAATTTAAAAAAAATGTTACACTGATATGTTTTATATTAAAAACAAGAGATTATACCAACAATTTTACGGAATAGTCTCAACAATTTCATTTTTTTGTGACTCACTAAAAATGCACTCTTCAGGATAGGCTAAGGTCGACATTGAAACTTGAGACCTTTGCCCTTATATGAGATTAGAAATTTGAAACATCTATTGATCTACAAAAACCTTATTTGAAATGATGTATGAGTAGCTATTTGAAGGCTATTACAATCAGTCAGTTGGGTGCCATACGTGATACACGCTTTGGGCGATCATGTCACGAAAATGACATGACTGACTGGGCAGAAGTTTATCCCGCAGTAGGTTGCCATTGCTTTCTGCAGTTGACTGGTTGCCAGCCAAGATTATAGAACCCAATCTGTCCTATTATTTAACCTATAACTGGAGGGAAGGGATGGATTAATACCTTTCCCAAGGGTATTTGTGCGTAAGTAAATGCAAGGAATTTAACTGGAATTTGAACTCTGCTTTCCGATTTTTTGTTCCGAGTCGATATCCACTGCACTACAACGCATAACCCTATCACAATGCGTTTAGTAAAATAAATATGACAGGGAATGCTGGAAAATCTCGAAGCAAAAGAAATGTCGTGCAACGAAGGATACTGAGGATACTATGGACAAAGCATGAGAGCAGCGACGTGGTTTTGAAGAAGTTGGAAACGAAAAAAAAGGTTAACATTAGAAAAGAAAGCTGAAGTTGTTATGATTTGTAATGAAGAAAGGCGGCTTGGAGAATCTGATAATCACAAGTGAGATAGTGGGAAGGAGAGACAGGAGAAAGCAACACGTAAAGTAAATGGATGGCAGAGCGGGGTTTGGGAGCGGTAACAGGAGAATATGTGTTAAGAGCTACCAGGGATAAAGAGATCTGGTACGTCTTAGACCTCTCGGCCACGAATGACTATTAGTCTAAACGAGGTTTTTTTTAATCAAGCCTATATAACACAGTTTTTGATTTATTGCAATAACCATATCTGCTCTGAAATGTATCATAATGTCAACAAATGTAAACATGTGACGGAAATTAACGAAGATTAACGAAACTTCGTTATAAACAACTGACAATTTGAAATGATTTGTTTGAACATTATTTTTGATCGATACTCGTATTTAAGTAGATATTCTGTTTTATATTACGGAAATTAACGAAGATTAACGAAACTTGGTTATAAACAACCGACAATTTGAAATGATTTGTTTGAACATTATTTTTGATCGATACTCGTATTTAAGTAGGTATTCTGTTTTATATTACGGAAATTAGCGAGGATTAACGAAATGGTCTTTAAACAACCGACAATTTGAAATGATTTGTTTGAACAATATTTTTGATCGATACTCGTATTTAAGTAGATATTCTGTTTTATATTACGGAAATTAACGAAGATTAACGAAACTGGTTATAAACAACCGACAATTTGAAATGATTTGTTTGAACATTATGTTTGATCGATACTCGTATTTAAGTAGATATTCTGTTTTATATTACGGAAATTAACGAAGATTAACGAAACTGGTTATAAACAACCGACAATTTGAAATGATTTGTTTGAACATTATTTTTGATCGATACTCGTATTTAAGTAGATATTCTGTTTTATATTACGGAAATTAACGAAGATTAACGAAACTTGGTTATAAACAAACGACAATTTGAAATGATTTGTTTGAGCATTATTTTTGATCGATACTCGTATTTAAGTAGGTATTCTGTTTTATATTACGGAAATTAACGAAGATTAACGAAACTTCGTTATAAACAAACGACAATTTGAAATGATTTGTTTGAATATATTTTATCGATACTCGTATTTAAGTAGATATTCTGTTTTTAATCAAACAGTTTTATATATTTATATCTACTGTCCTGATTATTTACGATAATTTTTTATTACGAAAATGTGTGTCTTTCGGCAGGATTCGAGCAACGCCGGGCTATACTGCTAATCAAACATAAACAAAATGGAATTTTGTAATTTGTTTGCACCATTGTGTATATAAGATGTATGGGTAGGTATTTGAAGGCTACCACAATGCGTTTAGGATAATAAGGGAAGGTAAAGAAAGTGATGGATATTACCTGTTTATTATTCATTAATATTTTGAGAGCAGTATCTCATCTTCAGAATGATAAGAGAGCTTCATTACACATCCGTTTAAACGAATGGTTTTCTTTCGCTGCTACTGCTGTCGTTAATTGTAGTAAATATGTGTGTGTGTGTGTGTGTGTGTGTGTGTGTGTGTGTGTGTGTGTGTGTAATTACCACTATTAACGACAGCAATAGCAGCGAAAGAAGACCATTCGTCTAAAGGCACGGTCTAACAACGGACGTGAAATCATGCTCTCCTATCATTTTGAAGATGAGATTCTTATCTCGAAATATTAATGAATAATAAACTGGTAATACGCAACACCTTCTTTATTTTCCTTTATTATACAAAACGCATTGCGCTAGCCTTCAAATACCTACCCACATACCATAGAGAAAAGACTCGAAGCAACAGAAATGTAGTTCTTCAGAAGGATATTGGGAATTACCATGTGAGCAACAACGAAGTTTTCGAGAAAACGAAAACAAAATGGACACTTATACTGAAATAAAAAAGAGACGGTATATCATGAGATTTTAGAAGATTTGACACACATAAGACATATAAAAGTCTGTCAGCTATTTAAATGCCATACATGATACATGTATAAGCGCTCACGTCTCCAAAGAGCCATAGCCGACTTAACAAAATATTTTTGCGCGGTAGGTTGCGGTATACTGGTTGCCAAACAAGGCTATAGAACCCAATCTGTACTACTATTTAGATCATAACTAGAGAGAGAAGTGGCACATTAATACCTTTCCCAAGGATATTTGCGCGTAAGTGAATGCAACGAATTCAACTGGAATTCGAACGTGGTTTTTCGATTTCTCGATTTGAGCCGATACCCACTGCACCACAATGCACATTCAGTGCATATAAAAGGTGATATGAAAACAGCACATAACCTACCAAGATTGGTTGAAGGTTGTCAAAACAGTACTAGCAAAAAGATAAAATATATTCAATGTTTTCTTTATTTGTTTTGGTTTTAATCGTATCACCCCGAACAAGGCACTGATGTGCAAGATCCTACATAAGAGTAAAAAGATTAGTTAGGAGGAGAGTAAAGAGAAAGACGAACCAGTTAGAAGGGAGCAAAAGAACAGTTTAAATACAGGTGTGATGACAGTTGCAAAGGTGGAGAGAAAGGAAAGTATATACAGGGTGGTGTAGAAAAAAATAAAGTCAAGTGGTTAAGAGATGAGTATTGACATTGCATTTAAATTCCTGGAGGTTGTAGCCGTCAAGAAAGCAAGAATATGGAAGCGAGTTCCACAGGCGGGAAGTGCGAGAAAATAAGCTACAGGAGTAGAATTGTCGTCTGCATTTGGTTGATCTAACTGTGAATGTGTGAGACCCATTTGCCAGTCTGGTTGCACGAGTAAACACCTGTTGCAGAGGCACCAGTGACTTAAGTTCGTTGGAGTAGAAGCCATGAAAGTATTTATAGAACAGACAGAGGAAAGAATGAGAAATTGTAACGATCGCATAATATGTAACTTGATATCATTTATGTGTTAGTTGTTGCAATAAAAATTCAGTAACCTAGATTTTAAAAAATAGCTATTTGAAATCTATTTTTCGAAGCTAGCGGCTATTAAATTTATATCAACAATTAATTATTTCAAATATGCAAAAAAGCCAAACCCTGCCACTGGCCAGCGGACAAATGTTAAACCATTAACGCAGACAAATATATCATCGAATCGTAAAACAGCAACCACTATTACTTTGACAAAGACGCGAAAAAGCCAAATCCTACTATCGCACACACTTATATAAACCACAAAAATACACACACATTCAGGCATTAACACACTTACAGGTACACACACACACATACTCACTACAATTAACGACAGCAGTAGCAGCGAAAGAAGACCATTCGTTTAAAGACACGGTTCACTAGCGAACGTGAAATCAAGCTCTCCTATCATTTTGAAGATGAGATTCTGATCTCGAAATATTAATGAATAATAAATAGGTAATACCCAACATCTTCTTTACCATCATTTATTTTACTAAACGCATTGTGATAGGGTTGTGCGTTGTAGTGCAGTGGATATCGACTCGGAACAAAAATTCGGAAAGCAGAGTTCGAATTCCAGTTGAATTCCTTGCATTTACTTACGCACAAATACCCTTGGGAAAGGTATTAATCCATCCCTTCCCTCCAGTTATAGGTTAAATAATAGGACAGATTGGGTTCTATAATCTTGGCTGGCAACCAGTCAACTGCAGAAAGCAATGGCAACCTACTGCGGGATAATCTTCTACCCAGTCAGTCATGCCATTTTCGTAACATGATCGCCCAAAGCGTGTATTACGTATGGCACCCAACTGACTGATTGTAATAGCCTTCAAATACCTACCCATACGTCATTTCAAATAAGGTTTTTGTAGATCAATAGATGTTTCAAATTTCTAATCTCATATAAGGGCAAAGGTTTCAAGTTTCAATGTCGACCTTAGCCTATCCTGAAGAGTGCATTTTTAGTGAGTCACAAAAAAGTGAAGATGTTGAGACTATTCCGTAAAATTGTTGGAATAATCTCTTGTTTTTAGTATAAAACATATCAGTGTAACATTTTTTTTTAAATTTTATTTTGCTCATCTTTTTTTCTGCTTCTGAAACTTATTTTTGGTTCAGTTATTTTAAAAGATTTTTTTAGCAAAAAAAAAAAAAATGTCCGACTTATCATGTCAATCTTTTTTTCGCGAAATTCTTCGGGCTTCATATTACGGCTCCTCTATTCACATGATTACGAAATCTATTTTCTTTTGCAAAATCAAGTAAATATATTTTGTTTATTGTTCTACTTTTTAATGCCTTATCAACAGCGGTTATTTTTTTGTTTTATTTGCGGAATGTTAATCACTGCTTCTCTTGCAACTTTGGCAAAATTAGTTCCGCTGACAATATTTCAAAATCTTATTCTCTTTGCTTTGCAAAAAAAAACAAAAAAAAACAAAAAACTGAATTATTCTTTAAAAAGCAAATGGAATTCTAACATGCATTGCAGGGTTCGTAAATAATGATCAAATTGAATTAATGGTCGGAAAATCGATTTGGGAAAAGAAAAAAAATAACTGATCTGATAAAAGTCAGAATAGCAAAGAGCTGGGCGGGAGAAGGGTCTAATCAAATTAAAATTCTGATGTAGCTAAATACAAAAAAAAAAGATAAAGAAAAGATCATTAGCAAGATCTCTTTATTCAAGAACTATGAGTGTGTGCAAAAAAAAAAAAGTTCGCGGAAAGAAAGAAAATAATAGCTTATTCCGTTTGGAATGGTGATGCAGTGATTTTAAAATTTGTTAACATTCGAAGATAATGTTTCATTCCAAACATTGTCTATCTGATTCTGTATCGACATTTATGGAGGAGCTTGGCAGAGGTAAAAAATAAAACAAAAAACAACGCATTATATTTGCGAGTGGAGCGAAATAAAAAATGGCGAACGTAAGATAAAGGAACGTAATGAGAAAGCAAAAGGAAAATCAATCAGCCGATACATGAGGGGGGATGATTGAATAAAAATATAAAAGTACGAAAAAATGTCGAGTGAAGTTTTGGAGAATATGAAAGATAAACAAATAAAAAGGGATATATTAAAAAGAAGTTTTTTTATAATTGAAAGAAAATAAAGAAAACGAAAAAAAACATGATATTATATCTTCGAGGAAGACGAGGTTTACATGCAGAAAACTGGAATGTAAAATAGAAAAGAAAAAAGAAAACGGACAATTAATATAAGGAAAAAATGATCCAAGATAAAAAAGAAAAAACGGAAAAAAGAAAGGCATAATTAATAAATTAGACTAAAATTTGGAAAAAGAAAACAAGTGAATGATAAAATGAGGGAAACTTAAAAGGGAAAAGAAAGATACAGGGTAGAAAAATAATATTAAAAATGAGAAGGAATATTAATAAAAGCTAAAAGAATAGAAAAAAAAACATTCGCAAAAGCAAAAGACAGACGGTTAATAAAAAAAGAAAGCAAGAAGTAACAAATTAGAATGAAAAAAATAAATAAGAAAAATAAATAAGAAAAAATAAATAAGAAAAATAAATAAGAAAAAATAAATAAGAAAAATAAATAAGAACAATAAATAAGAAAATAAATAAAAAAATAAAATAAAGGAAAATAAATAAAAAAATAAATAAAAAATAAATAAGAAAAAATAAATTAAAAAATAAATAAGAAAAATAAGAATAAATAATAAAAAAAGATAAGAAAAGAAAAATGTAAAACCTTAAATAAAAGGATAAGTAAAAAAAAATGTCTGATAAATAATAAATAAAAAACATATTCTGAAGAAAGCTTTAATAAAAATCGGACAATTAATAAATAGGAAAATGCAAGGAACTAGAATTAAAAAAGACGAACGAAAAAGTGAAACTGGTTGGAGAAAAAAATGGGGAAAAGATTGACAATTAATGAAAGAAAAAAAAAGACGTCTTAGAATATAAGTAAAAGAAAAGAAAAAATAACACAAAATAAAAAATGACTGACAAATAAAACAAAAAGTGAAAGAATTTAAATGGAAGTAAAAAAAAACTGAAATTAAAGTGAAAGGAAAATACAGTTGCAGCGGAAAGAATTGAAGAATTGAACAAAAAAAAATTATGGGATGAAGTAATTGAAAGAAAGATGTCGGGAAAAGGGAATTGCAGAAGACATTAAAGTATTTTGCAATAATGCTATTTAAATGCATGAAACGTAAAATAATGAAAGGATTTGAAGAATTAATAGTAAGAATAAAAAAAAATGGCCTTCCAAAACCCTTGTTGTAATTGAAGAAAATAAAATCGGTAAGCCTTATCTGAATATGGCACAGAAATTCCGAAAGGAATCGAACATTTAGACAAGTAATTTATAAAAAAAATAATCTGTCACTCAAAATCTAATACAGAATATTATTAAACGAAAATGAGTCAAGAACGTTTGATATACCATTTGCTATTAGAAACAAGGAAACAAGCCACAATATTAGAAACATTAAATATCAGAAAAAAATTTAACAAGGAAGGTTTTGCTTTGATTTCTTTTACGCTTTTTAGTTAACTTTAGCATCTTATGTAATAGAATGTATAATAGCTGACCTAGCAAGACAGTTAACATAAACAGAAAGTCTCACGAAGGTTTTTCTATTTCAATGACAATTTTGTGTAACAGTGGGTACCGGCTCGGAGCAAGAAAACGAAAAGCCGTTGCATTCACTTACGCACAAATACCATTGGGAAAGGAATTAAACCATCTCTCTTCCCTCCAGCTATGTGTTAAATAGCCATGCATTGCATTCTATATTCTTGGTTGGTAATAAGTCTACCACAGAAAGTAATAGCAACCAACTACGGAAAATCTTTCTGCCTAGTCAATCATGTCTCGAAAGAGACATGATCGTCCAAGCGCGTATCAGGGCTAGCACCGACTAACTGAAATTGATATCTGACTGTTCAAGGGAGAAATTAAAATTTAATAGTAGCAAAATTTGACTTCAAATTATCGAGTACCTGCATAAAAAAAAACATTCATGCTAACATGTTTCCTAAATTAAATGATGCACCCCATCGTTATTCACAGTGCAAAATTCGATTTCTTTAGTCGTTTCCTTAATAAATCTGATCAAGTCATCTTTTCTAGATTTGTTTCTCACCTCTTTTTCTAGATATTGTCGAGCATCACAACTCTGTCTTCTTGCCAGTTAGGGTCACATTGTAGTAGAGATATTTACCCTGCTCCCCTACTGTAGCGAGATGAGTCAGAAGGTCATTTTTAAGATGGGGACCCGACCGCGTACGGACGGTCAGAGGGACAAAAATTACCCAGTCTCCTCAACCGCCGGTTGAGCTGGCCCCGGTGACGAGCACCTGGTCCACCCCTCTGGTGCAATGAGTTGGTGCAGCCGGGGGACACCGTTCCCCGGGACCGGGATCTATTCAGTGTATTTTATCTCAGTTGCAACCATGTCCTCGCGGACGGAGCAACAACTGAGCCGCACTGTGGTTTCGAGGACAGAGACGCTACTGAGGGATGATTTGGATCCCTAACCCGACACAAAGATGGGTCAGGTAAGCATCAAATTGTTGCCATTTCCTTCTTATTAGATTCCCTTCTGTTACGTGCGTAAAGGTTTGATTTCCATTCGTGACTTTGTGGGGGTACAGAACACCCGGATTAAAAGAGAGAATTTAATATCCTCTCCACAAAATACAACACAAATTTGAAGAAAAGACAGCGCAATAAGAAATGTTTATATAAAACTAGAAAATAGTTTATTTAACAACATATATTGAGAATAAACAATGTGTGTATTTTTGTATAATTTGTTTGGTGGAAAAGATATCTTTTAGATTTAAGTAAATGTGGCTTTGAACAAAAATAGTCTCTATGTTTTTCTGCTTGTAATTCAACAGAGTAGTAATGTTTGTTTCTTTTTTTTTATGTGTCTCCCGTATAAGTTGGTTGGGAAAGGGTCGATGAAGTTAAGATGAAAAAGAGAGTGTGCGTGAGAAAGAATCAAAGAGAGGGAAAAGGGTTAAATAGAGGTAGTAGTAAGTACCAGAATGCATTTGTCTGAAAAGATTAATCAGCCTACTTAGCTAATAAAGTCTGTGTTCCTTTCCCTTTTCTGAGAGATGTAAATGTTTTATGGGCAGTTGAGGATATCTTGTTGTTTTTCTTTCTTTCTTCTTCTCTTGTGAATTGGTTGAGTCTGCGACGGACCTGTCTGTCAGTTCTTCGGCCTCTCAAATCTTTGTGCATTTCTGGCCGTCTTGACCGATCAGGGGACGTTCTTAAGTAGTGAATCTGGTCCTGTGACCGGCTCCAGCGAGCATTTTCAGTTCTAGGTTTGAAAAATCACATCATACACGAATTTTCTGTTTTATATCGAATCAGGATCCAGAATTTTGCTTTTCACACTGATTTGTGAAATTTGACTTGGTCTGAGTTTTTCCAAAGTGTTTTTAGTCGCTTGAATCCACTTTTACGGGTGAGCAAATTTACTTTATTTGTTATCGTTGAGTTTTTCCAAAATGCCTTTAGTCGTGGTCTGGTTTTTTTCCGAAATACTTTTAGTTTTTTAGTTTTTCTGATTTTTTAGGTGTGCAATTCTCTTTAGTGTGTTTTACATAGTTGATAGATGATATAAGATTTTATCCTATAACTTTCTTTGAGATCTCTCTAAAATTGAGATTCTGAACCTTCCAATACGAATCATTTTCTGGCTGTAAAAACGTGATAGATCCGAGCACAACAGACGCCTATTTATTTCTGCTCGTAATAATTATAAACCTGTTTCTCAAAAGAACCATGACTTATTAGCTAATAAACGTGGATTCTGCTCTCGAAATTGACCTCTGATTATGTGATTATGATAGATAGATAGATAGATAGATAGATAGATAGATAGATAGATAGTTAGATAAAAACTGACAGACAGATAGATAGATAGATAGATAGATAGATAGATAGATAGATAGATAGATAGATAGATAGATAAAGAACTGACAGATAGATAGATAGATAGATAGATAGATAGATAAAGAATAAAGAACTGACAGATAGATAGATAGATAGATAGATAGATAGATAGATAGATAGATAGATAGATAGATAAAGAACTGACAGATAGATAGATAGATAAAGAACTGACGGATAGATAGATAGATAGATAGATAAAGAACTGTCTGATAGATAGATAGATAGATAGATAGATAGATAGATAGATAGATAAAGAACTGATAGATAGATAGATAAAGAACTGATAGATAGAGAGATAGATAGATAGTTAGATAAAAACTGACAGACAGATAGATAGATAGATAGATAGATAGATAGATAGATAAAGAACTGACAGATAGATAGATAGATAGATAGATAGATAGATAGATAAAGAACTGACAGATAGATAGATAGATAGATAGATAGATAAAGAACTGACAGATAGATAGATAGATAAAGAACTGACAGATAGATAGATAGATAGATAGATAGATAGATAGATAGATAAAGAACTGTCTGATAGATAGATAGATAGATAGATAGATAGATAGATAGATAGAATAAAGAACTGATAGAGAGATAGATAGATAAAAAACTGATAGATAGAGAGATAGTTAGATAAAAACTGACAGACAGATAGATCGATAGATAGATAGATAGATAGATAGATAGATAGATAGATAGATAAAGAACTGACAGATAGATAGATAGATAGATAGATAAAGAACTGACAGATAGATAGATAGATAGATAGATAGATAGATAGATAAAGATAAAGAACTGACAGATAGATAGATAGATAAAGAACTGACAGATAGATAGATAGATAGATAGATAGATAAAGAACTGTCTGATAGATAGATAGATAGATAGATAGATAGATAAAGAACTGTCTGATAGATAGATAGATAGATAGATAGATAGATAGATAGATAGATAAAGAAGCTGATAGATAGATAGATAAAGAACTGATAGATAGAGAGATAGATAGATAGTTAGATAAAAACTGACAGACAGATAGATAGATAGATAGATAGATAGATAGATAGATAGATAGATAGATAAAGAACTGACAGATAGATAGATAGATAGATAGATAGATAGATAAAGAACTGACAGATAGATAGATAGATAGATAGATAGATAGATAAAGAACTGACAGATAGATAGATAGATAGATAGATAGATAGATAAAGAACTGACAGATAGATAGATAGATAAAGAACTGACAGATAGATAGATAGATAGATAGATAGATAGATAGATAGATAAAGAACTGTCTGATAGATAGATAGATAGATAGATAGATAGATAGATAAAGAACTGATAGATAGATAAAGAACTGATAGATAGAGAGATAGATAGAAAAAGAACTGACAGATAGATAGATAAAGAACTGACAGATAGAGAGATAGATAGAAAAAGAACTGACAGATAGATAGATAGATAAAGAACTGTCAGATAGATAGATAGATAAAGAACTGACAGATAGATAGATAGATAGATAGATAGATAGATAGATAGATAAAGAACTGACAGATAGATAGATAGATAGATAGATAGATAGATAGATAGATAAAGAACTGACAGATAGATAGATAGATAGATAGATAAAGAACTGACAGATAGATAGATAGATAGATAGATAGATAGATAGATAGATAAAGAACTGATAGATAGATAGATAGATAGATAAAGAACTGATAGATAGATAGATAGATAGATAGATAGATAGATAAAGAACTGATAGATAGATAGATAGATAGATAGATAGATAGATAGATAGATAGATAGATAGATAGATAGATAGAACTGGGGCAGGAAAAGATTAACGCCTCCAAAAAAAAAAAAAACTAGTCTCATTTCACCACCATAGGGATACTTTTTCTTACTGTCGTCAGCATGTGTGATGCGAGATTACTGAATGTCAACACTGCGTCTTTT
Organism: Ascarosepion bandense; assembly: GCA_037127315.1. NCBI lineage: Eukaryota > Metazoa > Mollusca > Cephalopoda > Sepiida > Sepiidae > Ascarosepion > Ascarosepion bandense. The sequence continues at coordinate 1,568,954 of JBBBDQ010001862.1, read as the reverse complement.
AGTCTCCCGTCGTACACTGACTTGAAGCTGTAACTACTGTGGGGAAAGGAGGGCCATTTTTCTCGTCAGAGTCCATCTAGAACATTTATAAATCTAATACCGCTACCATATCTCGCCTCGTTTAAACATAATAGATATTCATTGTCTGTTATATTTAACAATATATATTTAAATAATTATAGCTGTCCCAGTATATATATCTATATATACAATATTGTGTGTATGTATGCACGATAAATCCGGCTAGTCGGACAAACATAGCCTCGCTGCTGATCTTGAGAGGTATCTACATTCTGTGGTGAATTGGGGTAAGAAGTGGTTTGTAAATTTCAATGCGTCTAAGACCAAGCTGCTGTCTGTCAATCATCAGAGGCAACTTTTCCTGCCTCCCATAAGCATGGAACAAGCTAGTCTCCCTGAGAGCAATACACTGCGCCTCCTTGGCGTTATCCTCTCTTCCGATCCAAAGTCGAACCACTACATTGAGTCAAGAGCTAAATGCATTACTAGGAAGGTTGAGTCACTGTGTCAGGCCAGGATGTTTTTCCTGCCTGAATCCATCCTGCATATAGACAAATCAACCATTCGTCCGTTCACGGAGTACTGCTGTCATATATGGCCAGGCGCCCTTGCTGTTCATCTAAGTGTTCTTGACAGGCTCCAAAGGAGAATCAGTAATGTGATAGGTACCAACTTGCCGGCTCGACTCCAGCCACTTCGCCACCGACGGGATGTGGCTTCCCTTTGTCTGTTTTATAAATATTTTCATAGCTTCTGCTCCAAAGAACTTAAGTCACTGGTGCCTCTGCAACTCGTGCCAACTGACTGGCAACTGGGTCACACCCAATCACAGTTAGATAAATCAAATGCAGACGACAACTCTACTCTTACAGCTTCTTTTTTCTCACTTCCCGCCTGTTTTATGACGGAAATAACATATTACATTGCATTTGACGGAAATAACCTATTACATTGCATTTGACTACATGGTTTTGTTGTCATTTCGCGCTATCCCGCGGTCTGACGTCATAAAACCGCATCGCAAACTTAAGAACTGCGTTTATTATTTTTGCCAAGCGGAGTTTTATGTCAACACAAAATAAAATCGTCGGTGATGGTGGATTTTATAATATTTCAGTTTAAACAACCTCTCTGAAGATGGCTCATGTGAGCCGAAAGGTTAGAAGAAAACCAATAAATAATTATCCAAATGTTGGAGAATTTTTGTCGTTATTTTCAACTGAAATTAAAGCAAAAATACGACGTTTAGAACGGCTCATGATTAAAGATAATAGACATTCATTGTCTCTTATATTTAATAGCATATGTTTAGAATATATATATATATATATATATATATATATATATATATATATATACCCTAAATATATACACTATATATATTTTTTTTCTTTTAATCATTTCACCCCAAGCAAGGCGATGACGCCACTGATGAGCAGGGGGCTACGTAAGAGTAAAAAGATTGGAAAAGAGAAAGCCGGAAACCACATCCTAACCCGGAAACAAGGGATGAGCCTCTTCACCTGTTTAATAGATGTGGGTGGAGTGAGAACCGCGCGATAGTTTATTCTATCTACTCCAATTGAAAAAATTAAGAAAAGAGTGAAAAGATTGGAAAAGAGAAAACCGGAAACCGCATCCTAAACAGGAAACAAGGGATGAGCCTCTTCGCCTGTTCAATAGACGTGGGTGGAGTGTGAACCGGACGATAGTTTAGGCTATCTACTGCAATTGAAAAAAAAAGAAAGAAAAATGCAAAGATTGGAAAAGGGAAAACCGGAAACCACTTCCTAAACTGGAAACAAGGGATGAGCCTCTTCACCTGTTCAATAGACATGGGTGGAGTGTGAACCGGGCGATAGTTTAGTCTATCTACTCCAATATATGTATTGTGTACTGAAGCAGCAGATTATTATCTAAATATATATTCTTAAATATATATACTGGGGGTCCCAGAATTCGAGCGCCATATACTAATTTATACTAATTTTTATTTTTTCTATGCTTCTGATTTGATCTGATATGGGTGAGAAACTAACAGTGCAAGAAAGAGTTAAATTGCTTTTATGTTTCGAAGAGAAGGTGCAACATACCGCTCTGTAACTCAAGAATTCAACCGCAATTATCATGAGCGAAAAAAACCATTGAGCCATACCACTGTCGGTCGTTTGATCAAACGCTTCAAAGAAACCGGGTCAGTTGCTGACGGTGAGAGATGTGGTCGACGAATGAATACAACTGATGAAGAAACATCCACCATGGTTCCGGCGAATGTTGCTAGAAGCCCTGTAAAATTAGTGAGGAAAATAAGCCAGAAGCTAACGATTAGCCAATCATCAGTACATCGTATTTGTAAAACACAGAAAGAGGATGCATGTGTTAATGCATAGGGTGAACAATTTGAGCATATGTTATAATTATGATCAATAAAATTCATATTCATAAGTAATTTTATAAATATCTGGATGATGCACGATTTCTGGGACTCCCTGTATATATAATCCGCAGTTTCTAAGGGAGCTTAGTAGAAGAAGGTGGATTTTAGCTTGCTATATACACAATGTAAACACACGCAAGTAGCCGACAGTGTTCAAATTCATCACTGAATGAACGATGCGTAAATATCCGTGAATAGCTATTGTTTTTACTGTTTTACTCTTTAAGGAAAAATAAGAATAAGAAACATATGATGAATTTACATAGCAAATACTTACACAACGTCCACTCTCGTCACTGTCATAGATATAGATTGTTTTTTTTTATAAGTGTTTCACCCCGAGCAAGGCATTTCACTGCCACTACTGCGCAGGGGGCTACATAGAGTGGAGGAAGCATGGTTGAATATAGGAAATGTCAGAGGGTGGGTGCTAGGCGGATAAGGATACCGAGAATGGTTAAATATAGGAAAGGTCAGAGGGTGGGTGATAGGCGGTTAGGGATACCGAGAATGATGGTTGGTTAGATGAGCGTGTTCTGAGAATAATTGGAAGTTAGTGTGATAGGAGGTGTCTATTGACCCTACATTTAAACACTCTTTATTTTGACTTTCTGAAAAATTTCAAGGTGTCGTTAGCGTTCTAAAATTTTGATCTACATCTGAGCGCAACTCCCGTCGAGCTAGACGGCAAAATGCAGACGCCAAGTCGAATCTATCAAACAAACAAATACTTACACAACGTCCACCCTCGTCACTTTTATAGATATAGTTTCGTGACGTTTCACCCATTACATTCCGTCCTTTCTCAGGGGATATACGTTGGAACTTTCTCAGGGGATATACGTTGGGATATTTCTACAACAAATATAGAGTTGAAACCTCAGGGAATTTAAATAAAATATTATATGTCCATAAAAGGGGTCCTTTACAAAATAAGACATTCAATTCATTAAAAGGTCACTGTAATGAATCTTACTGAAATTTTGATTTAAAAAATTCGCTCTTTAATTAAAAAGAAAGACAAAATTTTATAGAAAGTGCTTTAATCGCCGGAAAATCAACAGTAAATATACTTCTATATATATATATATATATATATATATATATATATATATATATATAATATAAAAATATATTAAATTGTTTGAATGTGTGTTAGATTTTCTGCTGATTTATTTTAATGACGGCCTTAAAATTCCTTTTTAAAGTTGAACCACCTGCCGACGTACACATGTTGTCCTCTTTATTATATTAAAGGCCGTTGCGTATTTATTTGCATATATATATATATATATATATAAGAAATAATAACTATATTCGTACCGAAAAACCTTCCACGTATCTACGAAGAAGGGAAAATTGGTTTTAAAAAAAGAAAGAGCTAAGTACATGAACATCAGTCAAAAGAGTTCGAACCGAGTCAGCACGTAGCCTAAAGAAAGAACCCCGGCACGAGCAATCAACCAACAAAAAAAGCGCTCAATGCTTAGGTAGAGCGGAATAAATAAAAAATACTTAGTGAGCCAGACACCCTACCTAGGTTTCCCCTGAACGGATCGTCAGGGAAAACTAGCTTTCATTACACCCAAGCAACGCCGAGCTATACTGCTAGTACAAGAATAAAAAGGATGTGTCTTTTCACCGGATCTGTACAACTTGTACAGCGCGACTATTCTGAGAACCCTAGAAGTTATGCCAGGATTCGTCATTGGTGGTCACAATCTTAACAACATAATAAACACAGATGTTAAAGAGCTGATAACAGACAGGAACAACCTACATGACCTCCTAAAAAGGTAGATGAAGAAAGCCAAAAGAAAGGTTACATATAAATTACAAGAATAACGAATGTATGGTCATAAACAAACGGAGGAGCCGAAATTGCTTATGACAGGTTAGGGATAATAAAATCAAACAAGTACACAAATTTAAGTACTTGGAAAGTGTTCTAACGGAAGACAGAAAAGGCGACACTGAGATCCGAACGCGAATTGGAAAGACAAAGAACGCATTCCAGAAGCTGAGCAGAGTATTAAGAGATAGGAAAATTTCTCTAGAAGCAAAGTGAGTACTAGATGTGATGTCTATTCTTCAATATGGCAGTGAATGCTGGACATTATTATCACATATTAAGGAAAAACTCCAAGCAACTGAAATATGGTTCTACAGAAAGATGCTGCGGATATCATGGATCGAGCATGTGAGCAATAATGACGTCTTGGAAATGATGGAAGCGAAAAGAAAATTAATACTGAGCATCAGGAAAAGGCAGCTGAAGTTCTTGGAACTTGTAATGATGAAAGAAGTCTTGGAGTATCTGATACCCACAGGTCAGATAGAGAAAAGGAGAGACAGGGCAAAGTAGCGGATAACATATTTGAAGGGCCAGAACAAGTGGATGGCAGAGCTGGGTTTGGCGGAGGTAAAAACCTGCTCTTCAACAGGATGTCTAAAATCGAAGGATGGAACAATCATTTTGGAGAAAGAGGAAATACTCTAACCATGGGAAGAATATATCAAGGATCTTTTCCAGACAGCATAGTCATAGAGCTGCTGGAAGAATTTGGTATAGAAAAAATTACTGAAATAATAAATGAAATTTATAATAGTGGGGTTATACCAGATGATCTCAGCAAGTCTATCTTCATAGCACTGCGTAAGTAGCCAGGAGCAAACGAGTGCGAACTCCACAGAACCATCAGTTTAATGAGCCATATAATAAAACTGATCGTCCGAATCCTGATGAACAGAGCGAGAAGCACAATCAGGACAGAGATCGGACAAGAACAGTGTGGTTTCCTTAAAGACACGGGAACAAGGAATGCCAAATTTATCATTAGGATGCTCTCTGAAAGGGCAATACAAATGAAGAAGGACTTATACCCGTGCTTTATTGATTATGCGAAGGCGTTTGACAAAATACGCCACAAAGAACTGATGGAGATGCTCGGCAGCCTGGACATATTTGGGAAAAACTTGAGAGTAATAAAGAATCTTTACTGGCAGCAAACCGCTTGTATACGGACAGGTAATGAATTGAGTAGATATACAAAGATAGAAAGGGGCGTAAGACAGGGATGTGTTTTTTCACCGGATCTGTTCAACTTGTACAGCGAAAATATTTTGAGAACCCTAGAAGCGGACACAGAATGGAAGCTACAAGACCTCCTACAGAAGGTAGCAGAAGAAAGAAACAAGAAAGGACTAGAAATAAACTGCACGAAAACCGAATGCCTGGTCATCAGTAAAAAGGGCAGCTCAAAATGCTAAATACAGGTCGGGGATATCTGAATCAAGCAGGTACAAAAATGCAAATACCTGGGAAGTGTTATAACAGAATACGGAACGTGCGACACAGAGATCCGAAGACGAATTGGCATGGCGAAGGAAGCATTCCAGAAGTTGAGTAAAGTATTAAGAAACAGAAGAATTTCGCTAGAAACTAGGAAGAGAGTACTGGATTACTACGTGCTGTCCGTCCTTCAATATGGCAGTGAATGATGGACAGTACCATCATAGATGAAGGAAAAACTTGAAGCAACTGAAATGTGGTTCTACAGAAGGATGCTGCAAATCTCATGGATTGAGCATGTGAGCAATGATGAGGTCTTGGAAATGATGGAAACAAAAAGGAAATTCATACTGAGCATCAGGGAGAGACAGCTGAAGTTCCTGGGACACGCAATGAAGAAAGAGGGCTTGGAGAATCTGATACTAACAGGCCAGATAGAGGGAAAAAGAGACAGGGGAAAGCAACGGATAACATATTTGAAGGACCTAATCAGGTGGATAACGGAACGAGGATTGCATGGTGTAACAGAGAAGGCGTGCTCAGAGCCACCAGGAATAGGGAAAAGTGGAAGGCCATGATCGCCTACGTCTTGAAGGGACAAGGCACATAGAAGAATAAGAACAGGAGAAAGCATGCTAAGAGCCACCAGAGATAGGGAGACATAGAAAGCCATTTTCGTCCACGTCCTAAACGGACACTACACATAGAAGAAGAAGAAGAATTCGTGAAGATATACATATATATCCACTTTATTATAATAAAGATAGTTGTGTTTTTGTATATATATATATTAGTCTTCCACATACAAGCCTGTTTTATTTTATCACAGCTCATCAATGTAGCTAGACATCTACTTGCTCCTAGCCGGGATTTAAACTCGACCGATTTGTTGTCAGTCGGAGTTGCTACTCCTAAGCCCTAGGGGCATGGAATCAGAGAACAGAGAACGGAAATTTTAGCGTGTTATATATAAGCGGTTTATACACACTCCATTCACCGAAAGAACTCAATTCATTACTGAAGAGTAATGCATATATCGCAGAAGTGGTAACTGTTTTTTTTCTAATTTTTCTCTCTAGAGAGTTTAGTCGTAATGAGAGAATTCCTTTTCTGACACTTAGGTGCTTGAATTATTATTAAGTTTTTCATCTTTTAACCCCAAACAAGGCAGTACCACCACTGATGCGCATGGGGGATACATAAGAGCAGAAATTTAAGCAAGAGGAGAGCGAATTGAAAGAAAGCCCAGCTATAGTGGGTGTCAAAGAAAGGGCAAGAGAAGGCCGGAAACACAAATGTAAGAACTCAATAGTAGGTAGATCAATATATATGTCGCCGTCATGTTATACGTCATATCGATATAAATATTTTGCCGTTATTCTTTACTGCAAGGGCTCACTCGTTTTATCGTTATGGTGAAAGCTTTTGTAGGGTAGGACACGTATTTTAAGACCCATAACAAAGTAATGTGGCACACTTAGCCACAACATTTTAAGGCTTTAATACAATATTTTTCTTCTTTTTGATTGGTTGTTTATCATGGATAGAAATCTGAAGTTGCCCTGATATAATCACAGAAAAATATTCAAAGAGTATTTGTTTGAAAGTGAACGCAGATATCTGGTCAGGAATTCAAACTTGAACATTTTCAGCTGAGATAACCACGGTGATACGTGCAGGAAAAAATAGCATTATTATCAAGCAGTCTTTAGCAGATAGATCGGCTATGAATAATTTAAAAAATATGAATTAACGCAAGGAAAAAGAGTGGATGATTCGTACATGGTTGCAAATTATGGACAATGGTCAATTTACGTGTTTTTCTTTTACGTGTCGACATTTCTTCTAATTTCCATTTGTAAATCTATTCATTTTTACGTCTAAGGTTTTTTTTTCCACCGCTATTTTTTTCTATCAATTTTCTCTGTGAGAAATTTTGATGAATTCTGTTTCCTCAGAAATGTACCGTTTTACTCCACCTTGGATGATAGGTTAGGCCATTAGCGACTAAACCTCAAGGGAAATAACTCTTGCGAAAAGGAATATTTGTAATGGCCATTGACGCGATCTTCAAAAATAGACAATTCCGGCGCAGCGAACCATTTGATGATATGATCTAAATTACCCGTATAATCAATACGAATTATGAAGTCAGATAAAAAAAATAAATTAATTAACCTAAAAAAAAAAAAAAATAATGACTACATACATCCAAAAATGGAAATAGCTGTGTATTCAAGCCTGATGAGCAAATTAGATAAATTGATCTGAATTTTGACATATATACACATTTTGAGCCGAGTAGCGAGACGGAAAATAGGATCGGAGGGGAGCAAGCTCAAATTTCAGGATAACCTCGAATGCTCATTTTTGATTAATTATCAAGGGATGTTTTCATCTTTTTCCCCCAGTAGTTAGAGAAGAATTTAGAAAGGTAGACTGAGCTTTCTAGCGTTGGGAGTACCGGTTGGTAATTCATCAATGTTCTCCTCTTAAATTTAAAAACCCAGGTTAATGCAAGAGAAAACTACTCTGATAATTTTCAAAAGAATGCATGACAATTTCTAAATTTTAAAAATAAAATAAAATTGTGGAGAGCCATGATCGCCTACGAAAGCTGTTGGAATTGAAATCTGGCCACTAGATAAGATAACTTTTTCTTTCTTCTTTTGTCAATTGGCTGTGAAGCATGTATGTAAGGTTTGGTTAGAAGTTTTGAAATTTTAGTTAGTCATTATTTTCTATTTATCTATGCTTAATCTTAAGTATTTTTATTTTCCTGTCTTTTTCCTATTTTTGATCGGACTTTAACTAACTTAAAACTTAGTTAACTCACCATCCTTAACATATATATATATATATATATTTATTTTTTAAAATGGAATAGATAGACATAACTATCGCCCGGTTCACACTCCAGGAACGTCTATTGAACAAATGAAGGGGCTCATCCCTTGTTCCCTGCTTAGAATGTAATTTCCGGTTCCTCTTCTAAATTCTTTTCACTCTTTTATTTATTTATTTATTTTCCTCAATTGGAGTAGATAGACTAAACTATCGCCCGGTTCACACTCCACCCACGTCTATTGAACAGGTGAAAGGGCTCATCCTTTGTTCCCTGCTTAGGATGTGGTTTCCGGCTTTCTCTTCTTCATTCTTTTCACTCTTTTATTTATTTATTTATTTATTTTCCTCAATTCGAGTAGATAGACTAAACTATTGCCCGGTTCACACTCCCCACGTCTATTGAACAGGTGAAGAGGCTCATCCCTTGTTGCCTGCTTAGGATGTGGTTTCCGGCTTTCTCTTCACCAATCTTTTCATTCTTACGTAGTCCCCTGCGCTTCAGTGGCGTTACCGCCTTCCTCGGAGTGATATGAGTAAAAAAAAAAAAACATTAAAATGTTGTCGGATATTAAATTAAGAATACTTTAGCTAACGACTTATTGTATGAACAAAGTCATATTTTCTTATACAAATAAATTTATTCTCAATAAAACTAGAATTAACTAACCAGGGATGGAGAACATTTGCTTATGTTAAGTATTAATGTACGAGGGAGCCCGTGTCGTCAAAAATGACTGCAAAATATTTATGTTGACATGCTCTCTAAAATGACGGCAACCTATTGATGTACATACTGTTGAATATCTTACATTAAAAGGTAAGACAAAAAAAAAACAAAATAATCCAAATACCTGACCGTGACAGGAAGGGCATATATATATATATATATATATATATATATATATATATACATATATATGTATGTATATATGAGAAATATACATATATATATGAGAAAAATTAAGGCAGACCCGTTATTTCATGGTAAATCGGAAGTATGTGCCTATTTCAGGCGAACCACCATCAGCTTCCGTCTGTATTTTATAAAGCATTTTATTCGAATCCTTTATGAAATAAAGACGGAAACTGATGATGGCCTATATTTCCGATTTACCATGAAATAACGTGTCTGCCTTAATTTTTCTTATATTTGCTCTATATGTATTAATATACATATATATTTAGAACTCTCTTAGAGAGTTATCCTACCACTGTAGGTACAGGATACTCCTTTGGATTCCTCTATGCCCACACTGCATGCTGATATATATATATATATCATACGCTAAAATCTGCCTCCTTCTGCCTAGCACCAATGGCTCTAGTTATATTGTATTAAGAACAATTTAGTATTGTGTGGGTTATTTATTTTACTAAAATGATTTTCATTTTTTTATTTATGTTAGAGTATAAGTTATAAATGAAACATAGTAACTAATTAAATTTTAAAGAAAATTATTTTGTCTGAGTAAGGTACATAGTGGGATGACATAATACATAAATAGGCAAATAAATTTTAACATCAAGTTAGATTTTTTAAAAAATCACTTCATGCGCAAAAGGGCTGAAATATTTATGTTATAATTATGATTAAATAATTATTAGCAGTATAGCCCGGCGTTGCTCGGGTGAAATGAAAGCTTTAAAACTAATCCATGGTCCTGGAGCTCAGACTCTTTGGACGTTGGCACGAAAGACCAAAAAGCAATAATCGTTTTCAGTTAAAGCGAAACCGTAGACTGAAAGAAAAATGAATGGATGTAAGTCAAATTTTGATTTCTTGGTATCGATATCAAATAAGTTTTTTCGTCGTAAACTGAATTTTGAAGGCTAAATAAGTCCTCTGAGTAAATGGTATCATGGCTGAGACTAAGAACTACAATTATACCTACTTAGAGCCAAACCTGAAACAAAAACTAAAATAAAAGAGCTGAAAAAAAAATCAGACATACAGGCAGATAAACACACTCACACACACAAACATCTTGCCTTTGATATATATATATATATATATATATATATATATATATATATATATTATCGATTTCTATGCACTAATGTAATAACTGCAACCTTGAAATCTCTGAATATTGTTTCTTATGTTTTTGTCTACGAGTGTATCAAATTTGATTAAAATCGGACCACTCCTTCTATAACCCGATTTTTTGACTATAAATTTTCGATATTTATTGGAGGTACCTCGACACAAAACCTAGCTAAGAACACTCGCAGAAGCTTATAGTACAACTGTGTAAATTTTCAAGAAAATAGGTTCAGCCGTTTCGGAGTCTATAGGTAACGGACACACACACACAGACACACACACAGAGACAAAGTTCCATTTATAAATAAGTTTAGATATATTAAAGTATATTGTAGTTAAGAAAACTAATTAAGTATTAATTTTAAGAAATTTTAAGAATGCTAGTTAAATATTAATTTTACATTGACGGAGACAAAAGAGTCCTAACGTGTATTTAGTCCTGAGAAAGTAGCCTTCCTTAATACAGAAGTCAAAAACTTGTCACCGTTCCTATGCACAAGAAAGGAAAAGGCAAACAGTTGGACTATTTTTCTACGGTGAACATAAAGGAAGAATGGAGTTTAACAATATGAGAAATATGTCAACTTCAATCTCGTTACTAAAGAGACAAAAATATTCATCCCCATGATAATAAAGCCTTGTGAAAACCGACAAAAATAATAGCAAGGGAAGGACCCAAAGGCGAACCCGTCAATCTGCCGATGAATAATATTATTAAAACTAAATTCGACAGATGAGGTGGTGAAATTCAAAAAATACACTCACCGTAAAATCTGGAGTAGACAACGAGGAACGATATAGTCTCACAACACATCTCACTTATCTCAGACAAAAGGATACAAGTAATCAAAGAACATATATGAAAAGAACCCACGAGTGGAGTAGAAATAGTTTAGTCTATCTACTCCAATTGAGGAAAAAAGAAAATCAAAGAAAAGAGTGAAAAGATGGGAAAAGAGAAAGCCGAAAACCACATCCTAAACAAGAAACAAGGGATGAGCCTCTTCACCTGTTCAATAGACGTGGGTGGAGTTTGAACCGGGCGATAGTTTAGTCTATCTACTCGAATTGAGGAAAAAAATCAAAGAAAAGAGTGAAAAGATTTGAAAAGAGAAAGCCGGAAACCACATCCTAAACAGGGAACAAGGGATGAGCCTCTACACCTGTTCAATAGACATGGGTGGAGTGTGAACCGGGCGATAGTTTAGTCTATCTACTCCAACTGAGGAAAAAGAAAATCAAAGAAAAGAGTAAAAAGATGGGAAAAGAGAAAGCCGGAAACCACATCCTAAACAAGGAACAAGGGATGAGCCTCTACACCTGTTCAATAGACGTGGGTGGAGTGTGAACCGGGCGATAGTTTAGTCTATCTACTCCAATTGAGGAAGAAAAAATCAAAGAAAAGAGTGAAAAAGATTGGTAAAGAGAAAGCCGGAAACCACATCCTAAACAGGGAACAAGGGATGAGTTTCTACACCTGTTCAATAGACTTGGGTGGAGTGCAAACCGGGCGATAGTTTAGTCTATCTACTCCAATTGAGGAAAAAGAAAATCAAAGAAAAGAGTGAAAAGATGGGAAAAGAGAAAGCCGGAAACCACATCCTAAACAGGGAACAAGGGATGAGTCTCTACACCTGTTCAATAGACTTGGGTGGAGTGTAAACCGGGCGATAGTTTAGTCTATCTACTCCAATTGAGGAAAAAGAAAATCAAAGAAAAGAGTGAAAAGATGGGAAAAGAGAAAGCCGGAAACCACATCCTAAACAAGGAAACAAGGGATGAGTCTCTACACCTGTTCAATAGACGAGGATGGAGTGTGAACCGGGCGATAGTTTAGTCTATCTACTCCAATTGAGGAAAAAGAAAATCAAAGAAAAGAGTTAAAAGATGAGAAAAGAGAAAGCCGGAAACCACATTCTAAACAGGGAACAAGGGATGAGCCTCTTCACCCGTTCAATAGACGTGGGTGGAGTGTGAACCGGGCGATAGTTTCTCATTAGGAGTGTGGAGAGGAATGGAAATTCTTTTTCTTATATTCGGCGAATTGTCTGTGAGGTGTAGACGGGGTGGGAGATGGTCAAATAAGTGTTGTAAGTTGTCAGCTAGAATTTTCAACGAACATAAAGAAGAGGTAGAGGTTAGTGTTGATTAATGAACGTTTTGCAAATTTTGTAAACAGATTTAACCCTAGAAGATAAGGTATGGTCCTTTACAGCTTAATGGCTCGTTCTCTGGGTTTAATAAAAGGGGGAAAATAAGGAAATGTATATGGGGTGGGGAGGAGTAGAAGTAGATGCGATAAAGTGTGAATAGAGATTGCTATTTTGTGAACATATCTGTATTCGTGAATTATATAACTACAAATATTTTTGTATTTAAACTTAAAGTTTTCGAACCACACGATTACATCCAGTGTACCCCTCCATTGCATGAGTAGTACTTGTTTCTTTATTTATTGGTTAACCTTTTCTAGGATTACATTACTGTTTGTACCGATCTCTGATTTTGTTGGGTTCATAATTCTAGTAGGTAAAATTCGGTAGAATTCCGGCTTGTGGTCTTTTAATTTTATATATGCCTCGTTTGTTGCAATTTTAGGGAATCTGTCGCTGATTTTCAGTTTATCCGTGATTTGTTTGTCTGGGTAATTGATTCTATCTATGTGGTTTTGGTGTTCCGGGTTGATTTTTCCAAAGGCGAATTGGCATGGCGAAGGACGCATTCCAGAAGCTGAGTAAAGTATTAAGAGATAGGAAACTTTCACTAGATACAAACAAGAGAGTCGTTGATTGCTTTGTGATGTCAGTTCTTCAATATAGCAGTGAATTTGGACAATATCATCAAAGACGAAGGAAAAACTTGCAGCAACTGAAATCTGGTTCTACAGAAGGATGATGCGGATAACATGGATCGAGCATGTGAGCAAAGGTGAGGTGTTGGAAAGAATGAAAACCAAAAGGTGAGGTGTTGGAAAGAATGAAAACCAAAAGGTGAGGTGTTGGAAAGATTGAAAACCAAAAGGTGAGGTGTTGGAAAGAATGAAAACGAAAAGGAAATTAATATTGAGCATCATGAAGAGACAACTAAAGTTCCTGGGACATACAATGAGGAAGGAAGGCTTGAAGAACCTGATACTAACAGGCCAGATCGATGGAAAATGAGACAGGGAAAACCAGCGGATAACATTTTTAAAGGGCCTGATCAGCTGGATGACAGAACGGGGGCTGCGAGATGATTCAGGAAAAAACATGCTAAGAGCCACCAGGAATAGGGAGATGTGAAAAGTCATGATCGCCTACGTCCTGAATGGACAAGGCATATACAAGAATAATAGTCCTTCCGATATGAAGATTTTGTTCTGAGTTTTCCAATCTTGTGCCCAATCTAACAAGTAAATATGCATAAAATATGAAATAAATGCGAATTATGGATTAGAGACAAAAATCCTAAATAGAAAACCTAAATATCTACCAAGACATTTAACATATAGAAAATACAAAACTGAAATAGGAAGTTTTAGAATAATCTTTCAAAAGCTAAGCAGAGTATCAAGCAACAGTAAAATTTCGTTAAGAAATAAATTGTTAAGCAATATCATATAAATATATGCCAGCGAATGATGCACAATTTCTTCACAGATAAAGAATTGACCTGAATAAAAAAAATATGTGGTTCTACACACAGATTTTGAGAATACTAAGACCTGAACATGTGAGTAATGACGAAGTTTTAGGGAAAATAGAAGAAAAAAAGGACATTAAAATTCGTAGTGCTCAAAATGTCGTGCTCGGAGAATATGACACACGCAGGGCACTGAAGAAAAAAGGAACATAAGCTTACGATCGTATCACGATGAAACACCTGTTCTGGTAAGATAACCGAAGCTAAGCAACGCCGAGACTGTGATGTGAGCTTAGATATACAGGTAGTCTAACGGAAGATAGAAATCGGCGAATATGAAAATATGTTATTTTATATATATAAATGTCTCAAGAATAATATATGTATATATATGTCTCAAGAATAATATATATATATATATATATATATATATATATATATATATATATATATATATAAATGTCTCAAGAATAAAAAGTAAAATGAAAGAAAAAAAAACATCTAAGGAATATGAAGTAAAAATTGAGATATCTTTTTCAACATATTTCTACTTATGTGTGTCGTATCCCTTCAAGATATAAGATATCATACTCCCCCCCATCCCTCTATCTCTTGTAGCTCTTAACACCTTTTCTCTTGTTATTCTTTCAAAACCCGACTCTACTATCCACTTGTTTAAGCTTATCAAGTATGTCACTCATCATTGATTTCCTTCCTCTCTCTTGACATCCGGGGTCATATCTCTTCCCATCTAAAAATAAGTTCGGAGTTGACCACGTAATCGGAGTTGGCTATTTATACACCATTTCCAGCCAATGAGGGAGAGACTCAAGAATGCAAATAAAAGTCAACCCAGCCACTATTTAACGGATATTGTCGATCGCACGATCGGCCACAATTATTACTGTGACTCGTATTTGCTCTTCCTTGCCTTTTTGTTTGCTGCTTTCTTTATCTCTCCTTACTTTTCATCTTCTTGTCGTCCACAACCAAACGTGAGGAACAAAACTTTACTACTACTTTGTTGATATACACATCGAAAACATATTTATCTTTTTCTGTACAAATCACATTTTGATAAAACAAACGAACTCTTAATTCTTTAAACCCCCATGCTACACCTTCTCTAATAAGATTATCACAGTTTAATAATTTCCTACATACAATTTAATGTTATGCTGTTCAAATGAAAACTGAAACAGTTTTATTCCTCAACCTTCTTACATTTGTGGGGAGTTTGGTTATGTTTGGCACAAGGCCAGTTTAATAAGCATGATCGAGCTCTCTACTTTACCTTAAGGAACTGTTCCTGATAAAAAAAAACTTACAAATAATTACATTCGTCGCATTTCTACATGACTATTTAGGTGATATACGCTACATCTACCCCAGAATGGCTCCATCAGGATTCATTTAAACACACACAAAACCTACTAGTCGACATCGTAAACAGATTAGTAAAATATACAAGCATAATAAACTCATCAACATGTTGACAAAAGATATAAAAATAATGGTTGGTTATTTTGTTTTTATGGCATATCAACCTCGGCGGGTCATTTATTGCCAATAAACTCTGTTTATTTATTGCTGGTAATACCTTTTTCTTTCAACAATTAATTGTTGTTTATATAAGTTTTTGTGTCTAGCAATACATTTTTCTTTTCGAGTATCAAAATTAATAGGGGTTTGTTTTTAAGGGCAGGGTCCCCAAGTTCTACCCTGTTATTTAACACAAAACTGGAGGGAAGGGACGGATTAATACCTTTCCTAAGGCTACCAGTGCTTAAGTGAATGCAGTGTATTCGACTGGAATTCGAACTCGGCTCACCGATTTCTCTTTCTGAGCTGATATCCACTGAACCACAACACACATCCGTCACTATACGCTTACAGCACCTGGTATTCCCAAGCAGTCACCCATCTAAGTACTGACCAGGCTCAACGTTGCTTAACGTCGATAGATCGCGCGAGAACCGGTGTATTTAACGTGATATGGCCGTAAGCCAAAAATAGTGGAATCCTAACAATAAGAAAAGACAAAACACTCAATAACATTAACTATGATTACGGTTAAAGTGTGCTGGCCGTGTTCGGAAAATAAAACACTCATAACTTTAGATAAGACCATAAGAAGCCCACATATTTAATTAAAATTAAAAAAATAAAAATCACTACTGCTAATGACTAAAAGAATAGCGGGAGGAGCTCAAATATGCAGAATTATGCATTTGTCACACTTTGTGCCCCAAAACAAAAACACATGTACAAACATATAAAAAAGAAATTAAAATGTTTAATTCCGGGATCTTGTCAGTCGTCTTTAACAAAAACGGTCTCATTTAATCATCAACAGATGTTATTGGGAAATTTTTTGAAAGTTTTTAAATTTCACTATCAAATTTTCTGAAAATTGAACGAATTTTCTTTGAAACACAAAGTCAGTTATGTGCCATACGTGATACGCGCTTGGGCGATCATGTCTCAAAAGAGACAAGTCTGACTGGGCAGAAGGTTATCCCGTAGTAAGTTGCCATTACTTTCTGCGGTAGGCTGGTTGCCGACCAAGGCTATAGAACCCAATCTGTCTTGTTATTTAACCCATAACTGGAAGGAAGAGACGGATTAGTACCTTTCGCAAGGGTATTTGCGTGTAAGTGAATGCAAGGAATTCAAGTGGAATTCGAACTCGGCTCACCGCTTTCTCGTTCCAAGCCGCTGACCACTGCACCACAACGCACAACTGCAAGTAGCGATTGAAAAAAGGCAAAGTGAACTGTGCCATTTTCATTACCTCTGTTGACTTTACGATTTCTTAATCCGACCCGCTCTTTATTACGTCACTCGGACATCTGCCATACTTTTGAATGCTAGTATATATATATATATATATATATATATATATATATATATATACTAGCATTCAAAAGGATATATATATATATATATATATATATATATATATATATACATGAATACACGCACACACAGACACACACATATATATATATATATATTGGCTCTCCCTCGAGGCTGAGGATGATTGTCTTGTTTGTTTGCCTCAGCCAGTTGAACCTGTGGACACTGAGATGGTTAATGATACCGATTTTTGCTTGAAAGGTCTTTCGGCATTGAGGACAGGCTGTTCCGGATAGTGGATTAGATTTTGGTTGTTGTTTTCTTTCTTTTTCTTTCCTCTTGTTCGACTGATTATTTGGATTTCGAAGATTGTTACTCCGTCTAACACAATGGATCGCCAGAGATTCCTGTCCATTGCAGCGGGTTCCCTGCTGTTCATGACGAGTTTATATTTACTCATGTTTTGTTTCAAACTGTCCTTGAATCTTTTTCTTTCGTAGCTGCACTTGTTCGATTTCCTTCATGAGTTGGGAGTAAAATATTTGCTCTGGTAGCCGGTTAAACCACTCACCCACAATACTTTTGATATATCCAGGATGCGATACGTAAATTGTCACTAAATTACATTTTTAAATTCGCGCATATGCATTGTTTGTTTGTTTTCAAATTTTGTCGAGGGCATAGTGTAGTGGTGTCAGTTGTGCAACTTTTGTTTGAAAAAGAGCAACATGACGACATACCCTATACTAGAAGTTCATAAACGACATGCAGAAATGCTTTGCACACGCGCAGGAATTTCTAATACGAACGTGTAAAAGTGTTTGGGATGAAAAGCGTATAGAAGATTTGAAAAGAGTTGGATGAGTCTAATGGTGATTACGAATGTGTTTGGAGTGGTCACTTGTGATGGCGACGTTATGCCCACAACCATCTGGTCACACGACGCTAGACTCAACATGCATGCCTATATAAAGTGCCTTTATATGGTAGTGCTTCCCTCGAGAAAGAGGTGGCTGATGGATAACCCTATGTCTGAAAACACGACTCTACCCTACGCCACACAAGCAAGTGAACCCACTTATGGCTATCAGACAATTTTTCCTACAACATCGTCCCTTACATCTGGTCACCTTACTCCCCAAACTGCAATCCCCTTGAATTCTATGTTATAACATCAAAGACGCGCTGAAGGCAAAGATTATGGTAGTATTCACTAGAGAGTGTCCAGAAAATTTGCAGGAGATTGTGTGTGTGTAAAAATGTCATATATATCTGTAAAATGACGATATGAATAAACATACAAAGGAAACTTATCTTAGCTGACGCGTTTTGCCCTCTGAGAGACTTTATATAGATAGAGATAGGTAGATAGATGTGAAATCTCAGATAGAGTACATTTCTAAAAGGAAAATATGAATAAAAACAAAAGGAAAACTTATCTTAGCTGACGCCTTTCGTCTTTTGAGAGACTTTATATAGATATAGATAGGTAGATAGATGTGAAATCTGAGATTTTTTTTTTTATAAGCGTTTCACCCCGAGCAAGGCATGTCACTGCCACTACTGCGCAGGGGGCTACATAGAGTGGAGAAAGGATGTTTAAATATAGAAAATGTCAGAGGATGGGGGATAGGCGGGTAGGGATACCGAGAATGGTTAAATATAGGAATTGTCAGAGGGTGGGTGATAGGCGGGTAAGAATACCGAGAATGAGGGTTGGGTAGATGAGAGTGTTCTGAGAATAATTGGGAGTTAGAGTGATAGGAGGTGTCTATTGACCCGACATTTAAACACCTGGAGATTGTAGCTGTCGGGAAAGCAGACTTGTGGAAGGGAGTTCCACAGGCGGGAAGCACGAGAAAAGAAGCTGTTGGAGTAGAAATTACGGTTACATCTTATCTGTTTAACTGTAAAAGGGTGGGACCTAGTTGCTAATCTAGTATCTCGTGGAAATCGTGTTTAGGCAGCACCAGCGTTCATCGGCGTAGAAGCCATGAAAGTACTTGCAGAAGAGGCACAGGGAAGCCACATCACGCCGGTGAGAGAGTGGTTGCAGCCGGTCTGCCAAGTCAGTATCAACCACGTTACAGATCCTCCTTTGTATTTTAAAAAGACAATACGAATACAGAATAAAGGAAAACTTATCTCAGCTGACGCGTTTCGTCCTCTGAAGGACTTTATAGATAGATAGATAGATAGATAGATAGATAGATAGATAGATAGATAGATGTAAAATCTCAGATAAAGTATATCTGTAAAAGGACAATATGAATAAAGACAAAAGAAAAACTTATCTTAGTTACCGCGTTTTGTCCTCTGAGTGACTTTATATTCATATAGATTGGTAGATAGATGTAAAATCGCAGATACAGTATATCTGTAAAAGGACAATATGAATGAAAACGAAAGAAAATCTTATCTGAGGCAAAGCGTTTCATCCTCTGAGGGACTTTATATAGATATAGATAGGTAGATAGATGTGATTTCTCAGATAAAGTATATCTGTAAAAGGACAATATGAATAAAGACA
This sequence comes from Ascarosepion bandense, assembly GCA_037127315.1. NCBI lineage: Eukaryota > Metazoa > Mollusca > Cephalopoda > Sepiida > Sepiidae > Ascarosepion > Ascarosepion bandense. Next base: position 1,549,303 of record JBBBDQ010001862.1, on the reverse strand, counting down.
AAAAGAAAACTTATCTCAGCTGACGTCTTTCGTCCTTTGAGAGACTTTATATAGATACAGATAGGTAGATAGATGTAAAATCTCAGATAGAGTATAACTGTAAAAGGACAATATGAATAAAGACTAAAGGAAAACTTATCTTAGCTGACGTCTTTCGTCCTTTGAGAGACTTTATATAGATATAGATACGTAGATAGATGTAAAATCTCAGATAGAGTATAACTGTAAAAGGACAATATGAATAAAGACTAAAGGAAAACTTATCTTAGCTGACGTCTTTCGTCCTTTGAGAGACTTTATATAGATACAGATAGGTAGATAGTTGTAAAATCTCAGATAGAGTATAACTGTAAAAGGACAATATGAATAAAGACTAAAGGAAAACCTATCTTAGCTGACGTCTTTCGTCCTTTGAGAGACTTTATATAGATACAGATAGGTAGATAGTTGTAAAATCTCAGATAGAGTATAACTGTAAAAGGACAATATGAATAAAGACTAAAGGAAAACTTATCTTAGCTGACGTCTTTTGTCCTTTGAGAGACTTTATATAGATACAGATAGGTAGATAGTTGTAAAATCTCAGATAGAGTATAACTGTAAAAGGACAATATGAATAAAGACTAAAGGAAAACTTATCTTAGCTGACGTCTTTCGTCCTTTGAGAGACTTTATATAGATACAGATAGAAAGATGAAAGTTTTCAGAAAGAATATGTCTATAAAAAGACAATATAAATAAAGACTAATGGAAAACTTATCTTAGCTGACGTCTTTTGTCCTTTGAGAGATTTTATATAGATACAGATAGGTAGATAGATGTGAAATCTCAGATAAAGTATATCTGTAAAAGGACAATATGAATAAAGATAAAAGAAAAGCACTTTTATATCAAAACATTAATTCGAAATCAATAACATTTTTGCTCTTGTATAAAAATACGCGTCACAAAATAAAATCCTTACATTTATCTTGATAAAATTCTTCAAGCTAATTTGATATGCATATTATTTTATATTCAATCCGAAGCAAAAGCCTAATAAAATATTCGAAAATGAAAACATGGTTCCTTTTCACAAAACAAATGAGTTCAAAAATATATTATCCAGCCAACTCTATTTCAACTACAATTGAAAAGAACTGATGTACACTCAATATAAATTTGTAACATCTACATCTGAAACTAAAAAAAAAAATTATTTAATATAAAACACAACAATAAGTGAAAACTTGAAGGAGTAATTAGCACTATTGCCTGTAATAATTATCACAAATATAAATAGGAGAAACCTCTAGAAAGTTAGATAAAGTATTATCTGAACACAAAATAGTCATTTCACATAACAAACTATAATTAATATTTGCTCATCGTAACAAGAGCAAGACTTTAATATGAAATATGCTACTCTGAGTAAAAGAGAAAACAATTCACTAGTATGATACACATATATCGTCAAGATCTAAAGGGTTCTGTCAATAATTTGTAATCACGTCTGTCACAAGAAATTGTAAATGTAGCAATTACTTTGATTTGGTTTCGAAATTATATTAAAAACCTCCATAATATTTATATTAGTATGATTAGATAATACTCAAGATTCAAGAAATATAGGAACGACAACAATTTTAACCAATATAGACATTTAACAACAAATATATAATAGTTCGAGAAAAACATACATACAACTGTGAACAAGTGTATAGAAGAAGAAAGAGTTCTCTCCCACAAACTGTAGAGAAAGTCAGATTGATTGAAATAAAGTTTATTCCGAAAGGAAGAATTATTGATAGAAAGTTCTGTATATTAGAATGATCTGTATATTGGAGGTTGTCACATGTTCCCAATTGGGTTCCCAATGAAGTTTGTATGTGGGAAAGTGTGTGTGCTTACATACATATATGTGATAGAAATTATTCCGCGCCGCCAACTTCTACCTGCAATCAGGTGCGGTTTTGTATGGGTGAGTTAGGAAAGATTATGACATATGTCCCCACGACTGCTGACCGCAGCCTAACTAGTGCTGTATGTATGTGTGCGATGCTTAAATAGTCGCTTCTTGGACCAGTATGACAGCGCGGGAAAACTGGATTTACACGTGCAAACAACATGATCGGCTATATATAAAGACATTGGCAATAATGGCTTTCGCTACTTTCTATCTTCGTGAGGATTGTTAATCATTTTCTCCACTCTGCTTCTCGCGCGTTCTGCCATCCATTCGCACGAGCTTGTCGGATAAATGCCAAGTTTATTTCTCCTATTTCTCTTGCTATCAATAAGCCTGTGAAAGTTAAGTTTTTCAAGCCTTTCTTTTTCATGATATCAGTCAGTTAAATGCCATACGTGATACACGCTTGGGCGATCATGTCTCGAAAAAGACATGACTGGCTGTGCAGAAGATTATCCCGCAGTAGGTTGCTATGTATTATATTATTAAGTAGTAAGTAGTGGGGGATCAGTTTATTACTTCATAACAATAGAAAACTGGTCCCCCACTTTATGCCTAGTAGAAGTTTCAATTATGTTTTCAATCAATCAGTCAGTCAGTTAAGTGCCATACGTGAAACACACTTGGGCGATCATGTCTCGAAAGAGACATGACTGACTGGGCAGAAGATTATCCCGCAGTAGGTTGCCATTACTTTCTACGGTGGACTGATTGCCAGCCTAGGCTATAGGACCCAATCTGTTCTATTATTTGACTCATAACTAGAAGGAGAAGTGATGTAATATTATTAAGTAGTAATTAGTGGGGGATCAGTTTATTACTTCATTAGAATAAAAAAACTGATCCCCCAATTTATGCCCAGTAGAAGCTTTAATTATGTTTTCAACTATTATATTCATTCAGTCAGTTAAATGCCCTAGGCGAAACACGCTTATGTGTTCATGCCAAGAAAGAGACATGACTGACTGGGCAGAAGGTTTTTCCCGCAGTAGGTTGCCATTGATTTCTGTGGTAGACTGGTTGCCAGCCAAGTCTACAGAACCCAATTTGTCCTGTTATTTAGCCCACAATTGGAGGGAAGAGAATGATTAATACCTTTCCCAAGCTATTTGCGCGTAAGTGAATGCAAGGAATTCAGCTGGAATTCGAACTCGGCTCCTCGATTCCTCGTTCCGAGTAGATACCCACTGCACCACATCGCACATCGCACATCCTTTCATTATATACCAAAATCATGAAAAGCCACTTGAAATTCTTTCATTATATACCAAAAGAATTTCAAGTGGCTTTTCCTGATTTTCATTAGGGTTGTTAGCCTGTTTTTTTTTGTTTTTTTTTTTGCCGGTCACGATAAGATGCAGAAACATTTTTTCTGTCGTTGAAGCAGCTGTTCCCACGGGACAAAACGACGTTAGACGTGTCTCGGCTTTGACTCGTACAACCTTGCTTTTTAAGCATTCCTAATTCTTTCAAATGTTTCGAAACTGTTGTTTGATCAATTCCTAATGATTCTGCAAGTTTAGCTTGAGCCTGACATAAATCTTCATAAAGTAATTCCTCCAGTTCTTCGTCTTCAAACTTTTTCTGTGCACCAGAGAGTTCTTTATCTTCAGGATCAAAATAATTATTTTTTAAGCGTTTAAACTAATATCTGAATATTGTTTCCAACAGAGCATGGTCGATATAAGACTCAGCAAGAATTATGTATGCTGTAAATTTAGATTTCTTTGAATGAAGTAGTGCAGTAAAATTCCCCGCCAATACACTTTTTTTGGCAGGAAATCCGACATGTTTAACTCTATGAAAAAGTTGTTTGCACTTCGACGAAATGTCATACACTGACTTTCAAGCTTGCTTAGAGAACTTCCTTAGAGATGCGTTACCATTTGAAACTACTGCAACGAAGTTTTGAGAACGCCATATGTTGGAAAACAACGAGAACTTATTTAATGTCCTAATATATATTTTTCTGTTTTCATTTTCTTTAAGACATTCTTCTTGCTTAAACTCTCTGTTCAGTTATATATATATATATAGAATATTTACTCTCTCACACCCTGATTGAGCACTCTGGAGAAATGGTAGATTTTGAAAAACAGTAGCTACTTTGGCATTTACGCATCGTTCATTAAGCAATGAATTAGAACACTCTATTGGCCGTGTATGATGATTATATACATGCTAAAAGGTCTGCCACCTTCTACCGAGCTCCCGTAACTCAGAGGTAGAATCGCCAACTGACGCCAATTCTGTCGGGTTTCAATCCTGGGTAAAAAGCAATCGGCTGTCTAACCGTACTGATGAGCAGTGATACAGCGAAACAGATCTGTCTGCGGATGACTATATATATATATATATATAGAGAGAGAGAGAGAGAGAAAGAGAGAGACAGAGAGCGAGAGAGCGAGAAAGAGAGAGAGATATGGAGATAGAGGATGATTATTGGTTTTACATTTAAATTCCTTGAGATTGTAGCTGACGGGGAAGCAAATATATGGAAGGGAATTCCACAGGTTGGAAGTGCATGAAAAGAAGCTTTTAGAGTAGAAATTGCGGTTACATTTTATCGGTTTCACTGTAAAAGGGTGGGACCTAGTTGCTAATCTAGCTGCTCGTGTAAATTCGTACATGGGGGCACTTGTGAGCTAAGTTCATCGAACAGACGCTGTAAAAGTATTTATAGAAGAGGTACAGAGAAGCCACGCCACGCCGGTGAGATAGCGACAGCAGCCGAGCTGCCAAGTCGGTATCGATCACATTACAGATTCTCCGCTGGATTTTGTCAAGAACACCGAGGTGAAGAGCAGGGGCACCCGACTAGATGTGGCAGCAGTATTCAATACACGGGCGGATGGTAGATTTATATACGTGCAGGATGGACTCAGACGGGAAAAACTTCCAGGCTCTGCACAGTGAACTGACCTTTTTAGCAGCGGATTTAGCAATAGATTCGGTATAGTCATTCCACTTGAGGTACGCTGAGAGTGTGAGGCCAAGGAGGCGTAGTGTTTTACTCTCAAGGAGGATAGCCTGTTTCATGCTAATGGAGGGCGGGTAGGAGCGATTGTCTATGATGATTAATAGATAGCAGCTTTGTTTTAGAAGTATGAAAATTTACGAGTCATTTCTTATCCCAGTCCAACGATAAGAATGGAGGTTTTTCTCAAGCTCGGCAGCGAGGTTCGCTTTGTCAAACTTTAGCAGATTTTTGATCGAGGATAGACTAAACGGTTGTGCCTTCAGCGTAGATACCTACTTTACAACGAACGTCCTACCACCCTGGCTCACCTGAAGAACAACATTCGTCAAACTGTCGCCAACATACCCATCGATATGCTGGAAAGAGTTGACGGAAACTTCAGAGTACGATTAACCCAGTGTATTGAGCAGAATGGGCGCCATCTGACTGATGTCATCTTTAAGGCTTGTAAAACATAAAATTGGGATGTTGTAATTGATGCTGTTTAAAGAATTACATGTATATCTGCATTACTTTTGTTTTATTTGTTGTTCCAAAAGAAGCAAGTTGCTCTGCCCCAGCCTGTATATTTTTAGATACCTCTAAATAATAACTTTTAAAATTTTTAAGTCAATATATATTTGTTGTTATGAAGAATAATATCATAAAGAAAGTATTAAATTAAATTGTCATTAAATGTTTTCTGAATGGACAGATTGTTGCATAGTAAAATAGAAAAATTATCAATGCAAAAAGTTTCCTTCATTTTGTTTTATAACAGGACTGTATCAACATAATTCACGTGTTATAAAGAAAACAAATTATTCATAAAAAATGATTTCTTAAACAAAATATTCGTTATTATGAAGAATATTGGCATAAAAATATTAGATTAACTTTATGCGACAAAATTCTTAATAATGAATTTTTTTGTGAATTTCGTTGTTTCAAATAATCACGAAGTAAAATAGCGAAAGACAAGATATTTCTGTCGTCTCTTTTTGGTACATTTTAGAGAATAGTGATAAAATATTGAATTTATTATTGAAGTTATGTTTTGACATTAATTTTTTGTGATAAATTTCATTAATAGTTGTCATTTTTCATTAATTTTGCATTGAAAAACATTACATTTTTATTTTTTATGTATTCTATTAATTTACGAAGGACAAAAATTCAACATACTTAAAAAAATACTTGTGATGTTAAATTAAAAAATATTCATAAAAATTAATTTTATACTTTATATGCTCATTGTTTAAAAAGAAAACAGACAAGATTATTAAATTTAAATTAATTTTATGTAGTAACATTCTTTTTTTTTAATTATAATCGTTTCACCCCAAGCATGGTAGTACTTCAGCGGATAAGAAATTAATTAAAACTAGCAGTATAGCCCGGTATTGCACAGGTTTAATGAAAGCTTTAAAACTAATCCATTGTCCTTGAGATCAAACTCAGTCTAAAGAATATTTTAAATAATAAAATAATTGCGACAATTTACCAAACGAACCTACAACATATATATATATATATATATATATATACATATATATACTAGCAGTATAACCCGACGTTGCTCGGATGTAATGAAAGCTTTAAAACTAATCCATGGTCCTGGAGCTCAGACTCTTTGGACGTTGGCACAAAAGACTAAAAAGTAATATGTGTTTCCAGTTAAAGCGAAACAGCAAACTGAAAGAAAAATGAATGGATGTAAGTCAAATTTTGATTTCCTGCTATCGATACCAAATAAGATTTTTTTCGTCGTAAACTGAATTTTGAAGACTAAATAAGTCCTCTGAGTAAATGGTATCATGGCTGAGACTAAGAACTACAATTATACCTACTTAGATCCAAACCCGAAGCAAAAACTAAAATTAAAGGGCTGAAAAAAATCATACGTACAGGCAGATAAACAGACACACATACAAACATCTTGCTTTATATATATATATATATATATATATATATATATATATATATATATATATATGTTATGAATTTTCTGCAGTATTGTAAGATCTGCAACATTGAAACTTCTGAATATCGTTTCTTATGTCTTTGTCTATGAGTGTATCAAATTTGATTAAAATCGGACCATTCCTTCTATAACCCGATTTTTTCGATTATCGATTTTTGATATTTATCGGCGGTACCTCGACACACAACCTAGCTAAGAACACTCGCAGACGCTTATAGTACAACTGTGTAAATTTTCAAGAAAATCGGTTCGGCCGTTTCGGTGTCTATAGGTAACGGACACACACACACACACACACACACACACACACACACACACACAGATAAAGTTCCATTTATAAATAAGTTTAGAAAGTTTAGATCAACTCTCTTCTTCGCTTTTACAAAACTCACAACGACGTGTTTTCCCAAACAGAAAAAGGATTGACTATCTGCTTAACGAAAAAGTCGAAACCAGATTTCGCAAGCAGGTGTTGAAATAACTTTTAACGAATAAGAGCGACTTGCAAGATCAAAAAGAATTTCGTGTGTAAGTGCGAAAAATCTAAATTACAATAAAAGGACTTTGCCAGCGTCAGTCAGTCAACAGAGTCAGATGGGAGCCGCGATACGAGACGACTAAAATGTAACTTTAACTTCAAAGCAACCCGGAGATAAGGTCAGGTCGCACCTTGTTCTCTTTCTCCTTTATTTCTTTCAACAATTTCTACTATGGACATTTTCTTGATACTCTTAACCCAACTTTATCATAGATCACGAACTCTACCCTTAAATTCTTAATAGTGATTTTAATTGCACATTAACTTCTACAAATCATTTATTAAAAAATCTTTTTTAAAATAAATTTCAATTTTTAAATGCAAAACATATATTTAATTCTTACATTATTTCACACATTTCATCCTTCCTGATAACTTTGATGATGATAATTCTACTAAATACTGTAAGCTGTAGGGAGTTCGGTTAAGTCTGACACAAGGCCGAACCAAGAAATATTAACCATCTCCATACTAACTCAATACTACCACTAGTTTTTTGTGACTACATAAGAGAAGAGCGAAAAGAAAGAGGAACAAGTTGCAGTGTGTGTCGGAGAATGTATAAGTGAGAGATGATAATACTGGTGTGAATAGAATTACGTGAGAGTAGAGCGAAAATGAAGAAGAACAAGATACAAAGGGGTGTTGGGAAAATAAATAAATAAATATATATATATATATATTAAAATACTTTAATCCAAACGGAAAAGTAGGACGGTAAATCCCAAAAACCTGACCCTAATTAATATTAAAATTTTAATATTAAACATAATACAAGAGGACAGCTCAATATAATTAAAATTACAGAGCTAATATAAATTAAAATAAATTTTCAATATTCAAAAATGTTGAATGAACATTTCAACATGAAATCCCTAAGAGAGATTTCACATCTCCTCAGCAACCGAAATATTTCAAAATGGAAATAAAAAAAAAGAATAAAAAGTGGGGAATAAAAAAAGAAGAAGAAGAAATAAAATAAAATAAAAAATGGCGGTTAAGTTTGGAGAAATTTACGTCACAAAAAATTTTCGGAAGTAAATCATGTCTAATTTTAAATTTTAACTTAGATAGAGTTGTAAGTGAAAAAATGGAAAATTTGGTTTCGTCTAGCTTTACAAAGGAAAGGGGGGGGGTAAGAAGTGTTGTTAAATTGAGAATAGGGTTAAACAAAACAAAAAGTGGAAGTGGGAGGTTAGGAAAAAGAAAGACAAGGAAAAAGAAGAAAAGAAAGGAAAAAAGAAAAAAATTAAGCAACTTTCAAGAAGGTGTTTAGATATAGAAAAATAGAAGTCAACAATGTCGAAGTTTAGAAAGGTGGACTTAGATTTATTATTGATAAATATTGATAGATATTTATCAAAAAGTCCACCTTCCTTAAATTCGATATTGTTGACTTCTATTTTTCTATATCTAAACACCTTCTTGAAAGTTGGTTAAATTTTGCTAAAAATTACGTGGATGTTTCGGATAGGGACTATAAGATTATCTTAGCGGCTAGAAAATCCATTCTCCTCTTTAATAATTCCACATGGACGAAAGGGCCAAAGGATAGCTTTGATGTCCTTATGGGTACGTATGATTCAGCCCAGGTAGCAGATATGGTAGTTATTTACATTTTAGATGTTTTAAGTAGATTCTCAGACCCAAAACAAATAGATGTGAAATCTCTCTTAGGGATTTCATGTTGAAATGTTCATTCAACATTTTTGAATATTGAAAATTTATTTTATTTTACATATATATATATATATATATTTATATGTATGTATGTATGTATGTATGTATGTATGAATGTGTGTGTGTATGCGTGTGTAGAGCGGAAATACATAGTTATATATAGGGAATTATCAAAGATTCCGTTTTTGTAAACAAAACGTGAAATAACGATGATCTCAAGTAATTTATTCGAGATACATATGCAGACTTAAACTCATAAAAATTGTCTCATGAAATTTGTTGAAACGTTCTCTTAGCTTGTAGGGAATGCTTTGAAGCAGGTCACTTGCAGTTCGAACAGTATCGCTAACTAATTTACTATCTTTAACAATAATATGTTAAATTGTTATTAACCAAAATTAACAACATCCATGTTAACCCAATTTAACCCAGTGTCCTCATAAAAAACTGTCAATAAATACTGAGTATAAATCATTATATAAAACCATTATTATATATAAGTAGTGGGGACATATTGTTTAATCAAAAAAATTACCTTCCATATATTGCCCGGTTGGAAGAAAAATTCTTGTGATTTGTAAATTAATTTAATGTTCTAAAATATGTCAACACTGGGTTAAAATAGGTTAATAAAACAAAATTCTGGTCCGTTGATTAACTGCTTTGTCCTTAATTGCTACTGTAAATGTATGTATTGTGAGTTTATTGCCACCCACAATATATATATATATATATATATATATGAACTAATTAAAATAGACGCTATCTATATTTCATATTTAAATAAACGGAGGGTGATTGTTTAAATTTATATTAAAAACAAAAGCGGAATTAATGCCACTTTTTCAAAAAGTATTCAAAATTCTAAATAATATTTTTGTTTTAATTTTGTTTTAATAATATTTTTTATTATTTTTTATAGATTTAGGTCCGGTTAATCTAATACGTATTAAAAGTCGTCAAACGAACATTCTTGCGACTTTTTCATAGATATCTCTAAATTTCTTCTCGAAATATTAATTTATACATCGTTTTTTCCCCATGGATATATATATATATATATATATATATATATATATATATATATATATATATATATCTGTGTGTGTGTGTACATGTATGCTGTGTGTGTGTGCATGTATATATAGGTATGTGTCCGCGTGTGCTAATGGGTGCGTGTGTGTGTGTATGTATATCTATACACACAAAAATAGAGATAGGTAGATGTTAATCGATATGGAAACATAGAAACAATCGATTTATTGACGTTTCCCTGGTTGACTCACCACTGAACTTCAAATTATTATCACTATCAATCGATTTAAAAAGATTTTGTTTGTGCTCTGCGTGAAGTTCGAGTTTTCGTTACTTTTGCAAATTAGCTTTATTGTCAAATCAAACCTTTGCAGAAATTTGTTTACATCGATTTGAATTTTGATCTCAACTTTTTTTTTTATCAGTCTCCTTGATCTTTGCCATGCATGCGTTATATTTTTGGTAATTGTCCCTCTCTAGATTAAACAATATTTTTGGGTTCAGCTTGAAAAATATAACCTTATTTATTTTTATCTCTCTAATAATAATAATAAAAAAATATCGTGTGAATTTAGAACTTTTTCTTAAAAGATTCTTACTTTTTAAGATCAAATATGTTTTTCTTCAGGTTTTAGGTAGTTGAAAATTCTTGAGCAATATAATTCATGCGAGCCTTATCGTATTTAAGACGGTCGAGAGCGAGAAGAACATTAATCTTATGACTCCAATTATCTATTTTCAGGATTGTCCAGCATGACAAAAGCAGGTTAAGGCACAGTTTGGAAATATAACGCCATGGTAAATGTACGTTCAATCTCTGGACAAGTAGTACGGATGTAGTTGTAACAATGCAAACAATAACATAGCTCTACCATATAAGAACAAGGGTTACGGCCATATCACGTTGAATACACCGGTTCTCGCTTGATCATCGAAGTGAAGCAACGTTGAGCCTGGTCAGTACTTAGATGGATGACCGCTTGGGAATACCAGGTGCTGTAAGCGTTTAGTGACGGATGTGCGTTGTGGTGCAGTGAATATCGCCTCAGAAAGAGAAATCAGTTCGAATTCCAGTTGAATACCCTGCATTCAGTTAAGCACTGGTACCCTGAGGAATCCGTCCCTTCCCTCCAGTTATGGGTTAAATAACAGGGTAGGACTTGGGAACCCTTAAAAACAAATCCCAATATATCTTGATACTCGAAAAGAAAAAAGTATTTCTAGACACAAAACTTATAGAAACAACAATAAATTGTTGAAAGAAAAAGGTATAACAAGCAATTAATAAATAAAAATTTAGTTGGCATTAAATGACCCGCCGAGGTTGATTGCGATATAAACAAAACAACCCACCAACATAAGAACAAAGCAAAAAAGACGTGGTAACTAGGAGAATCTAAAAGCATAAATGATAAAGAAATTGGACCTTTATTTGGAACGAATTATTTGAAACAGTTTTCTCTTAAAACGTTTAATACAAACGCAACAGGTAATTTGAAGACAGTTACGTTTAATACGTAATACACGAGTTAGCAGAAGGTTTTCCGGCAGCGGTAGGTTGCTATAAGTTTCTGCGGTAGACTGGTTGCTAACCAAGGCTATAGAAGACAAGGCTGTTAAACCCATAAATCAAAGACAAAACGACGGATTCCTATAATTCTCAAGAATGGATTCTTATTTTTTTAAAGATGGATTCTTATCTTTCTCAAGTATTTGCGCGTAGTAAATGCAACGAATTCAACTGGAATTCGAACTTGGCTCTCAGATTCCTCGTTCCGAGCGGGTATCTACTGCACCACAATGCATATTCACTAACAAATCTGAATATAAAGATGAAAAACAAAAATTTAACTGAAAAAAAAGATGAATATCAATATTTACCGTATATTCCTACGTATAAGGTGACCTGTGGATAAGATGAGACCCAATATGTAGGTATATTTTCTTGATTTTATTTGATACTAGCAGTATAGCCCGGCGTTGCTTGGGTGTAATGAAAGCTTTAAAACTAATCCATAGTCCTGGAGCTCAGACTCTTTGGACGTTGGCACGAAAGAATAAAAAGCAATAGTTGTTTCCAGTTAAAACAAAACCGTAGACTGAAAGAAAAATGAATGGATGTAAGTCAAATTTTGATTTCCTGCTATCGATATCAAGTAAGTATTTTACGTTGTAACTTGAATTTTGAAGGCTAAATAAGTCCTCTGAGTAAATGGTATCATGGCTGAGACTAAGAACTACAATTATACCTACTTAGAGCCAAACTCAAAGCAAAAACTAAAATAAAAGGGCAGAAAAAATACAGACATACAGGCAGATAAACAGACACACACACAAAGATCTTGCCTTTTATATATATATTATCGATTTTCTGCACTATTGTAAAACCAGCAACCTTGAAACTTCTGAATGTCGTTTCTTATGTCTTTGTCTATGAGTGTATGTAATTTGATTAAAATCGGGCCACTCCTTCTATAACCCGATTTTTTCGATTATCGAGGATACCTCGACACAAAACTTAGCTAACAACACTCGCAGACGCTTATAGTACAACTGTGTGAATTTTCAAGAAAATCGGTTCGGCCGTTTCGTAGTCTATAGGTAACGGAACACACACACAGAGACACACACACACACATATACACACAAACACACAGACAAAGTTCCATTTCTAAATAAGTTTAGATACGTAGTATAAGACGACCGAATAGGATCCACATGATGAAACTATAAATGACATTGTTTATGATAAGCCATTTTTATCAGACGGTGACCATAATATTCATTTTGAAGGGGTTTAATTATGTATTTAGGTGTTTTATTCTTTTATTCTGTAATGACAAATAAAGATTTCATTGCATCTTAAATATTTTCTTGCTTAACACCGCAAGAAATTTCGTACAATATAAGCTATTGAAAAAGAAAGTCCACATTTTATTCAAGATATTGTTTTTAACACCACAATGACAATGAATTTTAATTGGGTACCTCCACGAATTCGCGATAATTAAATGTAAAAAGGATTAAAAAAAAACAAAGAAGCTTTCATTTTGGCTTTAAACAAGAGCTAAAAGATTACATTCACTCTCCGCAGTAAGCAGGGCGCCTCGACGTGGTGTAATGGTTAGGAAGATTGTCTCACTATGACCTATTAGTAGTGAGTTCGATCCTTACTTGGTAGCCCATACCCCATACTCTCGGCCTTGAGCTACTTTTAAGCGGCGCTTAGTATATCATCTACCTGCCGTAAGCAAAATAATCTGGTGCATTGCAAATAGAAATTATATTAGTTGGAACCGTTTTTTCTTTGCTAAAATAATTAATTTTTAGATGTCTTTTATCAGAAGGTAATTTTTTATTAAAAATCTTCCAAAAATAAAATATATTTTCTGAAAATTTATTTAAAGAATATTAGCTGACTGAGATTATATTTAATCTGATTTGAAAGAAATATTATTTACTTATGTTGAAAATAACGCAAAAATGAATTTTTTAAGCAAAAAAAAAAAAATAGAATAGAAAAAATAGCACTGATTTCAACGGCTTCTGCTCCAATGAAATTAAATCACTGATGCCTCCTCGGTATGAATTTACACGAGCTACTAGTTTAGCAACTAGGTCCTACCCTTTTACAGTGAAACGGATAAATTGTAACCGCAATTTCTACTCTAACAGTTTTTTTTTATTTTTCACGCACTTCCAACCTGTGGAAATCCCTTTCATATACTTGCTTTCCCGACGGCTACAATCTCCAGGAATTTAAATGTAATGTTAATAGATATCTCATATCTCTCTAACTCGCATCCATTCTCTAAAACTCTCTTCCCATCTACCCTACCCTCATCCTCGGTATTCTCATCCGTCTATTACCCTCCTCCTGACATTTCCCATAACTAACCTCTCTTTCTCATCACTTTCCCTTATGTAAACCCCTGCGCAACAGTGGCAGTAGAATGTCTTGTTTGGGTTAAGATGATTAAAAAAATACAAAAAAACTGACAGTTTGCGAGTTGAACGAAGCGATGTCACATCAATTCTTGTTCTACGGAGGTTTTAACATCAAAATCATTTAACATAGTTTAAAAAATGTGTTAGCACCTTTATATATAGTTTAAAGTAACCAGTATTTTAAAAATGTTTTAAATCTAATTTTAAGGAATGTTGACTTTAAATTTAGTATGACACTCTACTTTATTTTCTGATAATGTCAATCATACTTTCAAAGATGGGCAATTAAATAATATTTTAAATACACAACAAAATTAAAATTCTTATTTAAAACTCTTATTTATAAAAGCAATTAAAAACTTTTCTAATTAATAATGTAGATTTATTGGCTTTTTATGTTATTAGTTGGAGGAGATTTGGCCCCTTCGAGGTTTTGTAATGGCTAGCAAGCTTGTATCGCTTGAACAATTATAATTGCGTAGTGAGTTCGATCCTCACTGGGTGTCTTGTGTCACATCTAAGCTATACTGAGAAAATCACCATATTGGGTACCCCGACGTGGTGTAATAGTTAGCAAGATTTTCTCGCTATACCTTATAACTGAGTAGTGAGTTAGCTCTTCGCTGGGTACCCTATACTTACGGCCTTGTGCCACATCTAAGCGGCGCTTAGTAAATAAACTATTTGGAGGAGATTTCTGTTCGAAAAAAAACCAATTGATGATTTAATTTCTCCAAGAAATTATGCTAGTAAGTAACATAAATACAGGGTGTCCATAAATGTTGTGTGCACTTAAAAAAAAACACTTTATTGGTATTGTATATTTTAAAAGTCACCCGGCCTTTATGGACACCCTGTATAAATAGGCTACAATTATTTTTTACACTGCAGAGGTTTGGAGGTGAACGAACACTATGTGGCTTTCACCTTTAGTTCTAAAGAAATCGGAATTGCAGCCATAGTATGTAGGTTACGAATGAACATTCTTAAAGTTTGAATAATAACTTGTAATACGCGAAATACTGGTACTTACTCTCCTTCATTTCCTTTGCCATGAGACAGATAACGCGTGAATTGGGAAAAGAATTGATCCCCTGCTATCCAAATGGGGACTGCCTGTCTACGCTGATAACGAAGCATTCGAAGCCATTATTTTTTAAAACCTAATCTACAACTAATACCGGCAACTAACGCATAATAACCCTCATGTGATAATCTATCAACTTGGATTATTCCTCGCAACTAGAGAGATTTAAAGTATTATTCGATTTCTGATGAAGCTCTGAAGATTTTCATGAAACCATTCTCCCAAGAGAATTTATAATTACGCTTACCGTCTCCTTATGTCTGACGCTATAATATCCCTAATTCTAATGATAAAATAACTTTGAAGCTCTCAAACTTTCTAGGACTAAGCAAAATCAGATTTGGAAACTGGGTCAGATCGGAAACTTTTTTTTCAATATTCCTTCGTTAAGAAATAAAGATTTTCGGGTCATGTATTGTTTTTTCTAAAATAGTGTGTATCTTTCAAAATTATACACTTTTCAAGCTGGACATTTTTTTGGACTACTTCAGAGATGTACAAAGAATCTGAAAATTGCGAAATTATATTTACTCCGTTTCCCGAGAATTAACCAACAAAAATAGCAACAATATTGTATATCAATATACTTACATGATTTTATTAAGCGAATAGCAATATTTAAAAATGACGTAAAATTCGATTAAAAATAACTTAAAATGAATTAAAAATGAGGGCATGTAGTCTGTAGGTTTTAGCAATGACCATTCTTTTTAGAACATTATATTCTGGTGATGCATAATCAGAGAGAATGGTTATAAACATAAGAAACTACATTCTTTCTCTTCTTCTATGTTCCGTGTCCTTTCAGGACGTTGACGATCATAGATTTTCACATCTCCCTATCATTAAAAGCTCTTAACACGCTTTCTCCTGTTATCCCTTCCAAACACCGCTCTGCCAACCATTTGCTTACAACTATCAAGTACGTTACGAATGGCTTTCCCTTGTCTCTCTTCGCTTTCATCTGACATGTGAGTATCATATTCTCTAAACCCATGAACCCGTATACACACACACACACACATATATATATATATATATATATATATATATATATATATATATACATATATATATCTCCTGCCGAATGACACACACATTTTCGTAACAGAAATTTATCGTAAGTAATCAGGCCGGTAGAAATAAATGTATATACTGTTTGATTATAAAACAGAATATCTACTTAAATACGAGTATTCATCAAAATTAATGTTCAAACAAAACATTTCAAATTGTCGGTTGTTTATAACCAATTTCATTTAATCTTCGTTTATTTCCGTAATATAAAACAGAATATCTATTTAAATGCGAGTATCGATAAAAAATGCACACACACACACACACACACACACACACACACACACATATATATGGATGAGTGTGTGTGTGTGTTTGTGTGTGTGTGTGTGTGCGTGCGTGTATTTAAGCAGAAGATCTTTTTGAGGCATGTCAGATTAAATAAATTGCAAAAATTATGGTCTACACTTTTTTAATAAAATTTGTTCGTACAACGGATAAAATTTCGTGTATGATAATTGAAAGATGTAAGAAGTTCTTTGTAAATTTTACAGTTGATTTTATTATCCATTTCTCGATGTTTCTAAGTATTTTAGTCTGCTTCCAAGATCATCTTCGAGGTGTAACTAGTGGAAAATAACCCCGCAAAACTGTGTGCGAAAAAGAATTTAAATTTTTCGTCTTGCTTCAAATGTAACAGTTGGCAGTTATGCTTAGCGTTCACTAGAATGTAAAAATGATCCACTATGGAATGTTTCTTTGTGTCGCAATGTCATGATCATGCAAGTATTGAAGCATGAAAAAACTGTTATATAAATGTTTTATATATATATATATATATATATATATATTAAAACCCCCAAAATGATAGACATGTAGATAAAATCCCCAAAAACATATCCTATTAATATTAATTTTATTTATATTAAAAATGATCCACTTGTAGGTTTCGATGAGAACTGTTCTATGTATTTAGAGAGCCAAATATGTATAGTATGTAAAAAAAATTCCGAATTCTACATTAGTTGAATTGCTATTTCAGCTAGAAAATTCTCGTTTCTTCAACGACGATCAAATCAAAGAATTTATTAATTCAAAAATGGTACAAAATTTCACATAAGGGAAGGAGCCCAGAAACATATCCATACACATGAATTTTTTATGTTTTTTCCCTGACCACTTCTATTCCCGTGACACGGTTAAATTTTGATTTATGATTCTTTAATACAGACATAATCTAAAAGTCTTCTTCTAATATCTAGTCAGGAATCTCTGTCTCTGCCCATCTGCTTTTTTTTGTCTGGATGACAAATTTAAAACAAAAATTCTTTCTTAATCAGCTTTCCCAGTTTTTTTTTTAACTTCCTGTGTAGGAATATGTTTTAGACTCCTTACAAAATGTGGATTTTTGTACCATGTTTGAATTAAAATTCAAAAGTTAAAATAATAAAAATCTACCGTCTCATCACTACAAGCATTTGAATTTCTAATGGGACCGCCTCCCAATGTACTGATAGCATATATCTTCCTAGAATTTCTTGAATCTCATCGCTTCAAAATATCTTATTCAGTCAACATACTTTCGATATATTGATGATGCTCTATTAATAATGCCTCACTATGGTGCCTAGACTTTTTGATTTTAAGAGAAGTACGAGAATAGGATGTGCGTTGTGGTGCAGTGGATATCGGAACGACAAATCGGGGAGCCGAGGTCGAATTCCAGTGGAATTTCTTGTATTCACTTACGCACAAATACCTTTGGGAAAGGTATTAATCCGTCTCTTCCTTCCAGTTATGGGTTAAATAGCAGGACAGATTGGGTTCTATAGCCTTTGCTAGTAACCAATCTACCGCAGAAAGCAATGACAACCTACTGCGGAATAATCTTCTGCCCAGTCAGTCATGTCTCTTTCGAGACATGATTGCCCAAGCGTGTATCACGTATGGCAGTTAACTAACTGACTGATTAATGTTTTTCTCCTATTTTTCGACGCCCTGTAACTCCTGATGTTTTTTGTGGCTTTACGGCTTTGCCTAGGGTGATCGTGGTGAAAAATATCTCTCAATAAATTAATCGTTCATTATAAAATAGTCTGTTCATAGTTTCGATTTAAAGAATGTCGTTATAATAAAACTGAAAAATAATTATGAATGTATAATAATCCCTGTAATTTCTGAGTTTTTCTCAGTAAACTCAAAGCATACAGCTTTTCTTATGAAAAATTGGTTTGTAAAGAAAAGCGATACGCTGGCTCATTGAGATTTTAATATGGGACATAAAAAAAAAGCGATAACCCAAAACCCAATGGAATAAGGTCAGATATGAAGTAGTTGACTCGTGCGTGTTTATTAAACGAGCCTTGCGCTAAACATAACCGAACACTCGACAATTAACTCCAGTTTTGTTTATATTGTTTCAAGAGAAAGTGTAGCGAGAAGTTTAAAGAATTAAGAATTATCAGTTTTATTAAAATGTGAAATTTGATTTGTACAAATGAAGATAAATGTCAATGTTTTAAATGTGATGTATCAACATGTTGGTAGTAACGACTTGTTCCACTCATTCCGTTGTTGACGGCGAACAGTTGAAGAGGAAGGAGGTGAAATAAAGAACGCAGCAGGAGGAGGGTGCCGATGTGGGTCTCTGGTGGTGGCCTGACTATTTTCTTGCTACATTGTGTTCTCTCTGTTCTCTCCTCTCTCGTCTCTCTGATTAACCGACCGAACAACGTAAAATATGTAGCCGACTCAGACCACGTGGTCAGCTCCTAGCGCAAACTCATTTTTGGGCGGGAAGTAACATGATACGGGACATTGATTGTTGAATTTATTGTCTTCTACAAATGGCTCTCTTTCCATTGTTTGATTAATATTTTCACACTGCGTCGCGAATTTGCAAACAATGAACAAAACGAAGTTATTTTTATTTTGTAGTCGCCACATATAGTTTCTAACTGAGGTTGGATAGTTTTCGTGGTTCTAGAAACATCTGATGTCAGAACTTTATGATTTTAAATCAAAAGTTAACCTTTTGTGCATTTTAGCGTTTCTATCGACTTGAAATCATAGTTTCGCCTGATAAGAGGCAGAATATACCAATAAAACATAACAGCTCTTGTGTAGCAAATTTTTTTATCATAAATAAAAACAATATTGCTATATATATATATATATATATATATATATATATATATATATTTAGTTATCGAGGTAGCAAATAATTTTCTAAACATACTGTTAAATATTAGAGACAATGAATGTCTATTATGTTTAATCATGAGCCCTTCTAAACAAAATAAAATCATCGGTGATGGTGGATGTTATTGTGTTACCGTCTTAATAACCTCTCTGAAGATGACTCATGTGAGCCGAAAGCTTAGAACCAAATTAATAAAAAATTATCCAAATGTTGGAGAACTTTTCTCTTTATTTTCAACTGAAATTAAAGTCAAAATACGACGTTTAGAACGGCTCATGATTAAACATAATAGGCATTCTTGCCTCTTATATTTAACAGTATATGTTTAGAAAATATATATATATATATATATATATATATATATATATATGTTGTTGGGAAAGAAATAAAGATAAATATATAGATAGAGATTGCAGAAAAATAGTCACAGGGAGATAAGGAAAATAAACATAGATAGATAGATAGATAGATAGATAGATAGATAGATAGATAGATAGATAGATAGAGAGTTGAATTAAAGATAAGGATAGATTGGTGAAGCAAATACATATATATATATAGAGAGAGATTGGTGAAAGAATTGAGATTTTCTGTTGTACAAATGAACTTGACGAAATGATTTATTATGAATTATTCTGAACAACGTTGATTGTTTGACAAAGTCGACGAATAGACTGGACATCGCGTGTGCTGCTGACAGATTAATGTAGTTAAAGCAACACGTCATTTCGCCAATTTCCTTTGCAGGTTCCAACCTGGCATAAAACGACACCAAAAGAGAACCACACCAAAATTCTTCAGAACAGCAATTCGTGCGTTCCATTTAATAGAATCTCTTCTAATAAAGGATTATTAATGCGTCATATACATTGTGTTAGCCAAAACTTTCGCTTACTATCTAGATAATTTACTTAATAAACCGAACGAACATTTTCTTTAAACCAGAAAAAGTTTAGCAAGATGCAATTTCGGTTTCTGGAAACCAATTGTAATAAAGGGTTTATGCTTTTAATTAAAATTTCTTTAAATATGACAAAATAAATAATCCTACACCAGTCACTCAGTTACGTGCCATACGTGATACACGCTTGGGCGATCATGTCTCGAAAGAGACATGACTGACTGGGACAGAAGTTTATCCCACAGTAGGTTGCCATTGCTTTCTGCGGTAGACTGGTTGCCGACCAAGGCTATAGAACCCAATCCGTCCTGTTATTTAACCCATAACTGGAAGGAATAGATGGATTAATACCTTTCCCAAGGGTATTTGCGCGTAAGTGAATGCAATGAATTCAACTGGATTTCGAACTTGGCTCCCCGATTTCTCTTTCCGAGCCGATATCCAATGTACCACAACGCACATCAATCCTACATCAGATCATCCTAAAATCAAATCATTCTAAAATTTGATTATCCTGAAACTTGATCACCGTATAACCAGTTCATCTTAAAATCAGATCTTCTTAAAACTAGACCATCTTAAAACCTGATCATCCTAAACAGAGATCATTTTAAAAATTGATTATCCTAAAACTGGAACATCCTAAAATTAGATCATTTTAAAACCAGATCATCTTAAAATTAGATCATCCTGAAACTAGATTATCTTAAAACCAGATCATCCTAAATCTCGATCATCCTAAAACTAAATCATCTTAAAACTAGATTATCCTTACACAAGATTATTCTAAAACCACATCACCTTAAAAGTAAATCATTTTAAAACCAGTTCATCTTAAAACTAAATCATTTAAAAACTAGATTATCTTTACACAAGATTAAGATGATCTGGTTTTATAATAAACTAGATCATTTTAAAACCAGATCATATTAAAACCAGATCATCTTAAAACCAGATCATCCTCAAACTGTATCATCTAAAAACTAGAATAACCTTGCACGAGATTATTATAAAACCAGATCACTCTAAAACTAGATCATCCTAAAACCAGATCATTCTAAAACTCTATCATCTAAAAACCCAATTATTCTTACACGAGATTATTATAAAACCAGATTATCCTAAAACTAGATCATTTTAAAACCAGATCATACTAAATTCAGATCTTTCTAAAACCAGATCATCCTAAAACCAGATCATCCTAAAACTCTATCATCTAAAAACTAGATTATCTTTACACGAGATTATTTTAAAACCAGATCACCCTAAAACTAAATCATTTTACAACCAGATCATATTAATACCAGATCATGCTCAAACCAGATCATCCTAAAACCAGATCATCCTAAAACCAGATCATCCTAAATCTCTATCATATCAAAACTAGATGATATTTACACGAGATTATTATAAAACCAGATCATCTTAAAACTATATCATTTTAAAACCAGATCATCTTAAACCAGATCATCCTAAAACTCTATCATCTAAAAACTAGATTATCGTTACACGAGATTATTATAAAACCAGATCATCTTAAAAATAGAGCATCCTATAACCAGATCACCCTAAAACTAGATCATTATAAAACCAGATCATCCTAAAACCAGATCATCGTAAAACTCAGTCATCCTAAAAGCAGATCATTTTAAAATCGGATTTTTATAAAGGTAGATCAACCTAAAATTCAACAAAGCACTAAATACGCATTAATGCGTCAACCAGTAGTATTTTAGCCATAGTAGATTTGGTTGACTAGAGCTCATTTGTCGCCAAAAGCGAAAATATTGTTTTATCATGACAAAGCAAAGTCAAGTACAGCCAGAATAACGCAAAGAATTAATTTAGAACTCCCTTGGCCTTTTCTATTCCGACGGTCATATTTACCTGACATTCTCCTAAACGCTTATCACTTTGCAATCACTTCCAAATAATTAAATTGATTTTTTTTCTCCATTTCATCCTGAGCAAGACAATATTACCAATCAAACGCAGGGTTTCACAAAGAATGAAAGCGAATAAGAAAACTTTAGTAAGGTGTTGCAACCCTAAAAGGCTACTTCGTGAGTAATCGCCAAAATGGAGGTTCGGAATAATAGTATATAAAAAAATACAAGACTTGCACGCTGCGTGGAGTAGAGATGCCGCTAGTGAATTTCTAGTCAGTTTAATCACTCTGTATTTATTTAGTGAACTAGCAGTATAGCCCGGCGTTGCTCGGGTGTAATGAAAGCTTTAAAACTAATCCATAGTCCTGCAGCTCAGATTCTTTGGACAGTGGCAGGAAAAACTAAAAAGCAATAGTTGCTTCCAGTTAAAGCGAAACCGTAGACTGAAAGAAAAATGAATGGATGTAAGACAAATTTTGATTTCCTGGTATCGATATCAAATAAATTTTTTTCATCATAAACTGAATTTTGAAGGCTATATAAGTCCACTGAGTAAATGGTATCATGGCTGAGACTAAGAACTACAATTATACCTACTTAGAGCCAAACTCGAAGCAAAAACTAAAATAAAAGGGCTGAAAAATACAGGCATACAGGCAGATTAACAAACGCACACACAAACATCTTGCCTTTTATATATATATATTATCGATTTTCGGCGCTATTGTATGAACTGCAACCTTGAAACTTCTGAATATCGTTTCTTATGTCTTTGTCTATGAGTGTATGAAATTTGATTAAAATCGGATCACTCCTATAACCCGATTTTTTCAATTATCGATTTTCGATGTTTAACGGGGATACCTCGACACAAAACCTATCTAAGAACACTCGCAGACGCTTATAGTACAACTGTGTACAATTTCAAGAAAATCGGTTTAGCCGTGTCGGAGTCTATAGGTAACGGACACACACATACACAGACACATTCACACATATACACACACACACACAGAGACAAAGTTCTATTTATAAATAAGTTTAGATTTCTGGTCACCATAATCACTCTATATTTATCTGCTTCTCTACGGATGCGAAATGTGGCACAAGGCTATTTTTAAAGTGAGTTCTCCTTAAGCTCGATCAAAAATATCCCGTTAACCCTATACAAGGCCGGATCATGGCTACAGTTGATTTTCACCCCAGGCGAGGTTCTAGCCCCAGACGGAGCTTCGTCTAGGTTAATCCTCCCTGCAGGCAGTGAGGAAGACAGCGAACGACGACTGCAAGTCAGTATAATCAATCTCTTCTACCTTAATGGTGTCCACGTATTTAAGAGGTTAGGAACATCCAATTACGATGTATAGTTAGGTAGACAACACAAGAAGAAGTGAAGGAACAGTTTTTCGGGGGACAAAAGATAGGAGATTGATGTTGTATATAATTTTTTGAAAAAGAAGTTAATTGGCTGAGAATCAAAATATCAGAAGAGAGCTTCACAGGCGAGAAGTCGAGAAAACACACAATTAGAAAAGAACTGACGTGCGCATCAAGTTTGTTCAACGGGAATATCGCAAAAGAACGAGTTTTCAAGCAAGTCAGTCAGTTAAGTACCATGCGCGATACACGCTTTGGGCGATCATGTCTCCAAAGAGACATGACTGACTGGGCAGAACATTATCCCGCAGTAGGTTGCCATTGCTTTCTGCGGTAGACTGGTTGCCGACCAAGGCTATAGAACCCAATCTGTCCTGTTATTTAACCCATAACTGGAAGGAATAGACGGATTAATACCTTTCCCAAGGGTATTTGCGCGTAAGTGAATGCGAGGAATTCAACTGGAATTCGAACTCGGTTCCCCGATTTCTCATTCCGAGCCGATATCAAGCAAGTAACATGCTTAAATTCATTCAATCGAAGGAAGAACAGTCCGTCAGAATCATTTCCATGAAAACGTTATCAGAAAAGACTGAGAAAAGTGACTTCACGTAGGTGAGAATGTCACTGAAATAATGATTTTAGTTTAAGATCGAACATATTTTTTTTTTTTTTTTATAAGCGTTTCACCCCGAGCAAGGCATGTCGCTGCCACTACTGCGCAAGGGGCTACATAGAGTGGAGAAAGGATGATTAAATATAGGAAATGTCAGAGGGTGGGTGATAGGCAGGTAAGGATACCGAGAATGAGGGTTGGGTAGATGAGAGTGTTCTGAGAACAATTGGGAGTCAGTGTGATACATTTAAACACCTGGAGATTGTAGCTGTCGGGAAAGCAGACTTGCGGGAAGCGCGAGAAAAGAAGCTGTTGGAGTAGAATTTAAGGTTACATCTTATTTGTTTAACTGTAAAAGGGTGGAACCTAGTTGCTAATCTAGTATCTCGTGTAAATTCCTGCTTAGGCGGCAGCAGTGATCTAAGCTCATCGGAGCAGAAGCCATGAAAGTACTTGTAGAAGAGGCACAGCGAAGCCACATCACGCCGGTGAGAGAGTGGTTACAGCCGGTCTGCTAAGTCAGTATCAACCACGTTATAGATTCTCCTTTGTATTTTGTCAAGAAGCCCAAGAAGAGCAGTAGGGGCACCCGACCAGATATGGCAGCAATATTCAATACACGGGCGGATGGTAGATTTGTATATGTGCAGAATAAATTCAGGTGGGAAATGCTTCCTGGCCCTGCACAGAGAGCCGACTTTCATGGCAGCAGATTTGGCAATGGATTCGATATAGTCATTCCATTTGAGGTCTGCTGAAAGTGTGATACCAAGGAAGCGTAGTGTTTTACTCTCTGAGAGGCAAGCCTGGTCCATGCTAATAGGAGGTAGGTGCGATTGTCTATGATGGTTAATTGATAGTGGCTTCGTTTTAGAAGCATTAAAATTTACGAGCCATTTCTTACCCCAGTCCACTACGGATTGGAGGTCCCTTTCAAGTACGGCAGCGAGGTTCACTTTGTCGTCCACACCTGGTTTTTGATCGATGCGAGAGTAGATTGTTGTGTCATCGGCATACATGCCAACTTGGGATCTAATGGCGTCGGGGAGATCATTAATGTAGATCAGAAAGAGCGTGGGACCTAGGATAGACCCTTGAGGGACGCCCGCGTTCGTATGTTAGTTTTCGGAGGCATGCCCACATATTTAAGACACTTAATTTCAAGTGATTTTCAAAATATTAAGCTAAATATTTTTGTACGAAAATTTTTCGTACATAATCAAGCCGGTAGAAATAAATATATATTACTGTTTGATTAAAAACAGAAAATCTGAAACACGAGTATCGATTAAAAATAATGTTCAGACAAATAATATCAATATGTTGGTTGTTAAAACAATTTCGTTAAACTTCGGAATTTTTGATAATATATATATATATTCACTGATATTGAGCGCTTTCAAATAAGTACCGCGCATATATAGTATATAAATAATATATATAACAAATTGCATATATATATTGATATTTATAATTATGTTCCGATATTTCCGTGGAGCAATGTAAAATATATTAATTTTAATTAAAAAATAAATTTAATTATATTATGCTCTACAACATTTGTTGTGTTAAGCACTTTTATAAAAAAAAAAAATGAAAAATGACGGAGGAGTCAGAATTGTAAAACTTGGTTCTCTTCCCCTGGATATATATATATATATATATATATATATATATATATATATATATATATATATCCCTATTAGGACGAAAACCTAAGTATCAAACAATCTATCTATCTATCTATCTATCTATCTATCTATCTATCTATCTACGCACACACATATATATATATATATATATATATATGTGTGTGCGTAGATAGATAGATAGATAGATAGATAGATAGATAGATAGTTTGATACTTAGGTTTTCGTCCTAATAGGGTTAGACCAGTATACAATTGTATTAAAAAGTGTTCTATACAATTATATTGTAGAACTTTTGAATATTTTTCTTTTTTACAATTAAAATAAAAAATTTAAGTTATTAAAAATTGCCTGAAGACATCACTCATGGAAGAAACCAAGGTAGCGAAATAACTCGTTTAAAAATGAAATATATATATATATATATATATATATATATATATATATATATATATTATGCTGTCATTACGATTGAGGTCTGTAGAGAGAAAAATTAAGAAACAGTTACCACTTCCGCAATTTATGCATTATTCTTAAGTAATGAAATGAGTTCTTTCGGTGACTGGCGTGTGCATACGCCGCTTATATATAACACGCTAAAATTTCCCTTTTCTGATTCCATGTGCCTATGGCTTAGGGGTTAGCGACTCCGTCACCAAATCGAAGTTCCGATCCGGGCTAGAAGCAAATGGATGTCTAGCCACATTGATGAGCTCTGATACAGCGAAACAGATTTGTATGTGGAGGACGTATATATATATATATATATATATATATATATATATATATATATATATATATATATACCAGCCATAATTATTAAGCCACCCCAGTTTTTTAAAAGAAATGATGTATTTCATATTTTTTAAAATATTTATTGCAAAGTGAATGAAAATAGAATCTTATGTTAATACTGCACAATAACATGTGCAATAAATGAACTGCTTTGGTGTCCAGTTTTGTGCGCACTTTCCTATGTTAGTCCCTTTTCTTATTATCTGGCTGAAGCAAAGGCTTCCTGCTTGCTTTGCAAAATTATACAAAGTAACAATAACAAAAGAACCATTCTCTTTTCATTTAGAATTATCCACTTGGCAAAAAATACTAAAAATAGTATGAAATACACCATTTAAAAAAAACTGTGGTAGTCTATAAAGGTAGCTAAAGAGAGTGACAAGAAAAGACTAGAAATAAACTGCACGAAAACCGAATGCATGGTCATCAGTAAAAAGGGCAGCCCAATATGCCAAATACAGGTCGAGAATAATAGAAACAAGCAGGTACAAAAATTTAAATACCTGGGAAGCGTTCTAACAGAAGACGGAATGTGCGACACAGAGATCCGAAGACGAATTGGCATGGCGAAGGAAGCATTCCAGAAGTTGAGTAAAGTATTAAGAAACAGGAGAATTTCGCTAGAAACAAGGAAGAGAGTACTGGATTACTACGTGCTGTCCGTCCTTCACTATGGCAGTGAATGCTGGACAATATCATCAAAGTAAAGGAAAAACTTGAAGCAACTGAAATGTGGTTCTACAGAAGCTGCGAATAGCATGTGAGCAATGATGAGGTCTTGGAAATGATGGAAACGAAAAGGAAATTAATACTGAGCATCAGGAAGAACAGCTAAAGTTCCTGGGACACGCAACGAGGAAGGAGGGCTTGGAGAATCTGATACTAACAGGCCAGATAGAGGGGAAAAGAGGCAGAGGAAAGCA
Organism: Ascarosepion bandense; assembly: GCA_037127315.1. NCBI lineage: Eukaryota > Metazoa > Mollusca > Cephalopoda > Sepiida > Sepiidae > Ascarosepion > Ascarosepion bandense. The sequence goes on along the minus strand of JBBBDQ010001862.1, from coordinate 1,521,755 downwards.
ACGGATAACATATTTGAAGGACCTGATCAGGTGGATGACGAAACGAGGATTGTATGGTGTAACAGGAGAAGGCGTGCTAAGAGCCACCAGGGATAGGGAAAACTGGAAGGCCATGATCGCCTACGTCCTGAAAAGGACAAGGCACATAGAAGAAGAAGAAAAAGAAGTATATATATATATATATAATTATTTTTATTCCCATTTAGATATACTTATCATAACTCAAACAAAAGTACAAAATTAGGAAGAGTGTTAATTGAAGAATCTCTTATTGGGATCCAAAGACGGATAAAAAAACAAATTTTAAATCAATATGACCTAAAATACTCAAGAAAAAATAGAAAAAATAAAGCGGTTAAAGAAAAGTAACGATGTGCGTTGTGGTGCAGAGGATATCGGCTCGGAACGAGAAATTGGGGAGCCGAGTTCAAATTCCAGTTGAATTCCTTGCATTCACGTACGCGCAAATCCCCTTGGGAAATGTATGAATCCGTCTCTTCCTTCCAGTAATGGGTTAAATAGCACGACACATTGGGTTTTATAGCCTTGGCTGACAACTAGTCTTCCACAGAAAGCAATGGCAACCTACTGTGGGATAATCTTACTACTTAAAAATATACCGCTACTTATTACTTAATAATATAATACATAGCAACCTACTGCGTGATAATCTTCTTCTCAGTCAGTCATGTCTCTTTCGAGACATGATCGCCAAAGCGTGTTTCACGTATGGCACTTAACTGACTGACTGACTGACTGAAAACATAATTGAAACTTCTACTGGGCGTAAAATGGGGGATCAGTTTTCTATTGTTATGAAGTAATAAGCAGATCCCCCGCTACTTACTACTTAATAATATAATACATAGCAACCTACTGCGGGATAATCTTCTTAGCAGTCAGTCATGTCTCTTTCGAGACATGATCGCCCAAGCGTGTTTCATGTATTGCACTTAACTGACTGACTGACTGAATATAATATTTGGAATCATGATTACTTCTAATGGGCATAAAGTCGGGGATCAGTTTTCTATTGTTCTAAAGTAATAAACTGATCACCCACTAATTACTTCTTAATATAATAAATATCTTCCCCCATCTAGCTATGAGACAAATAACAGGACAGATTGGGTTCTATAGCCTTGGTCGGCAACCAGTCTACTGCAGAAAGCAATGGCAACCTACTGCGGGCTAATCTTTTGCTCACTCAGTCATGTCTCTTTCGAGACATGATCGCCCAAGCGTGTTTCACGAATGGCACTTAACTGACTGATTGAAGAAGGGGCATATAAAGGGGAGAACTCAAATTCAGATTAAACAGATAAAAATTACGTATGATTTTGGGAGGAAGAGCGAGGAACGGAATGAGTAAAAATAAAAAGGTCATAATGACTATTCATGGTATTTAAATAAAAATGTATTTGACAGAAAATATAAAGAAAACAGAAAATTAAAAAGAAACGACAGGAGAAAATTAGGAAGGCGGAGGAAGAAGACAAGGAAAAGTAAAAAGAAATGTACAAAAGAAAAGGAGATATGAAGAAAAAATGAGATAATTTTTTTAATCATGTCACCCCAAGCAAGGCATTCCACTGCCACTATAGCGCAGGGGGTTACACAGGGTGATAGACGAGTTAGGATGTACATAGGAGGAGAGTTGGAGAGAATGGGTGGGTTAGTGCGTTAGGAGGTGTCTATTGACCTTACATTTAAACTCCTGGAAGTTATAGCCGTCGAGGAAGCAGGCTTGCGGAAGGGAATTCAACAGGCGGGAAGTGCGAGACAAGAAGCTGTTGGAGTAGAAATTGCGGTTACATTTCATCGGTTTCACTGTAAAAGGGTGGGACCTAGTTGCCAATCTAGTATCTCGTGCGAACTCACACCTAGGGAGCACCAATGATTTATGTTCATCAGAGCAGAAGCCATGAAAGTATTTATAGAAGAGGCACAGGGAAACCACGTCACGCAGGTGAGAGAGTGACTGCAGGCGGTCAGCTAAGTCGGTATCAATCACATTACAGATTCTTCGCTGTATTTTGTCAAGAATCTCGAGGAGAATGGCAGGGGCATCCGACCAGATGTGGCAACAGTATTCAAAACACGGGCGGATGGTAGATTTGTATAAGAGCAAGACAGATTCAGGCGGAAAGAATTTCCGGGCCCTTCACAGAGAGTTAACTTTCATCGGCAGCGGATTTAGCAATGGATTCGACGTAGTCATTCCACTTGAGGTCAGCTGAGAGTGTCAGGCCAAGCAGGCGTAGTGTTTTACTCTAAGAGGAAGAAACAAAAATAGGAGGAAAGAAGAGAAAGAAATAAAACAGGAAATAAGAAGATAGATAAAAAATATTGCAGATAATCAGAAAAGTAAATGAAAATCCACTTACTTGCAAATACCCTTGTTAGGTTATTTATCCGTCTCTTTCCTCCAGTTATAGGTTAATTATCAGGACAGACTGGGTTCTATAGCCTTGGTTGGCAGCCAGTCTACCGCAATCTACTGCTGGATAATCTTTTGCCCAGTCAGTCATGTCACTTTCGATACATGATCGCCCAAAGCGTGTATCACGTATGGCATTTAACTGACTGACTGAATATAATAGTTGAAAACATGATTAAAGCTTCTACTGGGCATGAAGTGGTGGGTGATCAGTTTTATATTGTAATAAAGTAATAAAGTGATCCCCCAACAGTTACTTCTTAATAGTATAATACATCTTCTCCCACTTTCGCTGTGAGAAAAAAAAAATGAAAAACAGGACAGATTGGGTTCTATAGCCTTCGCTAGCAACCAATCTACCGCAGAAAATAATGACAACCTACTGCGGGATAATCTTCTGCCCAGTCAGTCATGTCTCTTTCGAGACATGATTGCCCAAGCGTGTATCACGTATGGCACTTAACTGAGTGACTGATTAATGTTTCTCTCCTATTTTTCGACGCCCTGTAACTCCTGGTGTTTTTTGTGGCTTTACGGCTTTGCCTAGGGTGATCGTGGTGAAAAATATCTCTCAATAAATTAATCGTTCATTATAAAATAGTCTGTTCATAGTTTCGATTTAAAGAATGTCGTTATAATAAAACTGAAAAATAATTATGAATGTATAATAATCCCTGTAATTTCTGAGTTTTTCTCAGTAAACTCAAAGCATACAGCTTTTCTTATGAAAAATTGGTTTGTAAAGAAAAAAGTTGGAAAAGAAGGACAGGTACCAAAAAAAAAAAAAAAGGGAGTAGTGAAGAAGGAAATTTTATGCATCAGAAGGAGAGGGTAAAGCAAGAAAAAGACAAAAGAAAAGGGAAAATATTATAGGCAAAAAGAAAGAACGATATGCGGTAGATATGCACAAGTGAAAGAGGCATAAAAAAAACCCCAAAAAGAAGTAAGCGACCAAAGAGATGAAAAGAAGAAAATGTTATAAAGAAAAGAAAGAAGGAATAATGAAAAGTGAATTAAAAATCAGAAAATATTTATGAAGAAGGAATTAGAAGAGAAAAAAAGAAATGACATGTTATCCAAAAGGAAGAATAGGGGAGGATTCTAAAAAAAATTTAAAAAAAGAAACGAAATAACAAAACTCTAAGTAAAAGAAAAAGTAATACAAGAATTGTGGTACAGTGGATATCGGCTCCGGACGAGAAACTGGGTTCAATTTCCAGTTGAATCCATTGTATTCACTTACGCGCAAATACCCTTGGGAAAGGTATTAATCCGTCTCTTCCTTCAAGTTATGGGTTAAATAACAGTACAGATTGGGTTCTATAGCCTTGGTCGGCAACCCGTCTACCGCAGAAAGCAATGGCAACCTACTGCGGGATAATCTTTTGCTCAGTCAGTCATGTCTCTTTCGAGACATGATCGCCCAAGCGTGTATCACGTATGGCACTTAACTGACTGAATACAAGAAAGCAAAACTTGAAAATAATTTTATATCGAATTTGGAATTTAATCAAGACACACAGTTAATGCTATGGCTGTATTAACTAGAACAATTCTAATTTTTGATGGTGATCAATAAAGATGTTGTTGACAGGAGAGAATGAGAAAGTACGATAAAACACGAGAGTTAGACGAGAGGTGTAATTAATGCTGAGACAATGAGAAATATTTTTTAAAAAGTACCGAAACAGAGAAAATAAGTTACTCAGCAATATTTTGTCTGGTATATTCTACAGGTTTCTGGAGGTTTTCACATTGCGAAGAAAGAAAGGGGTCTTCTTTATGTAAAGAGAAATGGAGCGAAATTAACAAGAAAAGGTTATCGTACGTATTATGTTAAAGAATGTGTAGACTAGCTGAACAAGTCAAATTCTACCGTGCTCCTCAGAGCTTTTAAAAACAAATTCAGCGGAAGTTGTTTGAATTCTTTGAACGTGAGATTATGACAGTGTTTGATTGTCTTTAAGTGTTAATATATAGTGAGGTATCTTATTTATTCCTTTTCTAGTTATAGTAGGATTCCGTTCTAGTGAAGGGTAATTGTATACCGTTGCAGGTTAACGGAATTTGGCCTTGTGGTAGATAGCCCACTATAAGTCGTCATAAAATTATTATAAAGTCAAAAAAGGCAATTTGTGTAGAAAATAACATTTATATATATACATCTCAATTAATGTTTTTATAATTAAAATAATACTTGAATATAAGTCCAACGGAGGTTAAACGTTCATGTCAAATATAATGCTTAAAAAGATAATTTGTGTTTAGGAATATGGGGAGCGGAAGTATGTGAGGAATATCTTTAAAATAGTCGCTCCTTAGGTCAGTAAGTACTTTTGAGACAGGGAAGAAGTGATGAGAGGTGAAGGGAGGTGAACGTAGGTCAAGAGGATTGGTTACATTCTTCTCCTCAAGTTCTGTCTGACTGCTGGGGTCTGGTCTGTATCTGCGTTTTATATCTGCTTTTTGGATCAAAAGCAGCTCGTTTTGGGATTTCACTCTTGTATTAGATTCTGGGCTTCTCATTGGCTGGTAAATAAAATTCGCGTAGGCTCGCGAAATGGAAATTTGATATTTGATTAATTTTTATTGTTCAACCGGAACATCTGCGCGAACTGGAATGCGCAACGGCGACTTTTGTTCATTAGATTTTTGATCGGTATAGAGCAAACATCCGGTCCCTTGCTTTTGCTCGGCTGGTATCACCACATAACTTTCGCCCCAGAAAAAAGAGGTGTTTTTGGTATCTGTTGTCGCTTTTTTCAAAGAGTTGTCTTTCGTTTTGTTTTGCTGTTTTCTTTTTGTTTGTTTGGGTTTTTCTTTTTCCGTTTTCATTTGAAATAAAAATATGTGTTTTCTTTCTTTCATTTAACCGTTTTACCGAAATTAGTTTCCTCGGTACAAGAGGGGAAGTATTCAAATCTCGTCTTTATTCGAAGGAATGTTTTTTTTTTTCGGTTTTTGTTGAAAGGACTTGGTATTAAATATTTTTGTGGGACTAGAGCAAATATGCGGTCCCTCGCTTTTGCTCGGTCGGTATCACCACAAATATAAGAATGAAAAAAAAACCCGAACACAGTACGGTTTCAAAAGGTGAGTAAAAAAAAGTGGCGTACCTAGCTTCGTGTAGAGTGAATCAAGCCACCATACGCGCACGGCAAGAACCGGCCGCTCAGAACCGAACAATCATCCATATCTTCTCCAAATCGCTTCATCCAAATCAGAATATTACTACAGTATTTTCCAACAAATAAAATGACGAAAAGATACTAATGTAATCTGTGATTCATGTACTCGTGGAAGCAGCGTTGGGGCAACAATTAATAGTCAGAGATGACAGATAGTGAAACTAGTAGTCACTCAAAGAAAATTGTCTATACCTTATTGTAACAACAAATAAACGTTAAAAACTGGTATTATCAATGGCAATTCGTTATTAGTTCATTTGTTGATGGCCGCTCGTCAGTTCGGACACCACGCTGTATCTGTTGTTATCCACCACCCACAAAAAAAAGAAAAATTATAAAAAAATCGGTAATGTATGTATTTAATAACACACTCTGTATATATATTTATGCATATACTAGCAGTATAGCCTGGCATTGCTCGGGTGTAATGAAAGATTTAAAACTAATCCATTGTGTTGGAAGTTGGCACGAAAAACTAAAAAGCAATAGTTGTTTCCAATTAAAACGAAACCGTAGACTGAAAGAAAAATGAATGGATGAAAGTCAAGTTTTGATTTCCTGGTATCGATATCAAATAAGATTTTTTCGTCGTAAATCGAATTTTGAAGTCTAAATAAGTCCTCTGGGTAAATGGTATCATGGCTGAGACTAAGAATTACAATTATACTTACTTAGAGCCAAACCCGAAGCAAAAACTAAAATAAGAGGGCTGAAAAAATAGACATACAGGCAGATAAACAGATACACACACACAAACATCTTGCCTTTTATATATATATATATATATATTATCGATTTTCTGCACTATTGCAACAACTGCAACCTTGAAACTTTTGAATATTTTTTTATGTCTTTTTCTATGAGTGTATGAAATTTGATTAAAATCGGACCACTCCTTCTATAACCCGATTTTTTCGATTACCGATTTTCGATATTTATCGGGGGAACCACAACACAAAATCCAGCTAAGAACACTCGCAGAGGCTTATAGTACAAATGTGTAAATTTTCAAGAAAATCGGTTCAGCCGTTTCGGAGTCTGTCGGTAACGGACACACACAGAGACACACACACATACACAAACAGACAACGTTCCATTTGTAAATAAGTTTGTATATATATATATATATATATATATATATAGATAGATAGATAGATAGATAGATAGATAGATGAATAGATTGATAGATAGATAGATATCGATTTTTATCAGGGGGAACCACAACACAAAATCTAGCTAAGAACACTCGCAGAGGCTTATAGTACAAATGTGTAAATTTTCAAGAAAATCGGCTCAGCCGTTTCGGAGTCTATAGGTAACGGACACACACACTGACACACATACACACACAACGTTCCATTTATAAATAAGTTTATATATATATATATATATATATATATATATATATATATAGAGAGAGAGAGAGAGAGAGAGATAGATAGATAGATAGAATGTATTTCAAACAAGAAATAAATTTTGTTTTATTATCAAGCCCCGTGACAGATGGATATTATATCCACAAATCTCTAAAGCTGGGATAACTCGAAGATTTAATTTGATTTGCTACTGCATCTGTCATCTACTGAAGAGTGGACTAAACAATTACGTTACGTCGATCTGGTATAATGGTTAATAAGCTTATTTTGCGAGATGAAATATGGTTGAGTAGTGAGTTTGATGCACACTGGTACTCCATTTTTTTCTGCATTGTTCCACTCCTGAACGATACTTAGTAAATCGCTACAGCTTCTGGCATGTGATGTAATTGTTAGCAACGTTGTCTCACTAGATCGATTACACCCCAGTAGTTAGTTGTGGTTTAACGTATATCAGCTCGGAATAGGAAATCAGAGACCCGAGTTCGAATTCTAGTTCAATTTGTTGCATTCACTTTCGCGCAAATACGCTTAGGAAAGATGTTAATCTATCTTCTATCCCTGCAGCTATGAGTTAAAATGTAAGGCAGATTGGGTTCTGTAGCATTGTTTGGCAATCAGGAAACATCTTCTGCTTATCACATATGGCACTTTTGAAGAAGCATGATCGAATTAACTGAGTTAATTCGATCCTTACAATGTACTGCTTAATTTTGCGCTTGTTCCACAACGATGTTTAGAAAATTATATATATATATTCATCCGCAGGCAGATCATTTTCGCTCTATCACATATATAGGATTGAAACTTGACTGAATTGTCATCAGTAGGCGATTCTACCACTGAGCTAGAAGAGTGATATACCATATAAACACACCAGTCGCATAGAATGTTCTAATTCATTACTGAATTGAACGATACGTAGATGCTACTGTTTTTCAAAGTCTACCATTCCTCCATCGTGCTCATCGGGGTGTGAGAGCTTCTGTTTCGCTGTATCACAGCTCATCAGTACGGTTAGACATCCGATGACTTTTAGCCAGGATTGAAACCCAACCGAATTGACATCAGTCTAAGCTATGGGCGCTCGGTAGACCAAGGCAGACTTTTAGCGTGTGATATACCATGTAAACACGCCACTAGCTAAAAATGTTCTAATTCGTTACTGAATAAACGATCCGTAGATGCTAGAGTAGCTACGGTTTTTCACCGCCTACTCATCGTGGTGTGAGCGTCAGACAGATTTGTTTCGCTGCATTATAGGTTATCAGTACGGTTAGACAATTGCTTTTAGCCAGGATTGAAACCCGACTGAAGTGTCATCAGTCGGCGATTTTACTTCTGAGCTATGGGCGCTCGGTAGAAGAAGGCAGACTTTTAGCGTGTGATATACCATGTAAACACACCAGTATCTAAGAGTTTTCTAATTCATTACTGAGTGAACAATGCGAGAGAGAGAGAGAGAGAGAGAGAGAGAGAGAGTGTGTCAGTTATGTCTTTTTCGAGACATGATCGGCCAAGCCGTTAAGCCGGATGGCGCTTAAATGACTGATCACTAAATTATTATTATCTCAAAGAAGAATTCTTACAATGTAAAAATATTTTATGGCTTTAAATAACGTGAAAAGGGTTGACGAACCGTAAATACTGAATCAAAAAGTCAGTCGATCTAAGCAGTGATCGTGTGTTACCTATTTTTGCGTCTCATCTTGAACATATTTAAAGAACGGTTATGCAGGGTGATAAATTCGCCGTTACAATTGGTTCGCACGAAACGGATGTAGCAATTGATTGTAACAGATTAATGCCAACAGAATAGAATTTCAGACAACATGGCGACATACTAGAAGATGCCGACACTTCCAGAGTCAGAGATTCAGACGTAATTATATTAATGTTATAATTTTCCACAGTTCAACTGTATCGACACACCGTAATCAAAACCTGGCCTTTGTTTAGACTGAACTGACAAGAGATAGCAAATTGTGAATTTAATCATTGCCCTCTCAAAACGTCAATTCGTAAACGGCATGGACAAATTGAGAATGTCTTTCTACAGGACGGATTCATTAGATTGTTATTTTTTTTAATTTCATTCTTATTTCGAAGATATATTTTATAAAATAAATCAAACGTTTTTAATGAAAAATAAAAGTCTTTTGGAGGAGGTGAGTGCTGATCGTTGCAATTATAATTCGCCATATCTGTACGTCAAATGATATATTATCCTCGGTATGACGATAAACTACACCTGGCAGCAAGGCCTGTTTAGGATGCGGTTTCCGGTTTTCCCTTTTCAAGTCTTTTCACTCTCTTATTTTATTTTTTTAATTTGAGTAGATAGACTAAACTATCACCCGGTTCACACTCCACCCACATCTATTGAACAGGTGAAGAGGCTCATCCCTTGTTTCCTGTTTAGGATGCGGTTTCCGGCTTTCTCTTTTCCATTCTTTTTACCCTTACGTAGCCCCCTGCGCATCAGTGGCGTTATCGCCTTGCTTGGGGTGATATGATTAAAAAAAAAAAAAAAAGACAAAAAAAGGCATATGAGCGGGAGGTGCAATTGCTGTTGTTCGCAGGTCCCCATTGTCCCAGGGTGGTAGCATTTGTTAGAGATCCAGTTTAATAGTTAATCCCAAACCTCGGGTATTGAAAGTATAAAAAAAATCTTATACCGTCAATATAATTTTGTATAAGAAAGACAAAAAACAAACAAAAAAAAAAAAACAATATATGTTTGTACGAAGAAAAGAAAAAAGGAAAATTGATTGAAAGAAGAAACATTTTTGTTAAAAAAAAAACTAACATCACTATTTTTTATGTTGAAAATAGAAGATTTGTAATACGATTTCGGTCAACTGTAAGAATGCAAACAGTGACAAACAAGAGTGTGGTTACGTCGAGACATTAAACGAATGTAATGTATTTGTTTGGCGTCAGAAACAATGGCAAACAAAAGTGTGTTTTCGTCAAGGCATTCGTTTTCAAAGTCAGAAAATGTAAACAATGGTTATCGAAGGTAATAATCGAGTAAAATGATTAATAGATATGTCTAGTCATAGATGACATAATTTAGCGGAATTTCAATTTATATAAGATCGTGTTTTTTTTTTTTTAGGACAAATGCAAAACAGGGAGAGGACCCAATAAAAAGCGCAAGGAAGACAACTTCCACTTTTCAACTTCCTCGTATGTGCCTGAATCCCTTTGACAACCGAGACGAAGAATAAAGATATAATTTAATATTCATATATATATATATATATATATATATATACGTGATCTGTGTTCATCGTTTGTCAGTGAAGACGATAGTTGTTTTTAGCAGCAGCAGCAGAACGGTGTACGATATATACTAAAAGAAAAAAAAATTCAGCAATAGATCTTTGTAAGTGAAAAGATTGTTAGCCATAGATTTTTATAAAATAAATTACTAATGCTCCCAAGAAAATTAAACTTCGGCATGAAATCACCCAAATGCCGCGACACAAACAAACAAAATCAAATGATTTATTGATGGATTATAAACGTAACGAAAAATATTGACTTTTTTAAACTCATACAACCTCTTCAGGATGCAGGTAGTTATGGATCTCCACAGTTTTCGGATCATAATATTTTCTTTTTGTTTTCTTGCCTAAGCACTGTTCCGATATTGAGTTATTCAAGTTTACTAAGTAATTGCGATTGTCTATTCTGAAATGTGGTAATATTTACAGTATTTACATGATTCGGACTATTGTCCTCATCTTTGTTGCCATTTGTACGACGTTTAAGAATAGATCATTCTATTTGTCTATATTTCTGAGATGAGGTAGTATTTACAGTATTTACATTATTCGGATTATTGTCCTCATCTTTGTTGCCATTTGTACGACGTTTAATAATTCGACGTTTCGGTCGTTAAACTCTTCGGCCTTCGACAGGTGTTAAAAATTTCAAACCGAAGCCTTTATTACAATCACTGGGGTACATGAAATCAAGTCCTTGATTTAAGTCTGTTATTACAATCACTGGAGTATATAATCTCCTTTCCTTGTGTAAAGACGCGATTGGAAATCATGAGTTATCTCCCTCTAACCCTGCAAGTTAATTGTTCACTACTGCTGTAGACTGGTATTGAACTCACAACTCTAAGAATCATGTCAGGAACTAACCAACGTAAATCTCTACTGGGCCATGTGTTTTTAAGGGTTAGAGGGACATAACTCACGACTTCCAATCGTGTCTTTACTCAAGGAATGAGGATGATAATTCCCAGTGAAAGTAATAAAGGGTTAGGTTCGAAATTTATAGCAGCTGAAGAAGGCCGGAGCGTACAACGGCGGAAACGTCGTATAAATTCAACAAAGATGACGACAATAGTTCGAAAACTGCAAATACTGTAAGTAATTGCGTTGTTTTCCTCCGCCGCTCTTGCTTTCGATCTGTCTTGGGTGTATCACATTTTCCAAGCCCTCTTTTCACATAATGCACTCCAGAAATTTCACCTTTCTTCCTGTTGTTAATCAAAAGTTTGTTTATTTTCTACTAGCAGTATATCCCGGCATTGCTCGGGTGTAATGAAAGTTTAAAACTAATCCATGGACCTGGAGCTCAAATTATTTGGACGTTGGCACAAAAGACTATTAAGCAATAGTTGTTTCCAGTTGAAGGAAACTGTAGACTGAAAGAAAAATGAATGGATGTAAGTCAAAATTTGATTTCCTGGTATCGATATCAAATAAATTTTTTTTCGTTGTAAACTGAATTTAGAAGGCTAAATAAGTCCTCTGATTAATGGTATCATGGATGAGTCTAAGAACTACAATTATACCTACTTAGAGCCAAACCCGAAGCAAAAAAAAAAAAAAATAAAAGAGCTGAAAAAAATACAGACATATAGGCAGATAAACAGACACACACACAAACATCTTGTCTTTTATATATATATATATATATATATATATATATATATATATATTATCGATTTTCTGCACTTTTGTAAGAACTGCAAACTTGAAACTTCTGATTATCGTTTCTTATGTCTTTGTCTATGAGTGTATTGAATTTGATTAAAATCGGACCACTCCTTCTATAACCCGATTTTTTCGAATATCGAGTTTCCATATTTATCGGTACCTCGACACAATACCTAGCTAAGATCACTCGCAGACTCTTATAGTAAAACTGTGTAAATTTTCAAAAAAATCGGTTCAGCCGTTTCGGAGTCTATAGGTAACGGACACACACTTACACAGACACACACACACACACACACACACACTCACAGACAAAGTTCCATTTATAAATATGTTTAGATACTTTTCTGTTTAATTCACATGCAAAATTCATAATTTTTCCCTGGTATTTTTGTTTATCTCAAATACAATATGAAATAATCTTGAATGATTTCGAACTTTTGTTCTCATCTTGGCTGATATATGTGTTATAATAGACACAACGTTTCGACCGAGTACCCAATGGCTGTCATCAGGTGTTCTTAGATTAGCTGATGTGGATTTTCTCGTTGATTATTGCGAAATATCCAGTGAAATAAATTATTGTTTTTTCATGTTAGATTTTAGTTCGCTACTGCCAAATCCAAAAATCGAACTCATGACCACTAGATGATACTGACATATCTATAAGCAATATCCATTATGCCACCGTCCCGAAGAACTCTCGTGGTGTATTTTTGTAGCCTTTTATATTCAGCGTCAGATGGATTTTGACAACTGCATTATGTTAACATTATTGAAAATTACTCATCTCCGAAATAAGTACAACACTCGCTAACACTTATAGTACAACTGTGTAAATTTTCAAGAAAATCGATTCAGCCGTTTCGGAGTCTATAGGTAACGGACACACACACACACACACACACACACACACACACACACACACACACACACACACACAAAGTTTCATTTATAAATAAATTTAGATTTTCTATAAATCTTTGTCGTTGTTCTCATGTTATTTTTCTGGTATCCTCAAAAGCTTTCTTTTTATGTTTCTTCTAAATTCTATGTCCCTTCAGGACGTAGACGATGATGGATTTCCACGTTTCCCTATCCCTGGCGGCTCTGAGCACGCCTTTTTCTGTTGCACCATGCAATCCTCGTTCCATCATCCACCTGATCAGGTCCTTCAAATATGTTATCCGTTACTTTACCCTGCCTTGTTTTGTTTTTTTTTTACCTCTATCTGGCCAGTTAAGGCGTTTGACAAAATACGCCACAAAGAACTGATGGAGATGCTCGGCAAGCCTGGACATATTTGGGAAAGACTTGAGAGTAATCAAGAATCTTTACTGGCAGCAAACCGCTTGCATACGGACAGGTAATGAATTGAATAGATATACAAAGATAGAAAGGGGCGTAAGACAGGGGTGTGTCTTTTCACCGGATCTGTTCAACTTGTACAGCGAGAATATTTTAAGGAACCTAGAAGTTATGCCTGGATTCGTAATTGGAGGCCACAATTTAAACAACCTAAGGTACGCAGATGATACAGTGCTGATAGCAGACACCGAAAGGAAACTACAAGACCTCCTAGAGAAGGTAGCAGAAGGAAGTAACAAGAAAGGACTAGAAATAAACTGCACGAAAACCGAATGCATGGTCATCAGCAAAAAGGGCACCCCAATATGCCAAATACAAGTCGGGGATACTAGAATGAAGCAGGTACAAAAATTTAAATACCTGGAAGTGTTATAACAGAAGACGGAAAGTTCGACACAGAGATCCGAAGGCGAATTAGCATGGCGAAGGAAGCATTCCAGGAATTGAGGAAAACTTCCTGGGTCACTCTGTAGAAACAAGGGTTTCCTATCAAATATGCTACTTTAATAAGATTTTTAAACAACCATCGCTAGTAGTTCATATCGGGAATTGAGTATCATAGAAGAACATACTGCTGCCATTTATGGTCAGGTGCCCCTGCCGTTCTCCTCAATGTTCTTGACAAGCTCCAAAGGAGAGTATGTAATGTGATAGGTACTGATCTGGCGACTCGACTGCAGCCACTTTCCCATCGTCGAAATGTGGCCTCCGTCTGTCTCTTCTATAAATACTTTCATGGCTTCTGCTCGGATGAGCTTAAGTCACTGATGCCTCCTCAACAGGTGTTTACCCGTGCAACCAGACTGGCAACTGGGTCCCACCCATTCACAGTCAGGTTAGCCAAATGCAGACGACAATTCTACTCCTGGAGCTTCCTCTCTTGCACTTCCCGCCTGTGGAACTCACTCCCGTATTCTTGCTTTCCTGACGGCTACAACCTCCAGAAATTTAAATGCAAAGTTAATACTCATCTACTAACCACTGGACTCTAGCTCTCTCCCCTCCCCTGTATAACCTTCACTTTCTCTCCGCCTATGTATCTGTCATTGCACCTGCTTTCTCAGCTTTCTATTGTTCCTTTCTAACTAGCTTGTACTCCTCACTCTTTTCTAATTAATCTTTTTACATTTATGTAACCCCTTGCACATCAGTGGCGTTTCTGCCTTGCTCGGGGTGAAATGATTTTTTAAAAAAAAATAAAAAAATAAATAAATAACTACGGTTCATATATATCCACTTCAGAAAAGAACACCCAAGTGGTTAAGTAAAAAAAAAACAACTTGTGTAAAAAAAAAAGAAAAGCGGCTCAAATGTTTTAACGACAAAAATATCTCGAGCGAAATGTTACTAAAAAACTCTCAGACTAAGATAGATCACTAGATCATGTTAAAGTAGTGTAGGTAACTGGGGAATAAGATATATATATATATATATATATATATATATATATATATATATATACCATGCGGAGTCTCAAGCTAAGTCAGATATCCTCTGAGAAGTTTCAAACAAAACGAACAATTTTGAAAAAAAATTCTTAGAAGTTAGCAGTTTTAAACCCTGAGGCAAAGACGGATATACAAAAGAAAACAAAAATAAAAACTAAAAGAAACAACACATTGTTTAACGACAAAAATAGCTATATAACTTACATTGGTCTAAGTAAAGATTTTATCCTTGCAAAACAAACTACATCTAATTTCAAAATATAATTACAACTCAAAATAAATAAACTGTAATTGGAACTATTTTGGAACATGTTTTCTATTTGATAGTTTCAGTGCTTGCATTCGATTCTTCATGAATTTGATCAAATTATCAACAATCGACTAAACCATATTTTGCCACATTTTTAGCAATTTTTTAATGGTTGCCCCTGATGTGATTTTATTAACACGCACTCGAAGTTTTTGATCAAGCTGCTACCAAACATTCTCTACTGGATTCATGTCAGGATTTAGAGATACCAATGGCAGTGAATTGATTCCTTGCGATTCCTCTAATCTCTTTGCTACTTTGCTTGTATAACATGGCGTTTTATCTTCTTAAAAAAGATAGACATCATTATCAACCTAATTATTTGGAAATAGCGGCAGTAGTCCTTTCGTTAATATTTGACAGTATGATGAACCATTCAACCGATCGTCAAAAAGAATTATATCATATTTCTTTCTAAACTCGACATCGCCCCAAACCATTACACCAATACGTCCATGTTTCACAGATATTCAGTGTTCTAAATTTCATTCTGATTTCTCCAAACTTAAACCTGTCTTGAATTGAAATATTGGCAGAATTTACTTTCATCTGACAGAATTGAAGCACGCAGCAGTATCAGGTCAGAGATAGAACAAGAACAGTTCACGTTTAACAAGGAATGCAGTATTTATGATTGGAATGCTATCAGAAAAGGCAGTACAAATGAAAAAGGACATGTACCTATGTTTTATAGATTATCCACAATATACGCCACAAAGAATTGATAGAAATGCTTAGCAACTTTGACATATTTGGGAAATACATAAGAGTAATCAAGAATCTCTACTGGCAGCAAATCGCCTGCATACGGACAGGTAACGAATTTAGCAGATATACAAAAATAGAAAGGGGCGTAAGACAAGGGTGGGTCATTTTACCGGACCTATTCAACTTGTACAGTGTGACTATTATGATCACCATAGAAGTTATGCCAGCATTCGTTATCAGAGGCCACAATCTGAACAATATACGGCACACAGATGTTTTATAAGCACAAACATTACAAATAACTAACAAATTGACATTTTTTTTTATTTTGATATGCAGCGCTTACATAAATGTCAATCTAATGATTTTTAAATGTTTGGTTTTTACATTTTTTTATTTTGAATTAAAGGTTTCTTAAGCTTAAAGTGTTGCTTGAAGTGTTAAAATCATAATCGTTTTCTCGAATTCTTTTCCCAGTCATATGCGTATCTTTGTTTACTTCTGAAATCAAAGGCATCTTTCTTGCAATATTTGTTTGATAACCTCGCTCTTTCAGAGTTTTCTTACCGCATGTGGTGACATTCCATGTTGCTGGCAGCATATTTGACACTCTGCCGACGGTTTCTGGTGACTTCTCACTACAGCGCACTTTTTATTCGTCAAGACACGATGCTTGGTCTTCCTAAAAGGTAGACATTCTTGTCAATCTGATTGGTTTCTAATCGTGAAAGTAGTTCTATCTGTAATATTTGACAGTATTTTGGACCATTCAATTACTCATTAAAAAGTATCAGCATAGATTCCCATCTAAACCAGATAGCGCCCACAGCAATCCCTCCATATTTCATGATTGCCTGCAGACATTCAATGTTCCAAGTCTCATTCTTATTTCTCTAAATGTAAACCTGTCTCAAATTTGAATATTAGCAAAATTTACTTTCATTTGACCGAATTACAGATTGACAAATTTCATAATCTTTGCTCTCGAATTGTTCTTGTTAAACACGGAAACCAGGGGTTTCTTTCTTGCAATTCTTCTTTGATAGCCTTTTTCAGGGTCTTTCATGCCGCATGCAGCGACATTTCCATGCTGTTGGCGACGTCTTTGACGTTCTGATGACGGTTTCTGATGACTTTTCACTTCAGCGCCCTTTTCGTTCGCTTGGTCTGGGTCGTAAGAAAATTAATATATAGTTTTTTTCATAAAAAAGAATAAAAATATATTAAATAAACAAAATGAAATAAATGTCACATGTAAACATTTGCAAAATGTTCATCTTAGAATATGGATATAAAACAAAAAACTTTGTTTATTAACTTGCATATATCCAATAGTTTGTTTTAGAAAAATAATAATTAAATGGATATTTAAATTTTTGTAATAATTAAATAAATAATTAAAAAATTGTATTTATGATATTGAGAATTGTATTAGAATAAATTAATCTTAAAAAAATTTAAAAAAACAAAAAAATAAATTTTAAAAAATGTTCAGTAAAAAAGGGTATTAAAAATGTTATTTATAAATTAAAAGTTTTGAAAAACTTAGAATAAATCATATTCTGATTCAAAATAAAAATAGTATATTATACTCAAAGCTTCCTTTAAGTTAGATCAAAAATATAAAATGGTTTCTTTCTTTCTTTATTGACCTCTTTTTTTCTTTTTTTACATTTATTTCAGAAAAAGTTTAGATGTGTAGAAAACTGAAAGACTAATTTTGAAAAAAAATAACGGTTACATCAACAGAAATAAGGTATAGACAGGGGTTTTAAAAATTACGTTGACATTTTGGCCGTTAAGATTGAAAAAAAAATCATGTATTCTCCGAAAATATAAACTTTTTTTCAGATTTAAAGTGATTATCTATTCCGATTAGTTAAATTGAACGCACACATGAATTTTTATGTCTTCCCATATCTATAATAAAACAAACGTATTGTTTCTTAGATTTAAAAGAAAATAATTTTCACAACAATAGCCTCACATTGTGTGATGACGAGGGAGAAATCTCGAAACAGAAATTTCCTTGACGCAATGTATTTTTAATTAAAAAGAAAATTTAATTATATATATATATATATATATATATATATATATATGAGGTGCATTATTGCTACAAGAATTCTTTCAAACATGATTTGTCTAATAACATAGACAAGTTTTGTTTGTGAATATTTTTATTTTATCTTTTAAATTACCGAATAAGTTATTGTGTTTTATCGGTACATTTAATAAAATTCATCTTAATTTTTATTTTATATTATTTTTGCCGAGTACTTTCGAATGATACCCTACAAAAATCCTTGAAAGCGAACAGAGTATCATTCAAAAATACTCAAAAAAATAATACAAAATAAAAGTTAATATATATTTGGCTTTTTTACCGATAAAACAAAATAACCTTTTCGAAAATCTGAAAATTTAATAAAAGATTTATAAGATTTATCAACTTTTGTGAGTTGTTTATCAGTTTTGGTCTTTTTCTAGTTGGGTTTTACGTTTGTTGTTTATTTTTCTTGCTTTTTTGTATTTTTTATAATGTTTATGATGTCGTTTTCAAATGCGATAAGTTCGCACTGTTGTGGTGGGAATTTTGCTGATGAGAATCAAAAGTTGTTGCCGCTTTTGTTATTGTTGTTTTCTTTCTTGAGGAAGTAAAATATTTTCCATCTTTATGAAGTGTTCTGTTTTCTCAGTTAGTCTTTTGTAGTTCTGCATGTTTGCTGTGGGTATGTTTTTCAGTGAATAATTTAATTGCATTTGCTCCATGTTGTGTTGGTAGATATTTTGTGGTTATTACAGCAGATTTAGGTTAAATGTTGCAAGAATGTGTTTGTATAAAGACAGGTTCCTACGAAAGCCCTCGACTGGGAGTATTTTTTCTTTATTTCAAGATTTTTAATAGTATTGAATTCTAAAAATATTTGGCGACAAGATTTTCAGTTTTATGGGCAAGCATATTTTTATCATAAATAGCTCGATATCGGGGTGGACATACAGCGTTTGTAGTCACACACACACACACACACACACACACACACACACACACACACACACACACACATACACATATATATATATATATATATATATATTGTCAAACGCCTTTGCATAGTCAATAAATCACAGGTATAACTCGTTCTTCATTTGTATTGCCCTTTCAGAGAGCATCCTAATCATAAATATGGCATTCCTTGTTCCAGTGTCTTTGAGGGAACCGTACTGTTCTTGTCCTATCTCTGGCTTGATTCTGCTTCCCGCTCTATTCTTCAGTATTCGGACGATCAGTTTTGTTATATGGCTCATTAAACCGATGGTTCTGGGGAGTTCGCACTCGTTTGCTCCTGGCTTCTTTGTTATTGCTATGATGATAGACTTGCTGGGGACATCTGGTATTACACTATTTTACAAAACCTGAAATCTTAAACATACATTCGAAAAATAATTTATGCAGTACTTTGAAACTTATGTGCAATTTAAAAACAGCAAAATTTATGTAATACTTCTCGTTAAATGAATTTACGCTTATTAATACTAGTGAGACTTATTAATGATTTTTTAAACTTCTGATTCTTTCAAATGTATTACGCTCGGTTATGTTTGGCACAAGGCCATTTCGCAAGTATGGCCGATGCTCTCTACAAAATTGTGGCCAGGACGATCACTACATAATAGTTACCACTCAGAGAAAACGCAACCAAACCTTCAGATATTTCAACCGTATTTACATAATGGTGACCGCACATAAAACAAGCACAAAGCCATTTTGACACTGTAGCAGTCACTACAATATATATATATATATATATATATGTATATATATATATATATATATATATATATATATATTACAAATTGAATATACATATATATATATATACCAGCAGTATAGCTCGGCGTTGCTCTGGTGTAATGAAAGCTTTAAATCTAATCCATGGTCCTGAAAGTCAGACTCTTTGAAGGTTGGCACGAAAAACTAAAAGCAATAATTGTTTCCAGTTAAAGCGAAACCGTAGACTGAAAGAAAAATGAATGGATGTAAGTTAAATTTTGATTTCCTGGTATCGATATCAAATAAGTTTTTTTCGTCGTAAACTGAATTTTGAAGGCTGAATATGTCTTCTGAGTAAATGGTATCATGGCTGAGACTAAGAACTACAATTATATCTACTTAGAGCCAAACCCGAAGCAAAAACTAAAATAAAAGGGCTGAAAAAATACAGACATACAGGCAGATAAACAGACACATACACAAACATCTTGCCTTTTATATATATATATATATATTATCGATTTTCTGCACAATTGTAAGAACTGCAACCTTGAAATTTCTGAATATCGTTTCTTATGTCTTTGTCTATGTGTGTATCAAATTTGATTAAAATCGCACCACTCCTTCTATAACCCGATTTTTTCGATTATCGATTTTCGATATTTATCGGCGATACCTCGGCACAAAACCTAGCTAAGAACACTCGCAGACGTTTATGGTACGACTGTGTAAATTTTCATGAAAATCGGTTCAGCCGTTTCGGAAACTATTTGTAACAGACACACACACAGACAAATTCCATTTATAAATAAGTTTATATATATATATATATATATATATATATTCCATTTGTGAACAAGTTATGACACGAAATAGGTTTCTACTATGAGTGATGTCTTCAGGCGAATTTTCATCACTGATTTTACCGTTTATCGTTTTTTTAAGAAAGCTCACGTAACGCCGTTTTTTTTTTGAACGCTCACGTGGCAGGAAATTTTTGAACTCGCAATTTTTAAAATTAAAAGGAATTAAAACGTTTTCATCCAAGAATACCCTGCCATGTGAGCGTTAAAGAAAAACACCGTTACGTGAGAGTTCTTTAAAAAAAAACCCAAAAAAAACCGGTAAAATCAGTTATGAGAATTGCCTAAAGACACTACTCATAGTAGAAACCTAGATCGCGTAATAACTCGTTTGCAAATGGAAAATATTCAAAAGTTCAACAATATAATTGTATATATATATATATATATATATATATATATATATATATACATAAAGGGAGCGAGAGAGAAAGTGAGAGAGAGAGTGAGTGACAGAGGGAGAGAAATGTGATGTATGTACGGCTAACATTTTTTCATTTATAAATTTTATTTAAATCCGATATATGTTTTTTTTTTAATTTTCCTTTATTTCTGATGATCTTCTTTGTATTTGAAACATATTTAAAAATATTTATCTAATGTCTAATATTTTCATATTTATAAGCCATTACCAGAGAGTTTTTTTTTTCGAATTTTATGTGCATTGCAAGATTTATAGTTCTTTTTTCAAATGTCAGATCTTTACTAGACATCAGATTTTGAAATTATTGTGGCTTCACATCAGTGTTTCTATTTTCTGTATGATTTTTATATGTGGAATGTGCATTTACTCTGTTCTTAAACATGACAACATTTTCTTAATGTTAGCTTGTTTGTCTTAAAAATTAATAAATTTCTTATATAAATCCGCTGCTATGAAAGTCGGTTCTCTGCTGGGTCATGAAGTTTTCCAGTCTGAATCTATCCTGCACATATATAAATCTACCATCCGCCCGTGTATTGAATACTGCTGCCACATATGGTCGGGTGCTCCTGCTATTCTCCTCCGGGTTATTGATAAAACACAACAGAGAATCTGTAATGTGATCGATATCGACTTGGCAGACCAGCTGCAGTCACTCTCTCACCGGCGTGACGTGGCTTCCCTGTGCCTCTTCTATAAATACTTTTACGGCTTCTGGTCCGATGAACTTAGATCACTGGTGCCTCCTAGGTACAAATTCGCACGGGATACTAGATTAGCAACTACGTCCCACCCTTTTGCAGTGCAACCGATAAAATGTTATCGCAATTTCTACTTCAACAGCTTCTTTTCTCGCACTTCCCGCCTGTGGAATTTCCTTCCACATACTTGCTACCCTGACAGCTACAATCTCCAGGAGTTTAAATGGAAGGTCAATAGACACCTCTTATCCAATAACTCGCAGCCATTCCCACAAACACTCTTCCCATCTACCCAACCCTCATCCTCAGTATCCTTACCCGTCTATCAACCTCCTTCTGATGTTTCCTATATCTGACCACTCTTTCTCGTCACTTTCCCCTATGTAACCCCCTGCGCAATAGTGGCAGTGGAATGCCTTGCTTGGGGTGAAATGGTTAAAAAGTCCCATTTTTACATTTTATGTTTTACTTTTATCTTAATGCTTGCCATTAATTTATTTATTAGCTTGCTTTCTTTGGCGTCATGATTGGTGATATGCGATTTAATTGAACTACTAATAAATACCAATTTAGTTGACGTGATAACCTAGTTATTGAACAACTACTGGGTGTGTTTAGCAAATTATTATTATTATTGTTAGTACTAAAAAGATATCTAACAATTTGGAAAGCGTATTCAAATTTATAAATAGGAAATTTTTCATGTTGCCCGGGTGAAATGAAAGCTTTAAAACTAATCCATGTTTCTGGAGCTCAGACACTTTGGACGTTGGCACTAAAGACTAAAAAGCAATAGTTGTTTCCAGTTAAAGCGAAACCGTAGACTGAAAGAAAAATGAATGGATGTAAGTCAAATTTTGATTTCCTGGTATCGATATCAAATAAGGTTTTTTCGTCGTAAACTGAATGTTGAAGGCTAAATAAGTCCTCAGAGAAAATGGTATCATGGCTGAGACTAAGAACTACAAGTATACCTACTTAGAGCCAAACCCGAAGCAAAAACTAAAATAAAATGGCTGAAAAATATAGACATGCAGGCAGATAAACAGACACAAGCATATATATATATATATGTATATTATAGATTTTCTGCACTATTGTAAAAACTGCAATCCTGAAACATCTGAATATCGTTTCTTATGTCTTTGTCTATGAGTGTATCAAATTTGATTAAAATCGGATCACTCCTTCTATAACCCGATTTTTTCGATTATCGATTTTCGATATTTATCGGGGGTACCTCGACACAAAACCTAGCTAAGAACACTCGCAGTCGCTTATAGTACAACTGTGTAAATTTTCAAGAAAATCGGTTTAACCGTTTCAGAGTCTATAGGTAACGGACACACACACACTCACACACAGACAAAGTTCCATTTATAAATAATACTTTTCTGTTTATTTCACATGCAAAATGCATAATTTGTCCCCTCTTATTCATGTTTATCTTAAATACAATATGAAATAATCTTAAATTATTTCGAACTTTTGTTCTCATCTTGGTTGATATATGTGTTATAATAGGCACAACGTTTCGATCGAGTACTCACTGGCCGTCATCAGGTGTTCTTAGATTAGCTGATGTGGACTTTCTCGTTGATTATTGTGAATTACTCAGTGAAATAAATTATTGTTTTTTTCATGTTAGACTTTAGTTCGCCACTGCCAAATCCAAAAATCGAACTCATGACCACTAGATGATACTGACATATCTTTATAAGCAATATCCATTATGCCACCGTCCCGAAGGACTTTAGGGGTGTATTTTTGTAGCCTTTTATATTCAGCTGGATTTTGACAACTGCATTATGTTAAGCTTATTGAAAATTACTCATCTCAGAAATAAATACAATAGGAAATATTTATCAATTTTTTCATTTTTTAAAATAATGACAGGCCCTTTTACATAATATGTATTGTCACATTGCGACATTCGGCAATGTGATATAGTATCCAATGATTTACAATATCATTTTTCAATTTTTAAAAGAACATTAATCCTCATGCATAATATATATTGTCACTCTACGAAAATCCGATATATTTAAAGTTATTCAAATTATGTATCCTTCAAACTCAGTTATGAGACTTTAAAAGACACACAGACGTAAGAATCAAAGCTAAACGACCAGACATCGTTATCAAAGACCGCATGAACAGAATCTGTTTTCTTATTGAAATGTCAGACCCTGAAGAATATTAATGCATCTTCAATGAAGATCTTTAAAGTACAAGAATGTTGAGGTGGAAATGTGGCACATGCGAACATCAATAAATGTAGTTGTTGATGGAACCCTCTAATTGATTGGAAAAAGTTCCGATAGACTGATCGAAGAGGTTCCTGTTTGCCTATTGTTTTTTAAAGTACAAAAAAAAAAAAAGAGAAAACATCTAATTGTAAATATCAGGATATAGAAGCTGGAATTATGAACACTTGTCTCATATACATCTTCAATGAACAACAAAACCGAAAGTATTGGTCTTGACGTTCCAATATATTTGAAAGATATATATATATATTTTTTTCTAAACATATACTGTTAAATATAAGAGACAATTAATGTCTATTATGTTTAATCATGAGCCGTTCTAAACATGGTATCTTGGCTTAATTTCAGTTGAAAATATAGACAAAAATTCTCCAGCATTTGGATAATTTTTTATTAATTTGGTTCTAAGCTTTCGGCTGACATGAGCCATCTTCAGAGAGGTTATTAAGACGGTAATGCAGTAACATCCACCATCACCGACGATTTTATTTTGTGTTGACATAAAACTCCACTAGGCAACGGCAATAGTTATCAAAAATAACAAACGCAGTTCACAAATTTGCAATGCGGTTCTATGACGTCACACCGCGTGATAGCGCGAAATGACAACAGAAACATGTATTCAAATGCAATGTAATCTGCTATGTCCGGATTTAAAGGTGAATTTATTAAGTGTTGGTTGTTTAGATTTGATGTTAATGGCCTCCAATATCTGAAGTTTTTTTTTACTGTGTGTATTTAAATTAAATGAAAGCCAAAATACGACGTTTAGAACGGCTCATGATTAAACATAATTAAAATATATTTAACAGTATATGTTCAGAAAATTATTTGCTGCCTTGATACACTAGAAAAGAAATAGGGCGAGAGAAATTGGTATAGAATAAAAAAGTGTGAGAGGCCATGTACGTTTAGTTGAAAATGTATATTTATTGTTGTATAAAGGTATTATATATATTATGATATATTAAATGTCCATAATGGTATTTGTGACGCTACACGTGTTTCGAGTCTAAGATTGACCTCTTCAGGTGAATAAATTTGTGACTTTACATATCGAGTTCCTTTTGTTTCTGAAGGCCAAATTCTTGATTATAAATAGGTAAGAAAAAATTTAAGATAAAAATAAACATAAAGGATAAAGAATTAAATCAAATCAGTGAAGTAAAAAATAAAAAATAAAGCATATCCAATATATATATATATATATATATATATATATATATATATATATATATTAACTATAGTAATTACAATACCAATAGAAACAGAACTAACTCTGCTAAAACTAGTACTAATTAAGCTATAATTTAAATCGTCTTGAACAACCAACCGAGGACAAACTCGGAGGGAAAACAGGGGGAAGTAAAAAAAGAAACAAACGAAGTACATGAACAAAAAGTCAAGTACACGTAAGAAAGAAAAATATCCCAAGACGAAAACCCTAACACTAAAGCGCTCAATACGAAGGTACAGCAACAAAGACAGAAAATCTAAGCCAGAGCCAACAAACCTAACTAGGTTTCGCCCTAATTTACCCTGACGAGCCGTAGAGTGAAACCTAGGTAGGTTTGTTGCTCATGCTTAGATTCTCTGTATATATATATATATATAAGCATGCAGTGTGGGTATAGAAGAATCCAAAGAAGTATCCTTTACATACTAAGAGAGCTGCAAACATATATGCATATAAATACATATAGAGCAAATATAAGAAAAAGTAAGACAGACACGTTATTTCATGGTGAATCGGAAGTTTAGGCTTATTTCAGACGAACCATCGTCAGCTTCCGTCGTTATTTAACAAAGGATTTTACACGAATGAGATTCACAAAAACCTAAAAACCAAATAAAAATAACGGTCGATCCTTTATGGTTCGCCTGAAATAGGTCTATACTTCCGATTCACCATGAAATAACGTGTCTGTCTCAACTTTTCTTACATTTGGTCTATATGTATTTATATGCATAAGGGAGCGACCGTTATTTTTATTCGTTTTTTTAGGTTTTTGTGAATCTCATTTGTGTAAAATCCTTTTTTAAATAAAGACGGAAGCTGACGATGGTTCGCCTGAAATAGGCCTAAACTTCCGATTCACCATGAAATAACGTGTCGGTCTTAATTTTCCTTATATATATATATATATATATTGTTATTGTTATTGTTATTGTTGGTGTATTAGTTTTTGTATTTTAAAGAAACTATACACAGATCGTGATAGTTCAAGATAAGTTTCTAAACTTTCTATTGGCTTCAATGTTTATCAAGAAATATATTAATTCAACGCATAATTACTAAGCTCTGTGGAACAGGCATTTTAAAATGTATTTTATTTTCTCAGAAGTCGTACTACGTTATGCTTAAAAGAACCCACAGAGATTTAAAACGGAAATATATCACGCTCAAACAAGAATACAAAACATTCTAAGCAGAACCTTTGAAATGATTCCAAAGATAGGAAAAATCACACGGATTTCATCGAATCTCTTTCTAGTTTCATAATGGCTGAAGACATACAAATGCTTAGATCCTTCAGAAGAATTAGCTAGAAGTATAAGCAATTCTTTTTTCCTTTAAAGATACACGTGGAAACTAATCCATCATTAAGGTTGGTAACTTTTCCAAAACTTATTTGCATGGAAGTTCTCTGATAAATCTATCTATCTATCTACCTATCTATCTATCTATCTATCTATCTATCTATCTATCTATCTATCTATCTCAGTTTATTCTGATCTATCTATCTATCTATCTATCTATCTATCTATCTATCTCAGTTTATTCTGACCTATCTATCTATCTATCTATCTATCTATCTATCTATCTATCTATCTATCTATCTATCTCAGTTTATTCTGACCTATCTATCTATCTATCTATCTATCTATCTATCTATCTATCTATCTTCTCAGTTTATTCTGATCCTATCTATCTATCTATCTATCTATCTATCTATCTATCTATCTATCTCAGTTTATTCTGACCTATCTATCTATCTATCTATCTATCTATCTATCTATCTATCTATCTATCTCAGTTTATTCTGACCTATCTATCTATCTATCTATCTATCTATCTATCTATCTATCTCAGTTTATTCTGACCTATCTATCTATCTATCTATCTATCTATCTATCTATCTATCTATCTATCTATCTCAGTTTATTCTGACCTATCTATCTATCTATCTATCTATCTATCTATCTATCTAGGTTTATTCTGATCTATCTATCTATCTATCTATCAGTTTATTCTTATCTATCTATCTATCTATCTATCTATCTATCTATCTATCAGTTTATTCTTATCTATCTATCTATCTATCTATCTATCTATCTATCTATCTATCTAGGTTTATTCTGATCTATCTATCTATTCCTTTTTGTTCCTATCTATCTATCTATCAGTTTATTCTTATCTATCTATCTATCTATCTATCTATCTATCTATCTATCTATCTATCTATCTATCAGTTTATTATCTTATCTATCTATCTATCTATCTATCTATCTATCTAGGTTTATTCTGATCTATCTATCTATCTATCTATCTATCTATCTATCTATCTATCTATCCCTTTCTGTTTCTATCTATCTATCTAGGTTTATTCTGATCGATCTATCTATCTATCTATCTATCTATCTATCTATCTATCTATCTATCTATCTATCTATCTATCAGTTTATTCTTATCTATCTATCTATCTATCTATCTATCTATCTTTCTTTATCTAGGTTTATTCTGATCTATCTATCTATCTATCTATCTATCTATCTATCTATCTATCTATCTAGGTTTATTCTGATCTATCTATCTATCTATCTATCTATCTATCTATCTATCTATCTCAGTTTATTCTGACCTATCTATCTATCTATCTATCTAGGTTTATTCTGATCTATCTATCTATCTATCTATCTATCTATCTATCTATCTTTCTATCTAGGTTTATTCTGATCTATCTATCTATCTATCTATCTATCTATCTATCTATCTATCTATCTATTCCTTTCTGTTCCTATCTATCTATCTATCTATCTATCTATCTATCTATTCCTTTCTGTTCCTATCTATCTATCTATCTATCTATCTATCTATCTATATGGGAATACATACATGCATAAAAATATTATTCAGGTTTTAATAAAACAGTGCTTAATATAGTATAAACAGAACTATTATATATATTAATAAATATACATATTATCCACATTCGATGGGATAATTCAGAATTTTATGCTTTACGCAGTCGTCAGGTGCATATTATTAACTAACTGTTTATGTGATTTGAATTCAAGTTCACTCGTTGTTCGAGATACTATTTTTTAATTATCAAGAGTTAAATTTCGAAGAAAATATGAAAATTAAAATAAAAAAAATTATAATGCTGAGAGATGAAATCAAAATTATTATTAATAATATTTTCCCAGAAAAGAAAGAAAGGGAGTGAGAAAGAAAGGAATAAACGTATAAAAGAATCTGTATCAATCAGGATTTAAGAAATGAGGTATTTTTTCTGTGCCAGTATGGGTTCATTAATTCACTTTTTTTGTTAAGTAAATTAAGATTATTGATATGATTTATGATGATAATTTTTTCTAAAAGGCATAAGTTATGTTTGTCTTCTTTTTCATTATAAGACTTGGTCTCAACGACGATATCTCCGGTAATAATCGGGTTATTCTTGTTAATTTGATTTCCAATAATATATGAATAAAGCAATGATTTTATTTTATTTACTGTTGTTTAAAGACAACGTATGTTTATTTAGGGATGTGCGTTATGGTGCATTGGATATCGGCTCGGAACGAGAAATCAGGGAGCCGAATTCGAATTCCAGCTGAATTCATTGCATTCACTTACGCACAAATACCCTTGGGAAAGGTATTAATCCATCTATTCCTTTCAGTTATGGGTTAAATAGCAGGACAGATTGGGTTCTATAGCCTTGATCGGCAACCGGTCTACCACAGAAAACAATGGCAACCTACTGCGGGATAATCTTCTGTCCAGTCAGTCATGTCTCTTTCGAGACATGATCGCCCAAGCGTGTATCACCTATGTTACTTAACTGACTGACTGATGTTTATTGAAGCGATTTTTCCACTTGTTAGAAATTGTTGGAAAACAAAATTTAAAATCGTCATCCGAATGGATTTGATCTCTTTAAATCATAATTTTGGACATACATTGGTCATTCAACGGGTAGTTCTTTTTTTTTCGGGAGCTGCAATTATTTTAGGAAGGGCCACTGCTATTGGTAGTAGGGTAACTGATAATTTTCAGGTTGACCAAGTATTTATTTGATATCATATTGTTATGTTGTGGAATATATTTATCTCTATTCTTACTGTTGCCCTAGACATCTCCAAAGCATTTGACAGAGTCTGGCTTGCTAACCCTCTAGGCTAGCAGCTGGGCTACGGTATAACTGCACAATTGTTTGAATAGCATACTGAAGGTAGTATTGAATGGACATGCCTCCCAATACTATCACACGTATGTGGGTGTCCATCAAGGCTCTATTCTAGGTCTCACACTTTTCCTTGTCTGCATTAATGATCTCCCCGATGTAATAAGATCCCAAGTAGACATATACGCTGAGGACTCTACGGTTTACTCTCGCCCCGATCAAAAATCTGCCGAGGCTGACAAAGCAAACTTCGCTGCCGAGCTTGAAAAGGACCTCCATTCCGTGGTGGACTGGGGTAAGAAATGGCTCGGGAATTTTAATGCTTCCAAAACGAAGCTGCTATCTATTTATCACCACAAACCCATACTCCTCCCCATTAGCATATATCAGACTTTCTCCCTGAAAGCAAAACACTGCCCCTCCTCGGGTTAACTCTCACAACAGACCTTAAATGCAACAACTATATAGAATCCATAGCTAAATCCGCTGCTGCGAAGGTCGGTTCTCTGTGCAGAGCAAGGAAGTTTTTTTCCCGTCTGAAACTATCCTTCACATATACAAATCTACCATCCACCCGTGCACGGAATACTGCTGCCATATCTGGTCGGGTTCTCCTGCTATCTCTCTAGGGGTCGTTGACAAAATCCAACGAAGAATCTGTAATGTGATCGATACCGACTTAGCAGCTCAAATACAGTTACTTTTTCACCGGCGCAATGTGGCTTCCCTGTGTCTCTTCTACAAATATTTTCACAGCTTCTGCTCAGATGAACTTAGCTCACTGGTGATATATGACTTACTCGAGCCACAATTTTAGCAACTAGGTCCCACCCTTTTATAGTGAAACCAATAAAATGTAAACTCAAACTCTACTCCAGCAGCTTCTTTTCTCGCACTTTTAGCCTGTGGAATTACTTTCCGTTTATTTGCTTCCCCGACGACTCCAATCTCCAAGAATTTAAATGTAAAGTCAATATCCGTTTTCTATCTTACTAGCCTGCATAATCTCTCTCATACTCCCATCTTCGTCCACTCCACTCTCATCAGTATTCTCATCCTTCTCTTACCCACTTCCTGACACCCTCTATAACCTGTGACTCTTTCTCACAACTTTCCTCTTATGTACCCCTCTGCAATTAGACTGATTTTCTATGCGATGTGATTAAAAAAGTTAAGTTATATGCGATTGTGTGTTTGTTTCGTGTAAGTCTTTACGAAATTGTTTTTTTTAGTCTCTCTCTCTCTGTCTCTCTGTCTCCCACCCTCTCTCTCTCTCTCTCTCTCTATATATATATATATATATATATATATATATATATATATAATTTCAATTGATTCTTAAGCTCTATACTACTGCTGTGATTTTAATTCATTCTGATAATGTTTCATTTTATATTTCTTTCCATATATAAATATATTCAATTTCAATTGAATCTTAAACCCTGTCCTCCTGCCGCTCCGTTTTTTATTCAAATTACAGCTGAACTTATCTTTTGCCTTTCTGTAAGAATTAGTAATGAATGCCCAATGAAATGCCGTTTCTTTTCAAGCAAGAAAAGTCGAATATCTCACTTGAATCATAACGAAGTTGGCTCGAAACATTCCCCTTAATGCACTCGACTTTTATTTTTGCATTATTAAAAAAGTAAAATAACATTAAACGAGATATACGAAAAAAGAGATCTCATATCAAAAACTATATTAAAGCATTTTCGCTTCATCGCACCACAACCAAATTGCATGAATTAATAATCTGTAGTTATTGCAATTCGCAGAACTTATGAATCGAAGTCTGGAATAAAAGAAACAATCATGCCAACCTTTTCAGAAGAAGTTAATATAATAACATTTCTTCAAACAATTCTAGTGAATGAATATATTTCATACGCTTTCTTTTCTTTTCCTTTTGTTTTGTTGAGTACTGTTTAGAATTCACTTCCTAAAGTCAGAATAAATTCCTGACTATAAATTTCCCTTGTCTTCTAATTCTGTGAAATGGGTTGGAATAAAACTTGTAAATATAAATTTAACCTGAAGTGATCTGGAAATAATTAGGGAAAAGTGAAATCAAGTGTTAGCATGACTATATTACATGATATCGCCGG
Organism: Ascarosepion bandense; assembly: GCA_037127315.1. Taxonomy (NCBI): domain Eukaryota; kingdom Metazoa; phylum Mollusca; class Cephalopoda; order Sepiida; family Sepiidae; genus Ascarosepion; species Ascarosepion bandense. The sequence continues at coordinate 1,490,401 of JBBBDQ010001862.1, read as the reverse complement.
TGACTAAGTGACGGCAAGTTGTCTCAAATCTCCAGCCTCCTTGTTAGGATCAGGACATAAGCCAACCATTCCATGATCTGAGCATTCAATGCTTTATCAAATATAATATTATAAAGGCACGGTCCACCAGTGGACGGACGTGAAATTAAGCTCTCCTACCATTCTGAAGATGAGACATTGATCTCGAATTATTAATGAATAATAAATAGGTAACGCCTTCTTTACCATCCTTTATTTTACAACGCATTATGATAGCCTTCAAATACCTCCCTATACACCTAATATACACAATGCTTCAAGCAAATTAGAAAACTCTCCTATTCTTATACCTATGCCAGGATGAATTTGCGACCGTTAGAGAGCTATTTAAACAGTCCGAGAAACGTGCAATGATTGGATGCCAAATCATCTTCCTAAAGCGTTGTCTTAAAAGCAACACAATACCCAATACCATATGGAACATCCACTTCTCGATTAACGAGACCAGTAGTAGCGAAACAGAACCATTCGTTTAAAGGTACGGTCCAACAGCGAACGACGTGAAACCAAGCTCTCTTATAATTCTGAAGATGAAATTCTGATCTCGAAATATAAATGAATAATAAATAGGTTATACCCAAAACCTTCTTTACCTTCTTTTATTATACTAAACGAATCGTGATAGCTTTCAAATACCCACCCATAAACATATTTTTTTTCCAATGATTCCTACTGTATACTCATTTCTTCTTCGTCCAAAACCAGCGGCTTATGGACAGAAATAGCATCATGACATTTTCCATCATCTTTGTAAATAAAGCATCGGTGGACCTGAAGGAGACTACCACCACCTTTTGGCGGACCTGAAGGAGACTAGCACTACCTTTAAATTTGTTGTTTTTCATTTTGTCTTACTTTTTCAGCGCAGTCCTCTCGGTTATTACAAAGTTTTCGATTATCAAAAAAAAAAAAAACAATTTGAAAAGATTTCAATATTTAAACAATTTTAGGAGGGGCTCAGTTTCTCATACAATGTTATAGTAAATCGATCCTTCATTTTGGAACCACTCGCGTTGGGGTCACTTTCTTTTGTTTTTTGTTTTTTTCGTTTTTTTTGGATGAGTTGTAGCACTTGTTTTCGTCTTTTTCAAGTTTTCTTTTAGTTCTTACGATGGCATCTTTCTCGGAAACTCAAGAATGGCTTTATTCAAAAATTTCGCAAATGATTCAGTTGTTAAATACGCGCAAGCAAAAAAGTGAATTGCACAGGATCGATTTACTATAACGTTGTATGAAAAACTAAGACACCCCCCCCCCCGGTTAAAATTATATAAATGTCGAAATTTTCCCATTTTTTTTTCAATCGGAAAGTTTAGGGTGTAATCGATAAACTGCACTAAAAAAAGTAAAAAGAAAATATGATAATCAACCAATTTGAAGACGGTGGTAGTCTCGTTCAGATCCGCCGAAGCTTCTTCTTGTTCCAGTTCTTTAAATCTACTGAATGTGTTTCTATAATTCTCTCTTTCATGAATATTCCTTTTGCACATTTGTCTAATGCGAAATTTGTATTGATGTCATCACAAAGCATTTCATACCCTGAAATTCATTGTCATCTTTATTATTATTATGTCGTTTTTCATCATAATTTTATTTCTGCTATGACTGCTCTACCTAACAAGTCTGCAAGAAAACCTAAGGCAGGTCGTAGTATTTTGTTATGGCTGTATTTCATGCTTTTTTATATCTCCTTAACATCCCTAGCGTTACATAGACAAAGTTCGCCTTAGTTTGTGGGCTGCAATTAACAAGACAATTTTTTGTATATCTCTTAAGCTGCAGTTTCCAAGGATTCTTTCAATGTGTTGTTTTGTTCCATTCTTTTTTCATTCCAAGAGCACTTCTTAATCCGAAATTCATATTGATGTCATCACCGAAGCATTTTATAATCTTACGTATACACTGCAATTCATTGTCATCTTTATTATTATTATTATCATTATTATTATTTATTTATTTATTTATTTATTTATTTCTGATGTATACCCCTTTTCTTGCAGGTCCTAACATGAGACCTAAGCTCAAAAATGGTCTACGACATTTTCCGCTGATCATTTTTTTCAGGGGATTCAGGAATGTAGTTGTTCATTGTAAAACTTATCTAAGTGCCGACTGTGGGGGCGACCATTTTCCGGTTACATGCCAACTAAGAGTGAAACTAAGGAGAATGGAGAAGCCTAATGAATCAGCCAGACATCAATGCAACACAATCTTGAATGACCTCAACCTGCAGGAAACGTACAAGGATAGAGTGAGAAAATATACGGGGGACAAATTGTAAACGGAAATTCAAAATTAGACACCGTAAAATAAACATTAGTGACATCAGCCAATGACATTGTCCCAAAAGAAAAATCAGATGTACAAAGAAAAGTGAACGGATCACAGATGAGATTTTGAACATGTTGGAAAATAGACGGAGAATAATACCAAGGTATGGAATAAAATACAGAAAACTGTACAATAAAATAAGGAGCAAATGTAGAGAGGCTAAAGAGCAATGGCTCAAAGACAAATGCGCAGAGCAAGACCAGAAAAGAAGACATGTATAGAGAATAAGGGCGGTAACAGAACAAAAACATGCTCTTTAAAAGAAATGCATAAGATCCAATGGCTTCTGCTCGGACGAGCTTAAGTCACTGATGCCTCCTCAACAGGTGTTTACTCGTGCAACCAGAATGGCAACTGGGTCCTACCCATTCACAGTCAGGTTAGCCAAATGCAGACGACAATTCTACTCCTGCAGCTTCTTCTCTCGCACTTTCCACCTGTGGAACTCGCTCCATTATTCTTGCTTTCCTGACGGCTACAACCTCCAGAAATTTAAATGCAATGTCAATACTCATCTACTAACCACTGGACTCTAGCTCTCTCCCCTCCCCTGTATAACCTTCCCTTTCTCTTCACCTATGTATCTGTCATCGCACCTGCTTTCTCAGCTTTCTATTGTTCCTTTCTAACTAGCTTGTACTCCTCACTCTTTTCTAATTAATCTTTTTACATTTATGTAACCCCCTGCACATCAGTGGCGTTTCCGTCTTGCTTGGGGTGAAATGATTTTAAAAAAAAGGGGGGAAATATTTCAGCGAATGAAGAATATATATGAGCTCTCTTCCATCAACCGACAATACACAGGAATACCGACGGACCAGAAATAATTAAATCAGAAGTACGTCACAAACACCTGATAGAGACGCTCAGGAATATTTAGGAAAGACCTTAGAATAATAGAGAAAGTTTATTGGCAGCAAACAGTCTGCATACCGAAAGAAACAATTTCAGCAGTTACACTAGGATTGGAAGGTGTGTAAGAGAAGAACTTTAAGAAAAATACATCAGCTTCTTAAATTTTCCCTTTTAAGGGAGCGACCGTTATTTCTATTCGTTTTTTTAGGTCTTTGTGAATCTTATTCGTGTAAAATCCTTTGTAAAATAAAGACGTAAGCTGAAGATTGTTCGCCTGAAATAGGCCTATACTCCCGATTCACCATGAAATAACGTGTTTGCCTTAATTTTTCTTATATATATATATATATATATATATATATATATATATCTTGTGGATTTCTTTGTTGTTTTGTTATGTCTTAATGTAAGATACTCAATAGTAGGTACTTCAGTGAATATATATATATATATATATATATATATATCGCCGTTATGCCGATATACTGTTCATGCTTCAAAAAGTAAAATATTGAGTTGGCCAAAAATCTTGTTGGTCATTAATTTGATAATTTATTTAATATACTGAACGAAGATTTTGTTCAACGCTATACAATTGCATAAATGCAATGTCCTTAAAAATTGTATGCATTTATTCTATTTACATTGAAAGCTTAGAGATTTGTGGACGAGACGGGGCAATTTGTTTGACTCAGAATGTCCCGGACATCGAGTTTATTGAACCCAGATAAAGACAAGCCGTTCGAATTACAATGTCTCAAATTTTATTGTTCTGTTTTTGTTCGAAGCTACTTAGAACTACTAGAGCTTTTTTTATATATACGGAACAATTCACTTGAATTTCAACATATTAGAGAAAAGCAAGTATACTGCTAGTTTGAAATAGAGCTAAATAATGAATTTAATTATCAAATGTGATTATGGATGTATTGAAATATCATTAATTTTACTGTAATTTAATAATTGAGCTATTATGAATGAATTTACTTTGTGTTTTCTTTTCTTTAAAGAAAAGAGAAATTTCTAATAGTTCGAAAACATGGCCGATATCCTTGCTTGACCTGAGGCGTCCAGACATAACAGAGATTCGATGTGTTTTCCAAAGAACTTCTAACGACGCTAGATTTCATTGCCAAAAGCAATGTATAATGAAAAGATCACAAATGTCATAAAGTGGCCAAGGGATAGAAAGGGTCTCGTTTTTCCCTCTGGCAGAAATACTCAGTCACCAGTTAACTCCATGCAACATTGAACACAGGCCAGCATAAAAATGCCATAATTATATATATATAAACAGATGGGGGAAAAATCTTCGCAATCTTTGATTTCAGATTTGCTGACGTTCAAAAAGAATGCATTTATATATACACCACGGTTGACCCTTTTGTATCAGGTCTATCTTTTAGGCTAAATCATAAATAATTTTATTTTTGTTTATAATCTTTCTCTTAAAGAAAATAAATAGCCCAAATATTGATCGGTTATTAAATTGATGCTTTAGCTGAAGTACATTTTGGTTAACTTAGTACAATTATATTTTATCTAATTATATGATTATCCTTCTAATGATTGGTTGCCACTTACATAACAACTGTCCAGTTACATTTTTGTAAAAAAAAATACACAAAAAAAATGCATTTACAAAATCTTGAACTGGTTTTAATTAGAGAAGGTTTCCCCTCATCAAAGACATTTGTAGCTATCGAAAAATGTTGATGATTCGTTGGAACAAGATCAGATGAATTATAGCACAGAGGGTAGGATATAATATAAATTGTCCAAGATAATAAAATAAGGATTCACTTGAATTTTGTAATTAGAATGTATTGTCTAGCTTGCTTCTCAATTTTTATGTAGGATCTTTAAACAAGAAATAAAAACGATACATATATAAATACATCTAGCACTTTGATTCAAAATGATATTTCATCCTACAGACCTCATCAGGTAGCTATGAAAAGGAAGAAAAAATCGCATAAAAACATCTGGGAGTTATTTATTAAAAAGGATTTTACAGTCAAGTTAACAAATACTTAGCTGATTCTACCTATCCTAGGTAATGAATAAATATTCACTTAGATTTTACAATTTAAATGGATTGTCTAGCCAAGTCGACGATTCTTATCTGTTACTTTAAAACAAGAACTAAAGAAATAAATATAATCCTGTAACCATTTGTGTCAAATGGAAGGACCAGTCCCCAAAAACGTATCTGGAAGCTTTTAAAAGAAGAAAATACATAAACTGATCCGAATTTTTTGGTTGTTTTGTTGGTTATCACTAGGATAAATTTTAGAAATTTACAAACATTTGTTAAGTCTGTAGAAAGTATATTATAAATTATTCAGTTTGTATGAGAAATTTCAGTCTGCCGTTAATTCTATATAACGTGACGTAGTGTCACGCAGCTGATTCGCTGTTAAGATTACAACCCTTAAGCCTGGAAACGTCATTGTTGAAATAAATCTTGCTTCGGGATCGTGATATTGTTTCAATGAATGCGTCTTGACATATATTCTTATTTGCGCGATATCTAATTGTAATATTTTAATTTACGTGAGATTTAAAATCTGACGTAAATTGTCAGGGGTATTTTTTGGAGATGTGATCTCACGCTAAACTGGAATTTTTTTTAGTAAGATGCCAGGTCAGTCGAAGATGTGATCTCACGCGAAATTGCGATCTTTATGGTGCCAAGCTGTTAGATCAATTTATATAGGCGTTTTTCGTTATGATCAAATGCATCGTCTTCTAATGGATAATTAAACTTGTTCAATATATTGTATAATTATATAGTAGATATTATAGTGTTATTAGTTAAAATAAGAATTGATGCTTTAAATGATTTATAGATAATAATAGATTTTAGTCAAATAGTATTAGTAGGTTTTTGAAGATTTTGCTTTTTTTCGTTCATGTAATTGTAATTAGTAGTATTAATGTCATTTTGCATGAGATTATTTTTTTTATGATTTGCAATAATTAAAAAGAGATACTGTAAATCATGCCTAGAAAAGAAACTAGCAATAATCAGCATTAAAAACTAAAGTAAAATATTAATAAAAGGAACTAGATAATGAGAAAATGTAGACACACAAACAAATATCCACTTTCTTGCAGAAATGACAATAAATTACAGCAATAAAAACATAAAAATATAAATAAACGAGGCTCATTCAATAAATAAGGTAAATTTTTCGGTATAAAGACTTCTACGAGGGTCATTCAATAAATAAGGTGAATTTTCCAGTGTAAGGACTTCTACGAGGGTCATTCAATAAATAAGGTGAATTTTTCCGTATAGAGTTTTCTACGAGTGTCATTCAATAAATAAGGTGAATTTTTCGGTATAAGGACTTCTACGAGGGTCATCAAATAAATAAGGTGAATTTTTCGGTATAAGGACTTCTACGAGGGTCATTCAATAAATAAGGTGAATTTTTCGGTATAAGAACTTCTACGAGGGTCATTGAATAAATAAGATGATTTTTTCCGTATAAGCATTTCTAATATAGACAGAAGATTATTTTTTAATTTTCTTTCCTTTACTTCTTTTTCAAAAGGATTTAATTTTTTTGCAGATTGAAAAAAACTTTGAGAGTTTTGGAGATTAACAAAAATGGCCGACCAAGAATCATGCTCCAAGATTGAACAGAGGTCAGTTATCAAGGTTTTGGTTGCTGAAGGGTGCAAACCAGTTGGAATTCATAGGAGAATGTCAACTGTGTATAGTGCCACATGTTTCAGCCAAAAAATGTCTACAAGTGGGCTAAATTGTTTAAAGAAGGACAGAGCAGTGTTGCGCATGAAGACAGGCCTAGGAGTACCCACAGAATTGAGGTCTCCTGATGTGATTCAGTTAATGACTTCATTCAGTCTGACAGAAGGGTGACAGTGGATGACATTGAAAGGACTTTGAGCCTATCTGCACACAAAATTGTCTATGATGACCTTGCCTACTCGAAGGTAAACTGCCGGTGGGTGCCAAAGGTGCAGACCCTCAACGAGCTGGGATGGGAACTGCTCTCTCATCCCCCTTACAGCCCAGCCCTTGCCCTTCAGACTTTTACCTGTTTGGTCCCTTAAAAGCGTTCACGAGAGGTATAAAGTTTGAAAGTGACGCTGAAGTCAAACATGCTGTGAGCGATTGGCTGAGACATCAGTCCAAAGATTTTTATGCTGAGAAATACGGAAGCTTTTGCACAGATGGGAAAAGTGTATGACTCTGCTGGGAGACTACGTTAAAAAATAAAGTAAGCTTCTATCTGTATTAGAATCTTTGTACCAACAAATTCATCTTATTTACTGAATGACCCTTGTATATTCGCGCAATTACGACAAAAATAGAAAAAATATCTCAACCATCAAACCAAAAAAACAAAAAAAAAAAAAACGAAAAAACACATAAATCCCACAAACACAAATACACACAAGAACACAAGCAACTAAATATGAGCTGAAAAAATATTTAAGCGGTGGAACACACCAAACGGTAATAAAAATGAGTAAGTCAATAAAAAAGTCAATACAACAAAAAGAGGTCAATCCAAATGACAAGAACAAACCAAATAAAAAAGAAATTAAGCTGACACCCACTCACGTGTAGATTCAGTCAGTCAGTTAAGTGCCATACGTGATATGCGCTTGGGCGATCATGTCTTGAAAGCGATATGATTGACTGGGCAGAAGAATATCCCGCAATAGGTTGCCATTTCTTTCTACGGTAGGCTGATTGCCAGCTATAGAACCCGATCTGTCCTGTTATTTAACCCATAGCTAGAGGAACGAGACGGATTAATACCTTTCCCAAGGGTATTTGCACGTAAGTGAAGGCAACTGGAATTCGAACTCGCCTCCACGATTTCTCATTGCAAGCCAATATCCACCGCACCACAACGTACATCCATGTGTAGCTTTAAAGAGCAATAAAATATTCTAAAGTAAATTCATGCACCTTCACAATAAAAAAAAGAAACAGAAATAAAAAAAGCAACCAATCGCAAACAAGACCACTCTACACAATATCAAATCACAGAGCGATCCTTATAAATAAGAAAGAAAAACTGGGTTCAACAGCAAAAAACCCAGCCCCGATGACCGAAGGAATCATAACAGTGTCATAATGTCACTCTTTGCAATAAAACTCCCTAACTTTCTCTGTCTCTCTTCCTCTCTTTCTCTCACTCTCTCTCTCTCGCTATATATATATATATATATATATATGTGTGTGTGTGTGTGTGTGTGTGTGTGTGTGTATTTCTTTTTGATAAAATTTCCGATATAAATAAATGCATCTGTGAAAACAATACGATTAAAGACAAAAGGAAATCTTAGCCGATGGGTTTTATCCTCTGATGGATTTTTTAAGACAAATTTTGCATCAAGTATTTATATACAATGTGCGTTGTGGTGCAGTGGGTATCAGCTTGGAACGACAAATCGGGGAGACGAGTTCAAATTCCAATTAAATTCATTGCACTCACTTACGCGCAAATCCCATTGAAAAAGGTAATAGTCTGTCTCTTCCCTCCAGTTATGGGTTAAATAACAGGACAGATTGGGTTCTATAGCCTTGGCTGACAACCAGTTTACCACAAAAAGCAATATGGTAACCCACTGCGTGATAATCTTCTAAGCAGTCAGCCATGTCTCTTTCGAGACATGAACGCCCAAGAGTGTATCACGTGTGGCACTTAACTGACTATAATAGTTGAAAACATGATGAAGGCTTCTAATAGGCATAAAGTAGGGGATCGGCTTTATATTGTTATGAAGTAATAAACTGATCCCCCATAAATTACTAATTAATAATATAATGAATTTCTTCCCCCTCTAGCTATGAGGCAAATAATAGTAGAGACTGGGTTCTCTAGCGGAGAAAGCAATGGTAATCCAACGCGGGATAATCCTCTGACCAGTCAGCCATATCTCTTTTGAGATATGCTCGCCCCAGTGTGTATCACGTATGGCACTAAACTGACGGACTGATTTATATACAAAAGTAAAAATGTTGTTAGTTTTAAAAGTTCTAAAAATTAAAGGACGCTAATTAATGCTAATCACATTAACGGAAAAGTTGATGAAAGTTCTGAGGAATGACAAGTTTTTTTTTCTTCTTAATCGTTTCACCCCGAGCAAGGCATTCCACTGCCACTGTAGCGCAGGGGGTTACATAGGATCGGGGGAGTGATGGGAAAGGATGGTTAGATATAGGAAATGTTAGAAGGAGGGTGATAGACGTGTAGGGTACCGAGAATGAGGGTTGGTTAGATGGTGAGAGTGTTTGAGAAAATAGATGTACGTTAGCGTGTTAGGAGGTGTCGATTGACCTTACACTTAAACTCCTGGAGATTGTAGCCGTCGGGGAAGCAGGCATGTGGAAGGAATTCCACAGGCGGGAAGTGCGAGGAAAGAAGCTGTTGGAGTAGAAATTGCGGTTACATTTTATCGGTTTCACTGTAAAAGGGTGGGACCTAGTTGCCAATCTAGTATCTCGTGTAAATTCGTAACTAGGCGGCACCAATGACTTAAGTTCATCGGAGCAGAGGCTGTGCAATACTTGTAAAGAGGCACAGGGAAGCCACGTCACGCCGGTGAGAGAGTGGTTGCAGCCGGTCCGCCAAGACAGGATCGATCACATTACAGATTCTCCGTTGTATTTTGTCAAGAAGCCCGAGGAGAGTAGCAGGGGCACCCCACCAGATGTGGCAGCAGTATTCAATACACGGGCGGATGGTAGATTTATATATGTGCAGGATTTCCGGGCCCTGCACAGAGAACCGACTTTCATAGCAGCGGACTTAGCAATGGATTCGATATAGTCATTCCATTTGAGGTCCGCCGAGAGTGTAAACTAATTTCTAATAAAGGAAATGAGGAAATAATGCTTATGATTCTTGATGCGATTAATATTTAAATTATTTTTGTAGAGGGAATAATTTTAAATATCCCAGAAATATTTACTCCTTTCTCAAGCTAACATCGATATCTATAAAAATGTTAAACAAAAATTGAATATAAACTGTTAAATGAATGAACTCTAGCTAAACAAATATGAAAGGAATATGGATAAGAACGAGAACAAGACATGTTTCAAAACAAACTAACATTTGCGTAGTTGAATGTTCCACTTTTACAATATTTAGTTTATTAAAATTCTCAATCCTACATGTTTGGATTTGCACATTAACATCTACACAACCATCGGCCGATGCATTGAATACTGTTGTTCTATCTGCTGTTTTCTCAGGGTTCTCGACAAGATCCAAAGAATAATCTGTAACGTGGCAGTACGACTCCGGCCACTTTCTCACCCACCTGCGGAATATTGCTTCTCTGTTTCTTTTACAATTATTTTCATGGTTTCTGCTCTGATGAACTTAAATTACTCCAAAAGATTTAACTCGTGCAACCAGACTGGCAACAAGGTCCCATCCTTTTACAGTTAAATGTACCAAATACAGCCAACAATTCTACTCAAACAGCTTCTTTTCGTGCACTACCGGCCTGTGGAACTCCCTTCCGTATACTTGCATTCTGACGGCTACAACCTCCAGGAATTTAAGTGCAATGTCAATACCCATCTCTTATTCAGTTGACTCCAGTCCGTTCTTCATCACCCCGTATATCTTGTTCTTTTCTTTTTAATCGGCCTTCGCAACTGTCTTTACACCTGTGTTCACATTTTTCTCTTGCCCTTTCTCTGACAACCCCTGTAACTCTTGCCCTTTCTCTGACATGTATGATTGAAATTTTTAATAAATTCAATATTGTAAAAGTGGAACAATCAACTACGCAAATGTTAGTTTGTTTTGAAACATGTCTTGTTCTCGTTCTTATCCATATTCCTTTCATATTTGTTTAGCTAGAGTTCATTCATTTAACAGTTTATATTCTGACACCCCTGTAACTCTTGCCCTTTCTCTGACACCCCTGTAACTCTTGCCCTTTCTCTGACACTCCTGTAACTCTTGCCCTTTCTCTGACACTCCTGTAACTCTTGCCCTTTCTCTGACACTCCTGTAACTCTTGCCCTTTCTCTGACACCCCTGTAACTCTTGCCCTTTCTCTGACACTCCTGTAACTCTTGCCCTTTCTCTGACACCCCTGTAACTCTTGCCCTTTCTCTGACACCCCTGTAACTCTTGCCCTTTCTCTGACACCCCTGTAACTCATGCCCTTTCTCTGACACCCCTGTAACTCTTGCCCTTTCTCTGACACCCCTGTAACTCATGCCCTTTCTCTGACACCCCTGTAACTCTTGCCCTTTCTCTGACACCCCTGTAACTCATGCCCTTTCTCTGACACCCCTGTAACTCTTGCCCTTTCTCTGACACTCCTGTAACTCTTGCCCTTTCTCTGACACCCCTGTAACTCTTGCCCTTTCTCTGACACCCCTGTAACTCATGCCCTTTCTCTGACACTCCTGTAACTCTTGCGCTTTCTCTGACACCCCTGTAACTCTTGCCCTTTCTCTGACACCCCTGTAACTCATGCCCTTTCTCTGACACCCCTGTAACTCTTGCCCTTTCTCTGACACCCCTGTAACTCATGCCCTTTCTCTGACACTCCTGTAACTCTTGCCCTTTCTCTGACACCCCTGTAACTCTTGCCCTTTCTCTGACACCCCTGTAACTCTTGCCCTTTCTCTGACACTCCTGTAACTCTTGCCCTTTCTCTGACACCCCTGTAACTCTTGCCCTTTCTCTGACACTCCTGTAACTCTTGCCCTTTCTCTGACACCCCTGTAACTCATGCCCTTTCTCTGACACCCCTGTAACTCATGCCCTTTCTCTGACACTCCTGTAACTCATGCCCTTTCTCTGACACCCCTGTAACTCATGCCCTTTCTCTGACACTCCTGTAACTCTTGCCCTTTCTCTGACACTCCTGTAACTCTTGCCCTTTCTCTGACACCCCTGTAACTCTTGCCCTTTCTCTGACACCCCTGTAACTCTTGCCCTTTCTCTGACACTCCTGTAACTCTTGACCTTTCTCTGACACTCCTGTAACTCATGCCCTTTCTCTGACACCCCTGTAACTCTTGCCCTTTCTCTGACACCCCTGTAACTCTTGCCCTTTCTCTGACACTCCTGTAACTCTTGCCCTTTCCCTGACACCCCTGTAACTCTTGCCCTTTCTCTGACACCCCTGTAACTCATGCCCTTTCTCTGACACCCCTGTAACTCATGCCCTTTCTCTGACACCCCTGTAACTCTTGCCCTTTCTCTGACACCCCTGTAACTCATGCCCTTTCTCTGACACCCCTGTAACTCTTGCCCTTTCTCTGACACTCCTGTAACTCTTGCCCTTTCTCTGACACCCCTGTAACTCATGCCCTTTCTCTGACACCCCTGTAACTCATGCCCTTTCTCTGACACCCCTGTAACTCATGCCCTTTCTCTGACACCCCTGTAACTCTTGCCCTTTCTCTGACACCCCTGTAACTCTTGCCCTTTCTCTGACAACCCCTGTAACTGGTTAGTCTCTCTCTTCACTCTTCTCCTACCTATAATTTCACTCTCTTATGTACCCCCCACGCGTCAGTGGGGGGTACCGCTTTTGTTACGGGGAAACGATTAAAACAATAATATAAAGATGGAATTTAAGTAAAAAAAAAAAAACTACATAAACTTATGTCTCATACTCACAATAAAATTAAAAATGTCTGATTTTATAATTGTTTTGATGATCTACGAGTAGCAAATTGCTTTATATTATTTGAAAACCCAGCACTGAAAACCTTTATAGATTTCAAATACTTCTAAGAGTTATTGAGAAGGAATATCTGTAAGTTCCGGTACAGATTTTTGGCAATATTTAGTGTTGTATTTGTTTAAAACTATTTTTAATTTATTATTCATTGTTTTATTCCTATTTACATTCTTCAGACAGTTGTTATCATCTGTGCTGCCATGTTCCCAACGTTTCGGCGTTTGAACGCTTTGGCCTTCTTCCGGTGATTAGAATTTCGAACTGAACCTTTATCTCGTACACCGGGATAGATTGTTCTAGTTCCAGGAGCCTTCCTTTTTCCAGATGCCTCAGAATCAGTTATTGTTGTTGGATCACGCCTTTTTCTATGATAATGGACTCGACTTGAGTATACATATACTCATGTCATAGTGAGATACGTCAGAACAGGAGAGATCCGTAGGTTACCGTAAGATACCGACAAATACAAATTCACAGAGAATACCGCTTCAGTATTCATAGTAGCTCTGAGCTTCACTCAGTCAGAATAGAATACACGGATATACTTATTCCAGTACGGTTTATATATATATATATATATATATATATATATATATATATATATATATATATATATATTCCTTAATAATCGTATTCCTGGATTAGTAACCTGAGATCCAGTTTGTATATTACGTTTAATATAACCTATTTCTGTGTCTCAAATATCTGTTTTGTTGTTCATTATTTTGTGCGGTTCCTCACCCGGAATCCACAACAGTTATCTTCTTTTAAATCAACCCCTGGAATATTTTTCTTCATCTGTGCTGTACTCAGGGATTAAACTTTACAATACCTCATCACAGAAAATATAGACAAATATTTTATTGCTGGTTGTTATTATTTCGTTATTTGTTTTTAAGGTGTACTTTGTTATTTACTTATTCAATGGTTTTGATAAATTACTTATTTTTGATTATTCCGCCTGAATCCATCCCGCATATATACAAGTCTACCATTCGACTCTGCATGGAGTACTGCTGCCATTTATGGTCAGACACACCTGCCGCTCACCTCAGTGTTCTCGACAGGCTCCAAAGGAGAGTTAGTAACGTGATAGGTGCTGACTTGGCGGCTCGACTAGAGCCACTTCCCCACCGACGAAATGTGGCCTCCCTTTGTCTGTTCTATAAGTACTTTCATGGCTTCTGCTCAGACGAACTTAAGTCACTGGTGCCTCCCCAACAGATGTTTACTCGTGCAACCAGAATGTCAACTGGGTCCCACCCATTCACAGTTAGGTTAGCCAAATGCAGACGACAATTCTACTCCTGCAGCTTCTTCTCTCGCACTTCCCGCCTGTGGAACTAGCTCCCATATTCTTGCTTTCCTGACGGCTACAACCTCCAGAAATTTAAATGCAATGTCAATACTCATCTACTAACCACTTGACTCTAGACCTTCCTCCACCCCATACATCCTTCCCTTTCTCTCCCCCCTTGCAACTGTCATTACACCTGCATTTTCATCTTTCTATTGCTTCTTTCTAATTGGTTTGTAATCCTCTTCTCCCTCCTCTAATTAATTTTATTTCAGTTATGTAGCCCCCCGCACATCAGTGGCATTTACGCCTTGCCCGGGGTGAAACGATTAAAATAAAAATAAAAAAATTGGTTTTATTTTCTGTTTATTTTCATTTACTCTTGTTTGTTTACAGTTTTCAATTTTTTAGTAGCGTAGTAAAAGTTTAGTAAATGTGGATGTGCGTTGTGGTGCAGTGAATAGCGACTCGGAACCACAAATCGTAGAGCCAAGTTAGAATTCCAGTTAAATTCGCTGCATTCACTTAGGCACAAATACCCTTGTATAGGTATTAATTCGTCTCTTCCCTCCAGTTATGGGTTAGGTAATAGGACAGACTGTGTTCTATAGCCTTGGCTGGCAACCAGTGTACCGCAGAAAGCAATGACAATCTACATCGAGATAATATTCTGCCCAGTCAGTCATGTCTCTTTCGAGACATGATCGCCCAAACATGTATCAAGTATGGCACTTGACTGACTGATTGTTTGAAGTTTGTCATATATATATATATATATATATTAAGATCTTGAATAAGTTTTCGTCTCTTTTTTAATGGATAACCTTCCCATAACTACGTGCGTGCAGTTTCAGTCAGTTAAGTGGCATACGTGATACACGCTTGAGCGATCATGTCTCGAAAGAGACATGACTGACTGGGAACAAGATTATCCCACAGTAGGTTGCCATTGTTTTCTGTGATAAACTGGTTGCCAGCCAAGGCTATAGAACCCAATCTGTCCTGTTTTTTTTTACTCATAGCTAGAGGGAGAAGAGATGTATTATATTATTAAGTAGTAATTAGTGGGGGATCAGTTTGTTACTTCATAACAATATAAAACTGATCCCCCACTTTATGCCCAGTAGAAGAACTTCTGACTGGGCAGAAGATTATCCCGCAGTAGGTTGCCATTGCTTTCTGCGGTAGACCGGTTGCCAGCCAAGGCTATAAAACCCAATCTGTCCTGTTATTTAACCCATAGCTTGAGGTAAGTGACAGTAACGCATCAATAAAGAAGTACTATAAGCGAGCCTTAAAATCAGAGTATGGTATATGTCGGATATTTGCGGGAGAATCTAACTGCAGTAGTTTATTTAAAAGAAATCGGCTACTGAAGCACACAAAATTCTTGTTGAAACTTTCGGCAACCATGCTTTATCGAAAAAATAAACATATGGAGAGACTGGTTTAGTCGCTTCGAAAGTAATAATTTTGATGTTGAAGATACATAACGCTCTGGCGAAATTTGATGACGGAGAATTAGAAATATTATTTCATGAAGACTCATGTCAGTCGCAAGCTAAACTTGCAGAATCATCAGAATATGATCACATAAGCGTTTCGTAATGTCTGAATGCATTAGGAATGATTTAAATACAAGGAGATTGGGTGCCGTACAGTTTGAAGCTGAGTTTCGAACGGCCTTTCCTCATGTGTGAACAGCAGCTTCAAGGGTAGATCAATAAAGGCTCTCGGCATCGTATTGTGACCGGCAATGAAAAATGGGTCAGTGAGTTAAGTGCCATACGTGATACACGCTTTGAGCGATCATGTCTCGAAAGAGACATAACTGACTGGGTAAAAGATTATCCCGCAGTAGGTTGCCATTGCTTTCAGCGGTAGACTGGTTGCCAGCCAAGGCTATAGAACCCAATTTGTCCTGTAATTTCACACATAGCTAGAGGGGGAAGATATGTATTATATTATTAAGTAGTAATTAGTGGGGGATCGGTTTATTACTTCTTAACAATATAAAACCGATCCCCCACTTATGCCCAATCATAATCATGTTTCCAGCTATTATATTTAGTCAGTCAGTTAAGTGCTTTACGTGATACACGCTTTGGGCAATCAAGTCTCTTAAGAGACATGACTGACTGGGCAGAAGATTACCAATCTGTCCTGTAATTTTACACAAAGCTAGATAGGGAAGAGATGTATTATATTAAGTAGTAATTAGTGGGGGATCAGTTTATTACTTCTTAACAATATAAAACCGATCCCCCACAAATGCATAGTCATAATCATGTTTCCAACTATTATATTCAGTCAGCCAGTTACGTGCCTTACGTGATACACGCTTGGGCGATCATGTCTCGTAAGAGACATGACTGACTGAACAGAGATAATCCTGCACTAGGTTGCCATTGGTTTCTGCGGTAGACTTGTTTGCCGACCAAGACTATAGAACCCAATACGTCTTATTATTTAACCCATAACTTTAGGGAAGAGACGGATTAATACCTGTACCAAGTGTATTTGTGCGTAAGTGAATGCAAGATGTTCAACTGGAATTCGAACTCGGCTCCCCGATTTCTCGTTCCGGATCGTTATCCACAACACCACAACGCACATCACCACGATAAGCCTAAGTGTAGAAGATCGTGGGATAAGCCCGATCATGCATAAACATTGGCGGCAAAATCGAATATCCATGATTAGAAGCTTCTGTCGCCCATTTGGTGGGATCAGCTGTGCGTAATTTATCATGATCAGCTTAAAACGATCAAAACCGTTATGGAAAATCTCTATTGAGTATAACTGATGCGTTGGAGCCAAGCATTGAAGAAAAAGACGACGTTATACGAGCAGAGACAAGACATAGTGATTTGTAACATGAAAACATTAGGCTACATGTTAAAAACAGCTTAAATCATACTCGGAAACATTTAAATGGAAAGTCCTGCCCCACCTGCCGTATTCACCAGACATTACCCCGTCTACTTCTCACGTATTCCGGTCGATAGCACATGGCCTAGTTGAGCAGCACTTTCATTTTTATGAGGATGTCAAAAATGGGTCGATTCGTGATTAGCCTCAAAATACGTGTCGTTTTGCCGTGGAAGTTAACTGCTGCCTAAAAGATCAGAAAAATGCTGGCTAATGATGGACAATCATTTCAGTGATATGTTTCTCAGTGTATTTTTGTAAGTTAAACATTATATTTCATAAAGAATCATCTATAACTTATTCAAGGTCCCAATATATATATATAGCACTAGCAATATAGTCCGGCGTTGTTCGGGTGTAATGAAAGCTTTAAAACTAATCCTCCAGAGCTCAGACTCAGCCTAAAGAATATTGATACGAAGTTTGGTGAGAAACGGATAAAAATTGTGGATTTGTATAAAGGACATACAGACATCTTGACTTATATATACAGACATCTTGACTTATATGTATATAAGCCTAAGTGTAGAATATATATATATATATATATATGTATATATATATTATCGATTTTCTGCACTATTGTAAGAACTGCAATCTTGAAACTTCTGAATATCGTTTCTTATGTCTTTGTCTATGAGTGTATCAAATTTGATTAAAATTGGACCACTCCTTCTATAATCCGATTATCGATTTTCGATATTTATCGGAGGTACCTCGACACAAAACCTAGCTAAGTACACTCACAGGCGCCTATAGTACAACTGTGTAAATTTTCAAGAAAATCGGTTCAGCCGTTTCGGAGTCTATAGGTAACGGATACACACACACACACACGCACACACACACAGACCCACATACACAAACAGACAAAGTTCCATTGATAAATCGGTTTAGATTAGATAGATAATGATAATCCACGTATACTGTCTTAATATGTGCAGGAAAAACTACTGAAAAGTTTTAAAATGTATTTGTTTGACAGTATTTATTTATTTCTATTATTATATACGCAGAAAGAAAGAAAGAAAAATACTGGATTTTAAAATGAAATACATATAGGCTAGGGTTAAATAGGGACTTAGGTATTTCGAATCTTTATAAATATTTCAAGAGTTAAACATTTTTTAGATACACTTAAATTTTTTTTTCTTTAAAACCACATTTAACAGTATCATTAGTTAGGTTTACGTTTTTAAAAATATCCAAAAACTCTATCGCATTCTACGTCATGTGATGTAAACATCTTGCGAAAGACGTTCCACACGACGAACGTTCCTAGATTAAATTTTAAAATCATTTGTTTCTGATGAAAGACCGAGGCCGGTCTGAAATATCAAATATATATATATATATATATATATATATATATATATATATATAAGAGAAATAAATAAATACTGTCAAAAAAATACATTTTTAAACTTGCAACTTTTCAGTAGTTTTTACTATATATCGTAAATAATCAGGCCATTAGATATAAATATATAATACTGTTTAATAAAAAACAGCATATCTACTTAAATACGAGTATCGTTCAAAAATAATTTTCAAACAAATCATTTCAAATTGTCGGTTGTTTATAACCAAGTTTCATTAATCTTCGTTAATTTCCGTAACATGTTGACATTTGTTGACATTACGATACATTTCAGAGCAGATATGGTTGTTGCGATGAATCGAAAATTGTTTTATATAGGCTTGATTGGAACCTGGTTTAGACTGGAAGTCATTTGTGGTCAAGAGGTCTAAGACGTTACCACATCAAATGGTAGCTTCCCCCATATAGGTATAGGTATAGGTATAGATATAGGTAGAGGTCGTAGGTTCGAATTCTGCCGAATGAAACATGTTTTCGTAATAAAAAAAATTATCGTAAATAATCAGGCCAGTAGATTTAAATATATAAAACTGTTTAATTAAAAACAGAATATCTACTTAAATATTAGTATCGATCAAAAATGATGTTCAAACAAATCATTTCATATTGTCTGTTGTTTGTTACCATCTTCGTTAATTTCCGTAATATAAAACAGAATATCTACTTAAATATGAGTATCGTTCAAAAATAATGTTCAAATTAATCATTTCAAATTGTCGTTTGTTTATAACCGATTTTCGTAATGTATATATTTATGTCAGATTAAATAAATTTCAAACACCATGTTTGCTTATTCTTAATAAAATCCCTTTCCTTGACATTTTAATTGATACAAACAATGACACATTTACTACCTCTCCATATAAAAATCAACCAGCAAAACTCTTGTACTCTCAATTATAAGAGTGAATGCACTTAATACTACAAAATAGCACTTATACACAACTTAATTAACCGAGTACAAATCAACTTCGCCAAAAAAAAAGGATATTTTAATGTTCATTAAAACACTTAAGCCGTCAATTAAAAGAATCAGCTATGAATAGTGTAGTAATGTTCTAAAATGTTTGTAAAAAGAACAGTTTTTTCATTCTTTACCACGTACATGACCATGAAATCACAACATATAAAAAGTTTTCATTTTGGATAATTTTCACGTTCTAATGAACGCTAGCCAATTGTCAACCGTTATATTTGAAGCAAGAAAAAATGTACAGTAATGTTTAGAAACACAATTTTCCGGTTACATTTGTTACCATAACTCAAAAAGATAACCTCAGAAAGAGGTTGAAAGTACTTGGGAGTACCATAAGAAATGAATGAAAACAACATCTGTCAACATTCCAGCTCATTTTTTTTACATTTTTTTATTGTAATACGCGAAAATTATCCGTGAGTATGAACGGATTTTATTAAAAATAAGCAAACATAGTGTTTGCATTTTATTTTATCTGGCATGTTTAAAAGAAAATATGCTGCCTAAATACACAAATTTAATATATATATAAATTATTCTACTTGTCTATTTAAGAAAGCATTACAAATCACGTCAGTAAATGGATGAAATTTATGAATTATATGAAATTTATGAAAATTAAATTTTATGAAATATATGAAATTTTACGAAAATTTATGAAATTTATGAAGATTTTATGAAATCTATGAAAATTATGAAACTTGTCATTCCCTTTTACCACACACACACACACACACACACACACACACACATATATATATATATATATATATATATATATATATATATATATATAATTATAATTACTAACATAAATAAAACCATCACCCAATATTTTGTAGTACTTGTAATTGTCGTGGCATTCATTCAGGGCGGGTTGAACTGGCTTCTTCCCTAGAAGACATTTTCAGTTCCACAAACAGTCCCCAGCTACATGATGTGCGGAGATTTTCTCACAGTATGTTTCAAATGCTTACTGCCTTCGACTGGTTGCCAGTTTCTTCTGCTAATTACCCATACCTGGGGGGCGAAGAGATGGATTCATACCTTTCGCAAGGTTACTAGCACGGAAGTTAATGTGATGGATTCGACTTCAATTCGAATTTGGCTCTCCGATTCTTTAAGATAGAAAAATTTCGCTTAAATTACAATAAAAAAATACCTGTTTATATAATTCATAAAAATAAAACAAAACAAAAAACTTCATTTTAAACAAATAAAACTGCCAATAAGACGATAAAAGCAACAAAGTAATGATATTCTTATGAACCTTAGCACTGCATCGAATCAAAACTAATCATTTAATCAAGATAAACCTAAAAGAAAACATAAGCAGACCAGTTGGTTTTATTAATTATTCTACAATTTTAAAGGGGTACATAAAATTTGAAATATTTGTAAAAGTTTGAAAAATGATATTCAACAAAGAAAACTAGATTTTGGCTGATATATTGTCGTTACAATCAGATGAATTGACTGTTTTGCATCTAATTTGCTGTAAATGATCGGTCGATTGTGAAACCGGAAGTTCTTAGGCGTAACGGACTCAAATTGCAAATGACTGACACTAACCAACAATTTCTCGGCAGATATCTGTGCAGGGTGGGATGAGTGGAGCCGAATATCAATTTATTTAGTGTGAGTTGATGAAGAAAGTCAGGTTGTGGTTGCTAGATGAAGCGAGTGCAATGGGAATTGTTGGTGGAGACGCAGTCTTCATCATTAGTCGTTTTCCGCCAGACATTTCTTCGTTTCGCTCTACCTCCCAACTCTTCCCAATTCTGATTGTCTGCAGTCAATGAAGCAAGAGTAAACATTTGCATTGGTTGAACGATTCTATTCTTTTGTCACCAATCTTTAACTCTTTCATTACTGATGTCTAACTTTACGAAAAAGTTCTTAATTTCCTTCAAAATAAATTTTGTAAATTGTATCTGTTTTTATTCTCTGGGGTTTTTTTTTCTACTGTTATTCGTTTTAAATATTTTCTTCATTATTTCTTCAAATTTCTTTAGTCATCGTTCGTTATCGTTTTCTACTTGATCTTGTTGCTTTTTCTTTTTTTTTTTTGTCAGACACTTTTAGTTTTCCATCTATTGGACACTCTCATCACAGATGAAGAATAAACTTGAAGCCAAAACAAAAAATGTGGTTCTGAAGAAAGATGCCAAAAATCCCACACAGGACATATTAAAGACAAGGTAGACAAAGGGTCACAGTGAATAACCTACCCAACAAGTTTGTGTAAATGGCTGGCAGAACAGGGATTAGGTGAGATAGCGAAAAGACAAAATTTACTAAGAGGAGCTGAAAAGATAAATTCTTGGAAAGACATGATTTTTTAAAAAATTTTAAGCGTCTCTTGGAGTAGTGGGTTGAGTTAAGGAGCTGTTTATACGGTTAGTTGAGGTATATAACAGTTAACTCTGGACTTGAACAGGTTAAGAACGTAGTGAT
Organism: Ascarosepion bandense; assembly: GCA_037127315.1. NCBI lineage: Eukaryota > Metazoa > Mollusca > Cephalopoda > Sepiida > Sepiidae > Ascarosepion > Ascarosepion bandense. The sequence goes on along the minus strand of JBBBDQ010001862.1, from coordinate 1,468,420 downwards.
CAGCGAAACAACCTCTTGACAGTCTGTTCCATAGAGCAGTGTTTGGTGGGCAGGAGCTGTTCGAGTAGAATTTACTTCTCATCCATGGAATACACAGGGAATGTGGGTAGTTAGGTACAATGCGCGTTGCATGCGGGGTCCTGCTGTGAAAGGTCAGACCTAGCAGAACTAAGGTATTAGTTTCGATGGTAGTAGCGACAAAGTAGCGACATATTCAGCCTGTGAAAGTGAGGTTGGAAAGTATTTCACTACCCATAAAAAATCGGAAACGTTTTGGGGTTTATTTCAGACTGCGGAGTGTGACCTGGAGAGTTCCCGCCATGTTTTCACAAGAGTTCCCTATGTTGGTACTGGTGTGGCTCTTGTAAGGTAAAGGATAACACAAGGAATCAGGTAATTACTAGACTGGTACAAGGTGTTTACCTGCACATTTAGCAATATGTCAGTCAGTTAAGTGCCATACGTGATACATGCTTGGGCGATCATGTCTCGAAAGAGACATGACTGACTGGGCAGAAGATTATCCCGCAGTAGGTTGCCATTGCTTTCTGCGGTAGACTGGTTGCCGACCAAGGCTATAGAACCCAATCTGTCCTGTTATTTGACTCATAGCTAGAAGTATAAGAGATGTATTATTAGGTAGTAATTAGTGGGGGATCAGTTTATTACTTCATAACAATAGAAAACCGTTCTCCCATTTTATGACCAGTAGACACCTTAATCATGATTCCAACTATTATATTCAGTCAGTCAGTTAAGTGCCATACGTGAGACATGACTGACTGGGCAGAAGATTATCCCGCAGTAGGTTGCCATTGCTTTCTGCGGTAGACTGGTTGCCGACCAAGGTTATAGAACCCAATCTATCCTGTTATTTAACCCATAACTGGAAGGAAGATTAATACCTTTCCCAAGGGTATTTGCGCGTAAGTGAATACATTGGATTCAACTGGAATTCGAACTCGGCTCCCCGGTTTCTCGTTCCGAGCCGATATCCACTGTACCACAACGCAGATGTGAGTTTGAGGCTCAGTAATCTCTATGTGCGCCTCCTCAAAGGGACAACCGTTCATTTTGAATGGTGGTAGTTCGGGGAACGATTGGAGGTGATGGAATGTAACTAGCTTAGTTTTTAAAGGTTTGGATGTAATTAACCAATTCCACCCCTCTTTACACGGAAGTTAGGTCTAGATCGGAGGAACGATCAGTTACCAATCTCTTATCCTCAAGGGTCTTAAAGATGCATCCTTAAATCTTCATATCATCGTCATAAATGTTTACGATCGATCTGTTTATGAAGGCTTGGAAAATCTGATACTCACAGATCAGATAGAGGAAAAGACAGACAGGAGAAAGCAACGCGTAACATACTTGATGAGATTAGCAAGTGGATGAATGAGGGTGATTTGAATGGGATAACAGGAGAAAACGTACTAAGAGTCACTAGGGATAGCGATTCCTTGGTTGCTATGTTACAATCTACTGGACAAGCCATATCAATAAATAGGCAAGGTCTTTTCTTTCTGGTTTTTAACAATAATGTCCGGCCTATTTGCTTTAATTTTTCTTTCCGTGTAGATGGTGTAATCCCATGTAATGGTGACATATTCTATTTCTGTAACCGGTGCTGGGTGATGTTCATACCAATTTTTGTTTATAGGTTTTCCATAGTGTTTGCACATTGACCAGTGTAGATGTTGTCCTTCTCTATCGTGACGATTTTTATATTGATTTGAGGCAAGTACAGAACATCCTGAGATTAGATGGTCTATTGTTTCTTGGTTTTTATCAAAGAACCAGCATTTTGGTTCCACATTATTATGTATAATATTTGCCTGAAAGTTTCTAGTGAAAAAAACGTTGGTCTTGCGCCGCAAGAATAAAGCCTTCAGTCTCAGAATTTAATCCAGATGTACGTAACCATCGATGGGTATTAACTTTATCAACATTGGATTTATTGGCACATTCTGGATATTGGCCATGCAGAGGATTGTCTTGCCAGCGTTGTTTCATCTGTTCAAGAGCTTTATCTTTGGCTTTCATTTTCATATTTTTTGCTGCAAGTGTTGGTTCTTGGCTTCTGTTTAGCTTTTCTACAGAATCTACTAAATGTAAATCTTGTTTGTATTTACTGCCTTCTTTTATTATTGAATATTTTTTCTTTCTTTCTTCATGTTATCATCCAGTCCTTTGTTGTTTCTATGTATTATTATTATTATTATTATTATTATTATTATTATTCCCTGTTGTTAAATTGTTTATCCCCATTCTTTTTACTTCTGATCCATTGCATTCTGTTAACTCTTTTGTAGCCATTTAACTTTTTTCCAACATCGTCTTTTCTTTCTATTATTTCCTGATCGTTTTTTTTTACTTTAATTTTTTTAATCATTTCACCCCAAGAAAGGCATTCCACTGCCACTATTGCGCATGGGGCTACATAGGGGTTAGGCAAAGAGAAGGAGTGCTTAGATGTAGGACATGTCAGGAGGAAGGTGACAGATGAGTAAGGATACCGAGGATGAGGGTTGGGGAGATGGGAAGAGTGTTTGAAAGAATGGCAGCGTGTTAGTGTGTTAGGAGGTGTCTATTGACCTTTACATTTAAACTCCTGGAGATTGTAGCCGTCGGGGAAGCAGTCATGTGTAAGGATAGTCCACAGTCGGGAAGTGCGAGGAAAGAAATTGTTGGAGTAGAAGTTGCAGTTGCGGTTGCATTTTATCGGTTTCACTGTAAAAGGGTGGGATCTAGTTGCTAATCTAGTTTCTCGTGCAAATTCGTATCTAGGGGGCAGTAGTGATCTAAGTTCATCGGAGCAGAAGCTGTGAAAGTATTTATAGAAGAGACACAGGGAAGCCACGTCGCGCCGGTGAGAGAGAGAGATTGCAGGCGGTCTGTCAAGTTTGTATCGATCACATTACAGACCCTCTGCTGTACCTTGTCGAGAAGCCCGAGGAGAATAGCAGGGGAACCCGACCAGATATGGCAGCAGTATTCAATGCAATGGCGGATGGTAGATTTATATATGTGCAGGATAGATTTAGACGGAAAAAACTTCCGGGCCCTGCACAGAGAACCGACTTTCATAGCAGGGGATTTAGCAATGGATTCGATATAGTCATTCCATTTGAGATCCGCTGAAAGTGTGAGACCAAGGAGGCGTAGTGTTTTACTCTCTGGGAGGCAAGCCTGGTCCATGTTAATGGGAAGGTAGGTGCGATTGTCTATGATGGTTAATTGATAGTAGCTTCGTTTTAGAAGCATTAAAATTTACGAGCCATTTCTTACCCCAGTCCACTACGGATTGGAGGTCCTTTTCAAGCTCGGCTGCAAGGTTGTTGACGATGCTAATATTTGTTCTCCTTTTGTTCATGTAGTTTTTATCTGCGATTATCTTCTTTTTGCTATCCTAGCAAATTATATTACTAAAATACTAAACGATGGCAGCCGGAGTATCTTGGCTATTTTCTGTTTTATCTAACAAGAAAGTATTTTTACTATTTTTATTCATTGTCAACACAGGATTTTGATGAAAGTTAATATTCAGTATTATTCAAATGAATTTCATAATGCCAATGAAAAAAGAACGGGCTGTCAGCTTACCCGTTGCCCATTAATCCCTAGAAGCAGTGGGCCTCCCGTATCAAATACAATTAAAATAAAGAAACAATGAACAAATAAAGTAAATAAATACATTCCCAAAATTAAACTAGCAACAAAAGAAAAGACAAAAATTATCGGGCAAGCTTACCAGCCTCCCAGAACTAAGTCAAGTGGGGTAGCTTTCTTGGATTCTGTGAGCTTCCAACCACAAACTACGATATGGTCAGCATTATTCTTCTTCTTTTATGCGCCCTGTCCCTTCAGGACGTAGGCGATCTTGGCTTTCCACGTTTCCCTATCCCTGGTGGCTCTGAGAAAGCTGTCTCCTGTTACACCATGCAACCCCCGTTCTGTCATCCTCTGAAGCCCATAAATCTAGACTATAAACGTTTAGAAACTAGCATGGCCTCAAAATGAGGGATCAGTTTATATATTGATAATAATATAGAATTGATCCTCCACTTTATATCCACATTATAATTTCTTATAAACAGTTTGCATATATCTTCTGCTTCTATGTGCCCTGTCCCTTCAGGACGTAGGCGATCATGGCGTTCCAAGTTTCCCTATCCTTGGTGGCTCTGAGCACGTCTTCTCCTGTTACACCATGCAACCCTCGTTCCGTTATCCACATGATTAGGTCCTTCAGATATGCTATCCGTTGCTTTCCTCTGTCTCTTTTGCCCTCTATCTGACCTGTCAGTATCATGTTCTCCAGGCCCTCCTTCCTCATTGCGTGTCCCATGAACTTTAGTGTCTCTTCCTGGTGCTCAGTATTAATTTCTTTTTTGTTTCCATAATTTCCAAAACCTCATCATTGTTCACGTGTTCGATCCATGATATACGAAGTATCCATCTGAAGAACCACATATCAGCAGCCCCTGTTTTGTCATCCACCTGCTCGGGCCTTTCAAATATGTTATCCGTTGATTTCCTCTGTCACTTTTTGCCTTTAACTGGCCTGTTAGTATCAGGTTCTCCAAGCCCTTTCCTCAATGCATGTCCAAGGAACTTCAGCTGCCTCTTCCTGATGCTCAGTATTAATTTCCTTTTCGTTTCTATCCTTTCCAAGACCTCATCATTGTTTACGTGCTCAGTCCATGATATCCGCTGGAACCTTCTGTAGAACCACATTTCAGCAGCCCCCGTTCTGTCATCCACCCTCTCAGGCCTTTCAAATATGTTATCCGCTGCTTTCCCTTGTCGTTTTTCACTCTATCTGACCTGTTAGTATCAGGATTCTCCAAGCCCTCCTTCCTCATTGCGTGTCCAAGGAACTTCAGTGTCTCTTCCTGGTGCTCAGTATTAATTTCATTTTTGTTTCCATCATTTCCAAGACCCAATTTACTTGCAGCTAAAAATATTATTTTTGCTTAATATTATTATTTTTACTCTGTTCTTTTCTTTTCATTCTTTGTTACTGTTGATTATTTTGTCAAATCTGTTAAGCATTTTGTCAATTGCACTTAATCATGGCCTTTTACTCCACATCAAGAATACGTCTTCCCATCGCATTAATTTAACCTTTACAAAGTGGGGATCCTAAGAAAACCAAAAATCTAATAAGGATGCATCATTTGTAGGCACAATCTTATACCATATAAGATAGACAGATAACACTATGTTGATACAAGACACAGAAAACATTTCAAGAAACCCGAAACATTTACTCGTTTAAAGCATGAAGAAAGGAGTAACTATCAATTTGCAAAGACAGAATATATAGATCGGAAAACATGAAATTAGAATAAAATATGATGCAAAATAAACTTCAGGGAGATTTAAAAAAAAACACACGGAAAAAGGTCGTACGATATACTGGGGCTCATAATATGTAAATAAGGCTTGGTGAATTTTATACTCAGAAGCTAGACTGATGGTCAGATTGCAAGGTTACATACACTACCGGCCATAATTATTAGGCCACCCCAGTTTTTTAAAAGAAATGATGTATTTCATACTATTTTTAGTATTTATTGCCAAGTGGATAATTCTAAATGAAAATAGAATGGTTCTTTTGTTATTATTACTTTGCAAAGTTTTACACGGCAAGGAAGCAAAGATGAACTCATCTGAATCACCCTCATTGATGAAACTGCAATATAGGTAATTATTAAATATTTATAAATTCATTTGATGCACATGTTTTTGTGCAGTATTAACAAGAGACCATTCTATTTTCATTTACAATTATTCACTTGGCAATAAATACTAAAAAAATAGTATGAAATACATCATTTTTTTAAAAAACTGGGGTTGCCTAATATTAAGTAGTAGTAGTAGTAGTATATATATATATAAATATATATATATATATACCAACAGTATAGCCCAGCGTTGCTCGGGTGTAATGAAAGCTTTAAAACTCATCCATGGTCCTGGAGCTCAGACACTTTGAACTGTGGCAAGAAAAAAAAAGCAATAGTTGTTCCTAGTTAAAGCAAAACCGTAGACTGAAAGAAAAATAGATGGATGTAAGTCAAATTTTGATTTCCTGGTATCGATATCAAATAAGTTTTTTTCGTCGTTTCACACAGGGCTAAGATATCAGGTGAGTTAGTTTGGAGGAATGATTCTACGCTAGAAAGGTTAGTGCGGATACCGCGAATGTTAGTTAACGTGACACAGGGAGGTTCTTTTGTTATTATGACTTTGCAAAATTTTACAAGGCAAATAGCGACAATTTATCGCACCCTGTAGATTTGCTATATATATCTATATATACACTACCGGTCATAATTTATTAGGCCACCCCAGTTTTTTAAAAGAAATGATGTATTTCATAATATTTTCAGTATTTATTGCCAAGTGAATAATTCTAAATGAAAATAGAATGGTTCTTTTGTTATTATTACTTTGTAAAATTTTACAAGGCAAGGAAACAAAGATAAACTCTAAATTTTCTTCATTCTTTCATTGATGAAACTTCAATATAGGTAATTATTAAATATTTATAAATTCATTTGGTGCACATGTTATTGTGCAATATTGATAAAAGCACCATTCTATTTTCATTTTACAATTATTCACTTGGCAATACATACTAAAAAGAGTATGAAATACATAATAATTGTAAAACACTGGGGTGTCCTAATAATTATGGCTGGTAGTCTACCTAACGGGTCTGTGGAAATACTTAACAGAACAGGACTGGAGTTTTAGTTTGAAAGTAAATACTTAGAGCTAAAACGAGTAGGAAGATCGGGAGAGCCATGATCGCTCACGTCCTGAAGGGCCATAGCTGATGAAAAAAAATTTAGAAATACAATGTAGTAAAGAATTAGAATCCCTAGAAATAAAATGTCAAAACAATTGTTGTAAACCAAATTATATCGAAAATAAAGTCAGTCTAAGCACAATAGTCAGTCAGTGAAGTGTCATATGTGATACACGCTTAGGCGATCATGTCTCAAAAAAGAGATGACTGATTGGGCAGATTATTCCGCAGTAGGTTGCCATTGTTTTCTGCGGTAGACTGGTTACCAGCCAAGGCTATAGAATCCAGTCTGTCCTGATATTTCACCCATAGCTAGAGGGAGAAGTATGTTATATTATTAATTAGTGGGGGATCAGTTTATTATTTTACAACAGCATAAAACTTACTTTATGCCCAGTAGAATCCTTAATCATGTTTTCAAATATTATATTCAGCCAAGGCTAAAGAACCCAATTTGTGTTATTATTTAACCTATAACTGGAGGGAAGAACAGGATTACTACCTTTCTAAAGATTATTTGTGCGTTAGTGACTGCAAGATGTTCAACAGGAATTCGAACTCGGCTCTCCGATTTATCGTTCCGAGTCGCTATCTACTGCACTACAACGCACATCCAGACACAATAAGGCAGTGAAAATAGGGATGTGACACTGACGTAAAGTTAGATGAGAAACAAGAAAAAATAGACAGGACTTGGTATGAAAGACTTTTGTTTTTTAATGCGGGGGAATAATCAAGAACAAAAAATATTCTAAGCAAAACATAGATATTGCCCTGGAGAATAAAAATATCTAAAGTTCATTTTGGGATTAAGAAAATTAAATGGGATGTGCAGTTTAATTGACCAAAACTGTCAGTCACTTACTTAAGTACAGTCCTTGACAGACGTTTAAGCGATCATATCTCTTTACAGACATGATTGACTTGGTTGAAGATTTTCCAGAAGTAGGTTTCCATTACTTTCTGCAGTAGGCTGGTTGCCAAACAAGGCTATAGAACCTAATCTATCCTGGTATTTAATTCATAGCTGGAGGGGGGAAACGACAGATTAATATCTTTCCCAAAGGTGCGTGTAAGGGAATGCAACGAATCCGATGGAATTCGAACACGGCTCACTCGCTCCGAACCGATATCCTCTGCACCTTAAAGCACCTATCACGTTGACACAGATTTGTTATAATGGGGCTGTTTCTTTGGCTGTAGATTGCAGAGCATGACTAAACATATCATGTTGTTTAGAAAGTAATTACTACAAATTATAAGCCAAGAAACAACGGCAGATTCTATCACCAATAATGAAAGGTGTCTGCTCCTGGATGTACGAAATTGTGGCTAGAACTAATTCATTAAAAACACTGCCCAGGAAAGTAAAAATATAAAGTTATTTGTGGATTTCAAATTTAAATAGAAAGCACACTACAGGCTAATCGATCAGATCAAGGCGTCATACAGAAACCCGGTTTAAAAGGTAGAATTTAATGCGGGATATTCTGTTCACAAAATACTACACAAATTTCAAGAAAAGACAATGTAATAAGAAATGTTTATTATAAAATTAGAAAATAGTATATTTAAAAACATACATGCATAATAAAAATTTTTATATTTTTTATATTTTGTTTGTGATGTGGACCGGAGATGGAACCACGAAATGGTAACTCGAAACACGGTGCTAAGTTTAAGAACATATATTAAATCAAAATATATACAAGAGAACAGAGTAAATAAAAGCTTGTCTTACTAGTAACTTACAGACAGACTCTGCTGAGCTGAACTGAAGCCGCGAGAGTGATTAACTCTCAGTTAATATACTGGTAGGAAGATTCCATAGTTAAGTGGGTAACGCCCCAACAAGACCCCCTTCCAACTCGGCGTCTAATTTCAGCGTCTCCAGCTGAGACTAAACCCTCAGCAAAAATCAGTGCATTTGAAGTCGTCAGCAGATAAATCTGCTAATTTAAAGTCATTACAGTGTTTATTTACTGTAGTTTGATAGAAAAAATGTCTTTATGATTTAAGCAAAATGAACTTTAAGAAAACTGAGTGCATGGTCATCAGCAAAAGATACAACCCAAAATGCCAAATACAGGTGGGGGATAACAGAATCAAACAAGTACAAGAATTTAAGTACCTAGGAAGTGTTCTAACAGGAGATGGAAAGTGCGACACGGAGATCCGAAGGCGAATTGGCATGGTAAAGGACGCGTTCCAGAAGATGAGCAAAATACTAACACACAGGAAAATCTCAATAGAAACGAAGAAAAGAGTGCTAGACTGCTACGTGATGTCAGTTCTTCAATACGGCTGTGAATGCTGGACAATATCATCGAAAATGAGGACAAAACTGGAAACGGGCGAAATGTGGTTCTACAGAAGGATGCTACGGATATCGTGGACTGAGCATACAAGCAACGACGAGGTGTTAGAAAGAATGGCAACAAAAAGGAAATTGATGCTGAGCATCAGGAAGAGACTACTGAAGTTCCTAAGACATGCAATGAGGAAGGGGAGCCTGGAGAACCTGATACTGACTGGACAGATAGAAGGAAGGAGAGACAGAGGAAGGCAGCGGATAACATATTTGCAGGGCCTGATCAGGTGGATGACGGAACGGGGGTTGCCAGGAGCAACTGGAGAAAACATACTAAGAGCCACAAGGGATAGTGAGACGTGGAGAGCCATGATCGCCTACGTCCTGAAGGGACAGGGCACATAGAAGAAGAAGAAGACGAATGTGGCTTGAACAAAAAAGTGTCTATGTTTTTCTGTCTGTACTTCAAACAGGAGTGTCTGTTTTTTTTTCGGTGTCCGCCGCTAAGTAGGTAAAAAAATGAAAGGGTCGCTCAATATAAGATGAAAAACAGAGTGTGTGTGAGAAAAAACCGAAGAGAGGGAAAAGAGTCAAATATAAATAGTAGTAAGTAGCAGAAAGCGTTTGTGTAAAACGATTAATCAGTCTACTTAACTAATAAAGTCTGTGTTCTTTTCCCGTTTCTGGCCAGGCGGGAGATGTAAATGTTTCTTATAAGCAGTTAAAGATATCTTGTTCTTGTTGTCCTTTCCTTCTTCTTCTGTTATGTATTGGTTGAGTCTGCGACGGAACCTGTCCGTCGGTTCTTTGACCTCCTCCCTGATCTCTACGCCTTTCTGACTAACTTGACCCGTCAAGGGACGTCCGGAAGTAGTGAATCTCGTCATGTGAGAGGACTCCGAAAGGCATTTTGATTTTGTAGGTGTGAAAAAATGTTTGATTACCCTCATAGATCAATTTTCTATTTCATATCCAATCAGCATCCATATTCATAGGTTTCACACTGACTTGTGAAATTTGCCTTGGTCTGGGTTTTCCAAGAATGTTTTAGTCGTTCTGATCCTTTTTGTGGGTGTGCAATTCTACTTTTTGCCTTTTAATTAATTAATGGGTGATATAACATTTGAGTCATATAGCGGGAAGCAGAAGTGTTATAAAAAGCATATCACATTTATTGTAGATTTCAAATCGAGGCTTAAAATATGCGGGTGTTTGGAATGTAATTACCTGTTTTACCACGAAGAGTTAAAAGTCAACGAGCAAAGGCCTAGCCATAGTTTAATCCACTGAAACTTTTGCTAGAATTAGTTCATCAAATATGTCACTACATTCCAGAATTTAGCCTTTATCTGTCGGAAGCGTAGAGATAATAAGAATATTTGACCTAATATGAGTATTGATAGCTTCTCAACTCAACTCAATCCAACTGAAATTACGTCTACTTAGTTTAAAATAAAATAATTCAAACTATTTTTTAAAGAACGGTTCATGTCGAGATGCACGTATTGCGGCACAAAATTGAGAACTAATTCTAGTATAAAGAAAAAATATTGGACGTTTTGAAAAGTTCATATTCGAAAAGGTACAATATTTCCAAAAATCAGTCGTTCACATTCGAAAATTATCGACACATATAATATGCGTACATTTCCGGTTAGAGCACACTTAAATTCTCACTTGTGAAAGAAAATTTAACATTTCTTAATTCGTGTCAATTTTGCATCGCTATAAAAATGGAAGATTATAAGGTGCATCTTAGACATTTGATACTTTTCTATAACCAGAAAGGCAAAAATGCATTGAAAGAGAGAAAAAAAAATGTGCTGTGTAGGGCGAAGTTGCATTAGTTGATACTACAATACGGAATTGTTGCTTTAAGTTTAGGGTTGCTGATTGAAGTCTTATCAATAAACAAGGCTCAAATAGACACCGCCTACTACCAAATCTGTAAAAGCATTTGTAGAAGAGACAGTGGAAAGCCTCATTACGTCGGTTAGAAAGTGATTGGAGTTGGTCGAAATCAATTACATTGCATGTTCACCGTTGGATTTTAGATAGATAGATAGATAGATATATGAACAAAATGGGATAGATAGATAGATAGATAGATAGATAGATAGATAGATAGATAGATAGATGAACAAAATGAATAAAAGATAGGGATAGATAGATAGATAGATAGATAGATAGATAGATAGATATGAACAAAATGGGATAGATAGATAGATAGATAGATAGATAGATAGATAGATGGGATAGATAGATAGATAGAACAAAATGATAGATAGATAGATAGAATGGGATGATAGATAGATAGATATGAATAAAAGGGATAGATAGATAGATAGATAGATAGATAGATAGATATGAACAAAAGGGATAGGGATAGATAGATAGATAGATAGATAGATAGATAGATAGATAGATAGATAGATAGACAAATGGGATGATAGATAGGGATAGATAGATAGATAGATAGATAGAAAATAGATAGATAGATAGATAGAATAAAAGATAGGGATAGATAGATAGATAGATAGATATGATGGGATGATAGATAGATAGATAGATAGATAGATAGAATGGGAATAAAATGATAGATAGATAGATAGATAGATAGATAGATAGATAGATATGAACAAAATGGGATAGATAGATAGATAGATAGATAGATAGATAGATAGATATGAACGGAAAATGGGAGTTAGATAAACAGATAGATAGATAGATAGATAGATAGATAGATAGATAGAATAGAATAGAGTTAGATAAATAAGAATAGTTAGATAAAGATAGATAGATAGATAGATAGATAGATAGATAGATAGATAGATAGATAGATAAAACTGTGAAGATGAAGACAGGCAGATAAATAGAAATGTATATCGATAGTGCTCCAGACGTAATATTCCAAGGACGTGACAATCATCAGCCAATTACTTTTGATCAAAAATGTGTATGTGTCGGGGGATGAGCCCTACGGGAAGATATATGTAGAGCATTTGAAGCCACGTCATTGTCTGCGTGTCTATCACTTCGGATGCAGTCTGTGGATAAAAACTGTCTCTCTGTGATAAATCCCGAGACAGTATAATATTTTATCGGAATATTGGAAAACTGATGCGCTTAATATTGGAAAATAAGGTGACTCCAATCCGTAGTGGCCTGGGGTAGGAAATGGCTAGTAAATTTCAATGCCTCTAAAACGAAGCTGTTATCAGCTAACCACCATAGACAATCGCATCTACCTCCCATTAGCATAGGACAGGCTAGCCTCCCAGAGAGTAAAATACTTGCTTGCCCGATAATTTTTGTCTTTTCTTTTGTTGCTAGTTTAATTTTGGGAATGTATTTATTTACTTTATTTATTCATAGTTTCTTTATTTTAATTGTATTTGATACAGGGAGGCCCACTGCTTCTAGGGACTAATGGGCAACGGGTAAGCTGACAGCCCGTTCCTTTTTTCATTGGCATTATGAAATTCATTTGAATAATACTGAGTATTAACTTTCATCAAAATCCTGTGTTGACAATGAATAAAAATAGTGAAACATACTTTCTTGTCAGATAAAACAGAAAATAGCCAAGATACTCCGGTTGCCATCTTTTAGTATTTTAGTAATCTAATTTGCTAGGATAGCAAAAAGAAGATAATCGCAGATGAAAACTACATGAACAAAAGGAGAACAAATATTAGCATCGTCAACAACCTTGCAGCCGAGCTTGAAAAGGACCTCCAATCCGTAGTGGACTGGGGTAAGAAATAGCTCGTAAATTTTAATGCTTCTAAAACGAAGCTACTATCAATTAACCATCATCGACAATCGCACCTACCTTCCCATTAACATGGACCAGGCTTGCCTCCCATAGAGTAAAATACTACGCCTCCTTGGCCTTACACTTTCGGCGGACCTCAAATGGAATGACTATATCGAATCCATTGCCAAATCTGCTGCTATGAAAGTCAGCTCTTCGTGCAGGGCCCGGAAGTTTTTCCCACCTGAATCTATTCTGCACATATACAAATCTACAATCCACCCGTGTATTTAATATTGTTGCCATATCTGGTCGGGTTGCCCCTGCTGCTTTCCTTGGGCTTCTTGACAAAATACAAAGGAGGATCTGTAACGCGGTTGATACTGACTTGGTAGACCGGCTGCAACCACTCTCTCACCGGCTTGATGTGGCTTCCCTGTGCCTCTTCTACAAGTACTTTTTTGGCTACTGCCCCGATGAGCTTAGATCACTGGTGCCGCCTAAGCACGAATTTATACGACATACTAGATTTGCAACTTGGTCCCACCCTTTTACAGTTAAACAGATAAAATGTAACCGTAAATTCTACTCCAACAGCTTCTTTTCTCGCGCTTCCCGCCTGTGGAACTCTCTTCCACAAGTCTACTTTCCCGACAGCTGCAATCTCCAGGTGTTTAAATGTAGGGTCAATAGACACCTCCTATCACACTAACTCCCAATTATTCTCAGAACACTCAACCCTCATTTACCCAACCCTCATTCTCGGTATCCTTACCCGCCTATCACCCACCCTCTGACATTTCATATATTTAATCATCCTTTCTCCACTCTATGTAGCCCTCTGCGCAGTAGTGGCAGTGACATGCCTTGCTCGGGGTGAAACGCTTATAAAATAAAAAAAAAACAAAAAAAAAACATCAGATCAAATTATTCCGCCTGGTCAAATGGCCATTTTTCAGATTTCCCGGTTTCTTCGACGATGCTGTTGTTAACTTTCATTGACATGAGAACAGCGAGATTTGTTTTAGTTTTCCTAAGTCGCTATTTTAACTTTCTCTTGATCTGAAAAAAAATTGCTGTTAGAATTTAAAACATAAAGCATCTGTTACTATTTATTTGTTTTCGGTTTATGACATGTTAAAAGAGTATTCACACACACACACACACACACACACACACACACACACACACACACACACACACAAACAAATATATTGGTGGAGATAAGGGGTATCAATATGTCTCATAATTTTTTCTAAGCGCTTTCAACGATTTCACTTGCCAGTTTCAAGGATATCAGTTTTCCAATGTTATTTTATTCTCATGTTTTGACTGTAACGTAATTAATTTTGAGTTTTCAAAGCACACACACACACACACACACACACACACATATATATATATATATATATATATATATATATATATATATATATATATATATATTAGTCAGTTAAGTGCCATACGTCATACACGCTTTAGGCGATCATGTCTGTTTTGCAATATGACTGACTGGGCAGAAGATTATCCCGCAGTCTTTTGCCTTTACTTTCTGTGGCAGACAGGTTGCCAGCCAAGGCTATAGACCCCAACCTGTCGTACTATTTAACCCATTACTGGTGGGAAGAGACGGATTTCCCAAAGGTATTTGCGTGTAAATGAATGCTATGAATTCAGCTGAAATTCAAACGCAGCTCTCCGATTCCTCGTTCCGAGCCGATATTAAAAATACACAGTGCAAACATTTACTTTTTTCAAAAGTGCTCGATACAGAGCAGAGATTAAGATTGTAATTTTGTTATTATAATGGTTTATAAATGTCTAATATCACTAAACAGATATAAAAGCATAATATCACCAAAACTGGTCTTTTTCAGATGATATGTCAAAATAAATGGTGGAAATGAAATAAAAGTTATTTTTGGCAAGCAAGTTTCTTTCGTAAAGTGCTCGATATCGGGTTTGAGATAAATGTAAACCATTTTAACAACCAACAACCAACATCCAAGATTGCCTGATGACAAAATTCTATCTCAAAAAATATAAATTTTCGTGTCGTAATGTACATTTAATTCATAATTGTATGATTATATTAAGCTCTACAATATTTATTGAATATAAAAAAATAAATGCCAGGGGACTCAAAATCGAAACACCTTGGATCCTCTTCACCTGGATATATATATATATATATTGTTAAATATAAGAGACAATGAATGTCTATAATGTTTAATCATGAGCCGTTCTAAACGTCGTATTTTGGTTTTAATTTCAGTTGAAAATAAAGACAAAAATTCTCCAATATTTGTATAATTTTTATTAAGTTGGTTCTAAGCTTTCGGCTCACATAAGCCATCTTCAGAGAGGTTATAAGGATGGTAACACAATAACATCCAACACCAACACAAGATAAGATCGTCGCTGATGGTGGATGTTATATTGTTACCATCCTTATAACCTCTCTTATATTTAACAGTATATGTTTAGAAAGTTATTTGCTGCCTCGATACACTATATATATATATAATGACTTTGAATAAGTTCTCGTGAATTTCCAACAGATGGTGTTCCCAAAACTCCGTGCGTTTAGTTTCAGGTAGTAATATATCTATAAAGAGGAAAACAGATATACGTTTTTCCTCTACATTTAAAATATTCATTTTTGCTTTATTACATTTGACACGTATATGACCAATGAAATCCAACTTCAATCAAAATGTTGCCTCTGTGGATTTTAAAAAAATATTTTTAAATGTTTTTTTAATCATTCGTGTTAAATATCTCTGAAGAAGCTTGTTAAAATTAAACATTAAAGATACAGTTTTCCTTCCTGTTTTTTGGTTATTTTATTCATCTTGTCGGATTTCGATCTATATTTAACACACATATATATATATATATATATATATATATATATATAATATATATATATATATATATATATATATATAGGAAAGTTTTGTAATTTGCTTGAAGCATTGTGTATATTAGGTGTATGTTTAAGCATTGAAGGCTATCACAATGCGTTTAGTAAAATAAAGGAAGGAAAAGAAGTTGTTGGGTATTACCTATTTATTATTCATTAATATTTCGAGATCAAAATGTCATCTTCAGAATAGCAGGAGAGCTTGTTTTCTGCGTTCGTCCATGAACAGTGTCTTTCACGGACAAGCGCAGAAAAAAGCTTTTATAGGAAGAATATAAAATAAAACCGTTAATCCCCGAATATTTTAAATATAAATCTCGCCAATTTTAAATACAGTTTTTTTATCCACTTATCCCCGTGAAACGGTCAGTCTAGTCTGTACTAAAGAGAGAGAGAGAGAGAGAGAGAGATAGGGGGAGGGAGAGAGGGAGAGTGACAGAGAGTGGAAGAGAGAGAGAGTGAATGAAAGAGAAAGCGGTATATTTTATGAACAAATGCAGATGATTGCTTATGGCAAATGTGTAGAATGAATAGACGAATGAAGAAATATACTTCTTGTTTTGTATTGAGCCGGAAGTGACGTCCCACCATTTCATAATATTCAAGTATAAAAAGAGTCACCGCCGTAGAATCTATGTAACGCCCTGAACAAAAGCTACTTGAAAAAATAAAACGCGTAAATCGATGTTACCTATCTTCTGGATTCTGTTTTTGTCCATCTTGTCACGTAATTTCTTTGAAATCGTCTGCAAGTCACAAGAAAACACCTGCCTAAAAAAAAACTTCTCAACCGTTTAATATGGCCTTTAGTGATATTGTGGACAAGAAAAATTGTGATGCGTTTTGTTTTTCATAGTAAAATACGATTGCTTGAGTCTAATGAAAATAATTATTGCATTTTAACTCTTTGAATTTTGTGAATTTTTTTTATTTAACCCAAGCACAGGCAATAAAGCCGCTAAGATGCAAGCGGTGACTAGCTATGAAAGATTATGAGAGAAAAAAAACAACATTATTATGTAGAGAAAAAAGGGAACAAAAATTACAAATGTAGAAAATTAGACATTGCATTTAAATCCTTGAAGGACAAAGTTGACTGGAAAACAAGTGGCTAAAACAGAGTTCCATAAATAAGACGTGAGAGAGAAGATTATGTTAGCATAGAACTTAAAATTTTATCAAGTAACTGCAAATGAAAAATGACATCTAACTGCTAATCTAGTCTGGAGCTTAAGTTCTTAAACACTAAGTACCGTGGGAGAGGAAATTAAGCATTGAAATCAACATTGTTCTTTACTTTTACAAAAATTCAAAATGACATGTGAAATCCAGGTTTTTCCAAAATAGAACAGGATTGACCATATGCTTAAAAAAAAGTCGAAACCGAATTTCGCAAGTAGATGTTAAAATGTTTTGTTGGCCAATGGGAGCAATTGCAAGACTAAAAATGACTTCGCGATCTAGTGCGACAAATCTATACTATAAAAGGCCCCATCAGCTTCAGCCACTCAGATGGGAGCAGCGAGAGACAGCTAAAATGTAACGGAAAAACTTCACGTGATTCGGAAATGTGTTCTCTTTCTCCTTCTTTCTCGTGTGCTTATTCCTTTAAGTTTTACTATTAGGGTCCCAGTTATAGAAAAATAGTTAACTTCCTAAAGTGGGGACAAAACACTATGAAAGTAGAAATATATACTTTCATAGAAATATATCCATAAAGAAAGACTTTCTATCTCAGTATGTTTCATGTCTCTTTTGCTATCTATCTATCTATCTATCTATCTATCTATCTATCTATCTATCTATCTATCTATCTCATTCTGATCATATCTATCTATCTATCTCTCTATCTCATTCTGATCATATCTATCTATCTATCTATCTATCTATCTATCTATCTATCTATCAGTTTGTCTATCTGTCTATCAGATTGTATATCTATCTATCCCATTCTGATGATATCTATCTATCTATCTATCTATCTATCTATCTATCTATCTATCTATCTCCCATTCTGATCATATCTATCTATCTATCTATCTATCTATCTATCTATCTATCTATCTATCTATCTATCTATCTGTCAGTTCTTTATCTATCTATCTATCTATCTATCTATCTATCTATCTGTCAGTTCTTTATCTATCTATCTATCTATCTATCTATCTATCTATCTCACTCTGTTCAGTATCTCTCCATATTCGTATATGTTTTAATTTTCTCAGTCTGTTTCGCTCTCTCTCTCTCTCTCTCTCTCTCTCTATATATATATATATATATATATATATATATATAGTCTGTCGGTGCGGAAATAGATTCAATAAAAAAGCTCCGACAAACAAATCTTCAGATTAGCAACGTTCACCGATTCGGACAACACCGTCCGTTAATCCAAATCATTGGCGCTTCGTCGGCTTTACCGTCACACAGGTCATAGCATTAGCTTATTGCCCACAGTATGCCCAGGCATACTGTGTGATAATTCTGACGTGTCACTGTGCTGGTCGTGGTTTTGATGAAATCTTTTCACTTTTTCTTGCTGATATTTAAGTTCGGACTGGATCTTCTGTGGTTGATTCTTCAGTATACTTTAGAGACTCTTTCACTTCTTGTCACTGAGACGCAATATCCTGTGATTACTATAGTAGGAAATTGTTCGTATGAATTTACTTAGTAAGCGTTGACAATGAAAATTTACACGAATGAACGAAGAAATACAAAGGCTGATTAAATCAGCATGCTATAAGGCAAAATGGATGGCCGAGCAGGTTTTGGGGAGAAATCCTAAGCCAAAAGATATTAAGAGTTATAACGAAGAGGAAAATGTGAAGGGTTACAACCTGATGGGAACGACACATAAAAGAAAATGATAAACAAAAAATAATTTTTCGATTTTTTATTAATCTATCTAGTATATACATACACGGGTGGTCGCGCAGAGGTACACACACACATACACACACACACATTTGTTATATATTGATTTTCATAGTTGTGTGAATTGCAGTAAATTTTGACAAATGACAAGTCAACATAAAAACTGTATGTTATTTTAAGGTGAATTGTCACTTTTCAAAATTTATGGCATTTCATGCATATGTGGATCAATATATAACCAGTAAAATAATATCAACACAAGACAATTTACGCTAAAAGTTTTCCCCCTTCTATCGAAAGCCCATAGCTCTGAGGTAGAATCACCGACAGACGTCAGTTCCGTGAGGATTCAATCCTGGGTAAAAGCAATCCGATGTCTAACTGTACTGATGAGCTGTGAGACAGCGAAACAGATCTGTCTGTGGATAACTTTATATATATATATATATATATATATATATATTCAAAATAATAACTAAACAGATTCTGTAAGTATCTAAATCCTAACTTTATACAAAGATAAACTTTAAGAAAAACGAATAACCGACAGAATCTAATTCCGTTAACATCCGTCGCACTAAGGCGTTGGATAAGAGGGGGAAAAAAAAGAAATCCGCGGAATAAAGGACATACGATACTCCGCAGTAAAGAAAAAAAACCCCAAACGGAACCAACCACAAAAAAAGAAGAAAAAGTGCTCGATACAAATACAAACAAATGCAAAAGTACAAATGAAAAGCAAAAGTAGAGCAAAGACACATAAAGAATCACAAGATAGCCAAAACCTACCGCGGTTTCACACAACGGCTCGTCAGGGGTATATATATATATATATATATATATATATATATATATATATATATATATAGGAAAAACTACTAAAAAGTTGTAAGTTTAAAAATGTATTTTTTAGATACACTTAATTTTTTTTCTTTACAACAATATTTAAAAGTATTATTACAGTTAGGTTTGCATTTAAAAATATCCCAAAATTCTATCGCTTTCTACGTCACTTGATGTAAACATCTCGCGAAAGACGCTCCTCACGACGAACGCTCCTAGTTTAAATTTTAAAATTATTTGTTTCTGATGAAAGGCCGACGCCGGTCTGAAATATCAAATATATATATATAATAAAAGAAATAAATAATTACTGTCAAAAAAATACATTTTTAAACTTACAACTTTTTAGTAGTTTTTCCTAAGACAGTATCCGTGCATCAACATTATGCTATATATATATATATATATATATATATATATATATATATATATATTTATTTCATTGGGAAATGTGTTATTATTGCAACCTAGGTTTCAAGATTTCGATATCTCTTTAGGCGATTTATGATCACTGATTTTAAATTTTGCTAAACAGTATATATATATATATACCATCCTATCACAGATATAATACTACATTGCCCAAAATCAATAATTCCACAATGGTAAAGGATTGATTGAAAAATAAGAATTAAGGTACATTTTATGTCGTACAAGAGTGGGTTTGACGCAGCCGAAATGTAGGAATTAATAGGGATATAGATTTTAATAAGATTAATGAAATAAACCACATAGACAATCACTGATTATACTCATGATAATGAAATTAATGATAACACCGGGCAACAAAAGTGAAAATGACAAAATAAGAAAAATGCTTTTTAAACACTTCTAAAATCCCAATTTTGACTTAGAAGTTGAAACAAATAAGAAAGTTGTTCAATATTTAGATGTGGTATTTAATGTACGTTGTGGTGCAGTGGATCGACAAATCGGGGTGCCGAGTTCGAATTCCAGTTGAATTCCTTGCATTCCCTTACGCACAAATAACCTTGGGAAAGGCATTAATCCCTCCAGTTATGGGTTAAATAATAGGACAGACTGGGTTCTATAGCCTTGGCTGGCATCCAGTCTACCACAGAAAGCTATAACAACCTACTGCGTTATAATCTTCTGTCCAGTCGTTCATGTCTCTTTTGTGTTTACACGTATGGCACTTAACTGACTGACTGAATATAATAGTTATAAACATGATTAAAACTTCTATTAGGCATAAAGTCGGGGATCATTTTTCTATTATTATGTGTTGGAGCGCTCTCCCCCTTTCCACGGAAATGGACTATTCGAATCACTATATAAATTAGTAGTGATTATACCTCGAGGAAGGAAGTCAAGTAAGGAAGTCGAGTGAGCGAGTCAATCGGGTATTTCCGGTATTTTTTTTTTTAATCGTGTCACCCCAAGCAAAGCATTCCACTGCCACTATAGCGCAGGGGGTTAAATAGAGGGATTGGGTATAGGAAATGTCAGAAAGAGGGTGATAGACGACTTAGGATGTACATAAGGAGAGAGTTGGAGAGAGTGGGTGTGAGTTAGTGTGTTAGGAGGTGTCTATTGACATTACATTTAAACTTCTGGAGGTTGTAGCCGTCGGGGAAGCAAGCATGCGGTAGGGAATTCCACAGGCGGGAAGTGAGAGGAAAGAAGCTTTTGGAGTAGAAATTGCGGTTACATTTCATCGGTTTCACTGTAAAAGGATGGGACCTAGTTGCCAATCTAGTATCTCGTGCAAATTCACATCTAGGGGCCACCAGTGATTTAAGTTCGTCAGAGCAGAAGCCATGAAAGTATTTATAGAAGAGGCACAGGGAAGACACGTCACGCCGGAGAGAGCATTAATGCAGGCGGTCAGCTATGTCGGTATCAATCACATTACAGATTCTTCGCTGTATTTTGTCAAGAACCCCGAGAAGAATAGCAGGGGCACCCGACCAGATGTGGCAGCAGTACTCAATACACGGGCGGATGGTGGATTTATATAATTGCAGGATAGATTCAGGCGGAAATGCACCGGAAGTGTTCTACTAGTCAATCTATCACGTCTCTACGACGATACTGTATACTAATTACCTTGTTCTGTATTCTACTAATCCTCACCTCTTGTAAATACTTCTCTTTCCTGTCAATACACCTACTTTTATACTATTACGTTGTTTTGTATTATTTCACATAATTCTGTTACCCGACGTAAAATTATGAAGTAATAAACTGATCCCCCACTAATTATTACCTAATAATATAATACATCTCATCTCCCTGTAGCTTGAGTCAAATAACAGAATAGATTGTTTTCTATAGCCTTGGCTGGTAACCAGTCTACCGAAGAAAGCAATGAAAACCTACTGAGGTATAATCTGTCCTGTCAGTCATGTTTCTTTCGAGACATGATCGACCAAAGCTTATATTACGTATGCCATTTATCTAACTGAAAGACATAAAAACAGGACGCTAGAAAGCTAAATAATAACATGCAATATGACATTGTAGTGTTCATACTTTCACACCCATACACATATTCCTATTGCAACGCATATTTGTAAAATATTATTATGCTCATTCTTTCACGTCTACGCAGTAAACCAAAATGCGTGTTTTCATCCGCCAGACACGCTATGTTAGCAGGCAGTGATTGGTCAATCCTGTCTGGTGATCTTGTGTTCACGTGTTAAATCTTATTTTTTCCTCGCAGCCAGGCGCGCCCATTTAAGCAGGGGATACACGTGTAGCTGGATAGTCAGGGCTCAGTTTCCCGCAGTAGCAGCCAGCTGTCGCAGCTGACATGTTTCTTAGTTTCATCTAACTCACATATACACACCCGCACAAAATTGCAGGTAGCAATTAGTGGTGCGAATTTATTTCTTACACACACATTCATGTGCACACACATTTCCCAATACAAACTCCGATGGGAACTCAACAAATTAGAAACTGTATGTATTTCAATCAATCTTTCATTGACTTTCGTTCAATGAACATTTTACGTCTCTTAACAGACCAAGCGAGAAATCTCCGTTTTCCTCTTCTCTTAAATAATTGTATTATTTGTTAATACATGTTTTATTGCCATTTACTCTGGGGTTTTTTCTTATTTCCTGTGTAATGTGTTTGATCAGTCGTGCGTCGAATCGAATCAAATATAGTAATGGACTTGGAATCCTCCACAACATCACTAATAACGAATGTAACTGTACGGACAAAAAGAAATGCTCACTTAGTGGACATTGTAAAACAGAAGGGTTATTTAGAAAGCAAAGTTGCATGATACAGGTGGACAACTAAAAACAGTCAACTAAAGGCATTTTTAAAAACTGATGGAACAACCATAAACCTATATTTAAACTAGAAATCATCAGATTTTCTATCAAACTGGCTAGCCACGTGTAGAAATTAAGACTTCAAAATGGAAAAGACCCTGATATAACATGGATTATAGTTTTAAAAAATAGCTAAACCTTACAACGGTGGTGATGTCTGCAAAGAGGAAAATTTAACCACTATGTTGTTTCCAGAACAAAAAAATTACTGAATGAAAGATCAAAATTAATATCTTTATGGAATCACACCTATAAATACATACTAGGTTCATGCAAATATTGATGAAAGGGTTTTTAAATCGTTAAGTAACTCTTCCCCAATTATCATATTTTTCGGCTGTTTAAAAATTCCAGTCTGCGCTTCGCAAAAAAAAAAAATAAAAATAAAAATAATAATAATTGGTTGGTACATTTGAAAAAGAGAAAATCGGTTATTATAAATCGATAGTTTGAAACCTAGATTCCGGAAATGACTCATTTCCAAATAAAAAATATTCAAAAGTTCTACAATATAAATGTACTGAACACTTGTTAATACAATTATATACTTGTCTATTTTAAGTATGACTAAAAACTCTTATATTTTGAACGGAATATAAACATACGCAAAAAGGGGTAAGACACATAGATTTAAACAAATAAAATTTGTGCTATTTATACTGTCTGTGCATGAATCGCCTCCCTCGTTTTTGCGTGTGTATACTTTCTTGTTAATTGTTTTATGAGATTTTTTGTGAGATTTAATTCCTTGCTCTATATTGTATCACGTGAGTGATTTCATATTCTCAGATTAAATTATGGTTTAAAAATCCTTTTGCCATAAATGTTTTTTTGTTTGTTTTCAAAATATTCTGAGTGAAATTAACGTTTCTTTAGTCATCAACGATATGAACGATACAGTCGTCAAAATGTCTTTATATTGCTGAGATAAATTCTGGATTAATTGCCGTTTAATTATGTGTTAAGTTTTCTTCTTAACACATATGCATAAAATTCTCTTCATATATCAGTCAGCTAAGTGCCATACGTGATACACGTTTGGGCGATCATGTCTCGAAAAAGATATGACTGACTGGACAGAAGATTTTACCGCAGTAGGTTGCCATTGCTTTCTGCGGTATACTGGTTGCCAGCCAAGACGATAGAACCCAATCTGTCCTGTTACTTGACACCTAACTAGAGAGGGAAGTAAAGTATTATATTATTATGTAGTAATTAGTGGGGGATCAGTTTATTACTTCATAACAATATGAAACTGATCTCCAACTTTATGCCCAGTAGAAGCCTTAATTATGTTTTCAGCTATTATATTCAGTCAGTTGGTTAAGTGCCATACGTGATACACGCTTTGGGCGATCATGTCTCGAAAGAGACATGACTGACAGGGCAGAAAATTATCCTGCAGTAGGTTGCCATTGCTTTCTGCGGTAGATTGGTTGCCAGCCAAGGCTATAGAACCCAATCTGTCCTGTTATTTGACTCATAGCTAGATGGGGAAGAGATGTATTATATTATAATGTTGTAATTAGTAGGGGATCAGTTTATTACTTCATAACAATATAAAACTGACTCCCCACTTTATGCCCAGTAGAAGCCTTAATCATGTTTCCAACTATTATATTCAGTCAGTCAGTTAAGTGCCATACGTGATACACGCTTGGGAGATCATGTCTTGAAAGAGACATAAATAACTATGGAAAAGATTATCCTGCAGTAGGTTGCCAATAATTTCTGCAGTAGGTTGCAAGCCAAGGCTAAAGAACCCAAAATGTAGTGTTATTTAACCAATAACTGGAGGGAAGAGACGGATTACTACCTTTCACGAAGGTATTTGTGTGTAAGTGAATTCAAGGAATTCAAACTAGTCTCCCCAATTACTCGTTCCGATTCTGTTCATATCTATCTATCTATCTATCTATCTATCTATCTATCTATCTATCTATCTATCTATCTCAGTTTGTTATCTATCTATCTATCTCTATCTAATTTTATTCATATCTATCTATCTATCTATCTATCTATCTATCTATCTAATTTTGTTCATATCTATCTATATATCTATCTATCTATCTATCTATCTGAATCTATCTATCTATCTATCTATCTATCTATCTGAATTTATCTATCTATCTATCTATCTAATTTTGTTCATATCTATCTATCTATCTATCTAATTTTGTTCATATCTATCTATCTATCTATCTATCTATCTATCTATCTATCTATCTATCTATGTTCATATCTATCTATCTATCTATCTATCTATCTATCTATCTAATTTTCATCTATTTTTTCTATCTATCTATCTATCTATCTATCTATCTATCTATCTGAATTTATTTATCTATCTATCTAATTTTGTTCGTATCTATCTATCTATCTATCTATCTATCTCTGTTTCTTTATCTATCTATCTATCTATCTATCTATCTATCTATCTATCTTATCAACACAAGCTGTTCATACCTACCTACATCCCTATCTATCTATCTATCTATCTATCTATCTATCTATCTATCTATCTATCTATCTATCTTATAAACACATTCTGCTCACGTCTGTCTATCTAAACACATTCTGCTCACGTCTGTATATCTAAACACATTCTGCTCACGTCTGTCTATCTAAACACTATTTTAGACCAAATGTATGGAATTTGTCAAGTATATGAGAGCAAGATGTTTTTTCTGTGTGTCTGTTTCCGTTCATTTATTCACTTCCATTCATATTTTTTTCTCTGAGGAAACACATCTTCATAAAAGGAAAAGACGATATTCTTTTTCTTTCACCCTCAATCTATTGACTACGTCTCTTTTTCAACACCACCTGCTATTCAGCTGTGCTACTCAAGATAATAAAAACCCGGTTCGCAAAATCCTATCTTGTGTGTCCAGCCATAAATCACTTTGTCTTCATGGTCTTTTCCTTTTCTTTTCCCGCCCAAAAGCTGATACTAAATTATCACGCTGCATCGATAGACACGGAACAACGAATGTATTGCGAGAGAACCCTCCCCCAAACGTGCCATTGTGCATTACGCTTCACTTCAAATATACTTTGAAATTCGTCTGCTCACCGTAAAACAGGTTTCTCTGTTGGGCTTGGAAATGTGTTTTTCCTTTTCTTTTCTGAAGTGCATTGAACAGGAAAGGGAATATTCAAAAGATATCAGAAAATATTTCGTTACTATTCCAGGTCGTCATTTTTTTAAATCATTTCACCTCATGCAAGGCAGTAAAGCCAATAAGACACAATGGTCAGTATCTTAGAATAAGAAGGATGATAAAAACATAATTCAGTCAGTTAAATGCAATATATGATTGGGGGGATCATGTCTTGAAAGAGATATGACTGACTGGCCAGAATATTGCCATTACTTTCTGCGGTAGACTGGTTGCTAGCTATAGAGCCAAATCTACTCTGTTATTTAACCCATTGCTGGAGGGAAGAGACGGATTATTGAGCAATGGAAGAGCAAGCAGGAATACAGTAGACAGCGAATGATATTGCATTCATATTTTTGAAGATGAAAGGTGGATAGAAAGCATGGATCTGGAAGAGATTTTCACAAGCGAGAAAAACGAGAAAAAAAACTGTTAACATAGAATTTGCAGTTACATTTAGCGAAACCAACTTTGAATTGAGGAGACCGTATTAACAGTTAAGTGCCATATATGATACTCGCTTGGGCGATCATGTCTCGAAACATAGAGTCAAACCCAAAGCAAAACCTAAAATAAAAGGGCTGAAAAAATACAGACATAGAGGCAGATAAACCGACACACACACACAAACATTTTGCCTTTTATATATATATATATTATCGATTTTCTGCACTATTCTGCAACCTTGAAACTTCTAAATATCGTTTCTTATGTCTTTGTCTATGAATGTATCAAATTTTTTACAATAGTGCAGAAAATCGATAATATAGATATATATAAAAGGCAAGATGTATGTGCGTGTCTGTTTATATGCCTATATATTTTTATCAGCCCTTTTATTTTAGTTTTTGCTTCGGGTTTGGCTCTAAGTAGGTATAATTGTAGTTCTTAGTCTCAGCCATGATACCATTTACTCAGAGGACTTATTTAGCCTTCAAAATTCAGTTTACGACGAAAAAATCTTATTTGATATCGATACCAGGAAATCAAAATTTGACTTACATCCATTCATTTTTCTTTCGGTCTACGGTTTCACTTTAACTGGAAACAATTATTGCTTTTTAGTCTTTCGTGCCAACGTCCAAAGAGTCTGATGTCCATGACCATGGATTAGTTTCAAAGCTTTCATTACACCCGAGCAACGCCGGGCTATACTGCTAGTGTGTGTGTGTGTATATATATATATATATATATTAGGTGCGATTGGTAAATTGTCGCAATTATTTTATTATTTCAAATATTCTTTAGGCTGAGTCTGAGCTCCAGGACCATGGATTAGTTTCAAAGCTTTCATTATACCCGAGCAACGCCGGGCTATACTGCTAGTTAAGTATAAGTTATATTTTGTTCCCATTTTCACCAATATCTTGTTGCTGCTCACATAGTCATTCGATATTATTTTTAGCTTCTTCCTGTAGTATAACATTTCTGTTCCTTCATGTCACTTATTTATCTGCTGAGATTCGGTAACACATGGAAGGAAAGATGTCACGTCAGAGTTTGTTGTTGTTTTTTTTCTTTTTTTGCTTAGATTTTGGAAGGCACCTTTGTCCATCATAATACGTCTTCGGATTTCAGTATTCGACATTCTGTCCTCCATTAAAACAATTTCCAAATATTTAATGTTTAGGATGTATTTGAATTTAGTATCTATGATTTTAAACTTGGATTGTAGGCTCATTATTACCAGCAATACCTTTTTGAATACAAAACTAGAAGTTATCTTTAGCTTTCTAAAATAAAAATAAATTTAAAAAATTAAAACAAATATATTCATAAAACTCCTTAGTATATGAACCTTCTCACTATGTGTTATGTCGTGAGTAAGAATCAATAACTCAACAACAGGAATAGGTTAATTGTTGTATTCCGTGAAAATACTATTTACAAAAGTTATTAGTATCCAATACAAGAATAAGGGTTAATCGTCTCAACCGTCAAAAGACTTATATTACTAAGTAGTAATTAGTGGGGGATCAGTTTATTACTTCATAATAATGTAAAAATAATGACCCACTTTATGACCAGTAGAAGCTTTAATCATGTCCCCAACTATTATAATCAGTCAGTCAGTTAAGTGTCAGACATGATATCCGCTTGGACAATCTTGTCTCGAAAGAAACATGACTGACTGGGCAGAAGATTATCCCGCAGTAGGTTGCCATTGCTTTCTGTGGTAGACTGGTTGCCAGGCAAGGCTATAGAACCCAATCTCTTCTATTATTTAACCCATAACTAGACGGGAAGAGACGGATTAATACCTTTGTGCGTAAGTGAATGCAGGGAATTCAACTAGAATTCGAACTCGGCATTCCGATTTCTCGTTTCGACCCGATATCCACTGCACCACAATGCACATAGTCACTATGACAAACATTAAAAAACATACCTTAGAACTCTACCTTTTTGGCATTAAGTAAATCCACAAAAGTTGATAAGCGTTTCAGACATTGGTTGTCTCCTCAGGGTACTGTCCCTCACACCGCAAGACCGTCTATGCACCCACGCAAGATTTTGCTTTCTATCTGCTGGACAGATCGTCAAGAGGTTCATAATGAGGTTAAACAAACTCAAACTCAAACTATAATCCTTTTTCATCGCCTTCCTTCGCATGGCCATGACAGTTGTATTTGAGATTGTGAGGAGACAAATTTGCTTACAAATGGATTATTTTGAAGTGCCGGAGGATAAGCGGAAGTTATTATTGGTAGTACATCTGGCAATTCCATTAATTACATTCTCTCTTTTTCGTTTTTCAATCGAGGTGAGACATATTTCGTTTCTTTTTTCATCAGTAACCGATGTGAAATATATTATTTATGGTTCATGTATGCTTTTCAGGTGACTTCGTGTTTTTAGGAAGATGTATACTTGAGATATTTTAACTAGAATGACTACATATTCCCGCTAAAATAATTACATATTCTCGCCAAAATCTATCTAACACATTTATAAATCTACCCTTTGCCCATGTATTGAATATTGCTATCACATCTGGTATGGTACTTCTGCTATGTATCTAGAGATTTCTAAAAAAATCTCAACGAAATATATCCTATTTACTCATCTTCTTCTTCTTCTTCTTCTTCTTCTTCTTCTTCTATGTGCCCTGTCCCTTCAGAACGTAGGCGATCATGGTTCTCCACGTCTCCCTATCCCTTGTGGCTCTTAGTATGTTTGCTCCTGTTACTCCTGGCAACCCCCGTTCCGTCATCCACCTGATCAGGCCCTGCAAATATGTAATCCGCTGCTTTCTTCTGTCTCTCTTTCTTTCTATCTGGTCTATCAGTATCAGGTTCTCCAAGCTCTCCTTCCTCATTGCGTATCCCAGGAACTTCAGTTGTCTCTTCCTGATGCTCAATATTAATTTCCTTTTCGTTGCCATTATTTCCAACACCTCATCGTTGCTTGCATGCTCAGTCCACGATATCAGCAGCATCATTCTCTAGAACCACATTTCCGCTGCTTCAAGTTTTTTCCTCATTTTCGATTATATTGTCTAGCATTCACTTCCGTATTGACGAACTAACATCACATAGCAATCCAGCACTTTTTTCTTTGTTTCTAGTGGAATTTTCCTGTCTGTTAGTACTTTACATCACGATTTCGAAAATTTCTTACGGCTCTAAAAGAAATTCTCTGTGCATTTTCAATAAATATTTTCATAGTAACTTTTTCTGGTAAGCTTTCCCCTTAATACCTCTAATTTCAGCACAAGGGATGTGCTTGGTGATTCAGTGGATATCTGCTCGAAACGAGAATTCAGAGAGCCGAGTTCGAATTCCAGTTGAATTATTTACATTCACTGATGTGCAAATACTATTCGGAAAAGGTATTTATTTATCCCTTCTCTCTCTAGCTATGGGTTAAATAGCAGGTCAGATTGGGTTCTATATCTTTAGCTGGCAACCAGTCTACCACAGAAAGTCATGGCAACCTACGGCGGGATTATATTCTGTCCAGTCAACCATATTTCTTTCGAGACATAATCGCCCAAGCGTGTATCACATATGGCATATGAGATTAGACTGACTAGATAAGCTGAAAGGTCTCATCATTTTGAATTTTGAAAATGCTAAATGTGACAATGTGTTCGACGCTAACTGCTTAATTCATTGCACTTTTCGCTTGTGGAACTCCTCTCCAGTTTTACGATATATAGTAATCTTTGATCTTCAAAACTTAATTGCAATATTGATTGTTATTCTCAACGTTCGTAATTTTTTTAAAAAATCATTTCACCCCGAGCAAGGCGGAAACGCCACTGATGTGCAGGGGGCTATGTAAATGTAAAAAAATTAATTACAAAAGAATGAGGAGTACAAACTAGTTAGAAGGGAACAATAGAAAGCTGAGAAAGCAGGTGCGATGAAAGATACATAGGTGGAGAGAAAGGGAAGGTTATACGGGGGTGGGGAGAGAGCTAGAGTCCAGTGGTTAGTAGCTGAGTATTGACTTTGCCTTTAAATTTCTGGAGGTTGTAGCCCTCAGGAAAGCAAGAATACGGGAGCGAGTTCCACAGGCGGGAAGTGCGAGAGAAGAAGCTGCAGGAGTAGAATTGTCGTCTGGATTTGGCTAACCTGACTGTGAATGGGTGGGACCTAGTTGCCAGTCTGGTTGCACGAGTAAACACCTGTTGAGGAGGTATCAGTGACTTGAGTTCGTCTGAGCAGAAGCCATGAAAGTATTTATAGAACAGACAAAGGGAGGCCACATTTCGACGATGGGGAAGTGGCTGCAGTCGAGCCGCCAGATCAGTACCTGTCACATTACAGACTCTCCTT
This sequence comes from Ascarosepion bandense, assembly GCA_037127315.1. Taxonomy (NCBI): domain Eukaryota; kingdom Metazoa; phylum Mollusca; class Cephalopoda; order Sepiida; family Sepiidae; genus Ascarosepion; species Ascarosepion bandense. Next base: position 1,437,624 of record JBBBDQ010001862.1, on the reverse strand, counting down.
TGGAGCTTGTCAAGAACACTGAGGAGAACGGTAGGGGAACCTGACCATAAATGGCAGCAGTACTCCATGCACGGACGGATGGTTGACTTGTATATATGCAGGATGGATTCAGGTGGAAAAAACATCCTGGATCGACATAGTGACCCAACCTTCTTAGCAGTAGATTTTGCTATGGATTCAATATAGTGGTTCCATTTGATGTCTGAGGAGAGGGTAAGGCCTAGGAGGCGTAGTGTATTACTCTCCGGGAGAATCGCTTGATCCATGCTTATGGGAGGCAGGAGAGGTTGCCTGTAATGGTTGACAGACAACAGCTTGCTCAATTGCGTTCTTTTATTGTTCTCAACCATTAATTATAATTTTTCTAAGATATTTTCACTTTATTTGTCGTGTTAGTGGCATTATCATTCTTTTTGGAATTAGATGATACAAAAATGTGCGTATGCTCTGGTTCAGATGTGGTATGACCCAGTTGAGATAGATGGAAAAATATACTGATGAATAGATTTGGAATAACAAGATATGAGTACTTTTGCAATATTTGAGGTCTTCTGTTGGGCAATGTTAATGTAATTCAAGAAGAAGAGACGTTAATTTTTAACTAATTCTCGTATAAAAAACGCTATTGGTTATTCTTACCAATAGTATTTCCCTAATAAAGCATCCACCAATATATTTTTTTCTTTTTTTATAATAATTTCGCCCAGTTAATGTTGGACAATATCTTCAAAGATGACGGAAAAACTTGAAGCAACTGAAATGTGGTTTTATAGGAGGATGACGCTAATATCTTGGATAGAGCATGTGAGCAATGATGAGGTTTTGGAAAGGATGGAAACCAAAAGAAAATTAATACTGAGCAACAGGAAGAGACAGCTGAAGTTCCTGGGACATGCAATGAGGAAAGAGGGCTTGGAAACAGGCCAGATAGAGATAAAAATAGACAGGAGAAAGCAGCGGATAACATATTAATCACGTGGATGATGGAACGAGGGTTGCGTGGTGTAACAGGAGAAAGCATGCTAAGAGCCACCAGAGAGAGGGAGACGTGGAAAGCCATGATCGCCTACATCCTGAAAGGACAGGGCACATAGAAGAAGAATATATATGCCAACTGTTTATAAAAAAATACTATGTGGGTAAGAATGGGGGATCAATTCTATATTATAATCAATATATAAAATGAGCCTCATTTTGTGGTCATGATTATTTCTATATATTTATATTCTAGATGTATGGGCTTGAGCTAGTGGATAGCAGAACAGGGGTTGCGTGAGGTAACAGGAGAAGGCGTGCTAAGAGCCACCAGGGATAGGGAGACGTGGAATGTCATTATCGGCTACGTCCTGAAAGGACAGGGCACAAAGAAGAATATATATGCCAACTGTTTATAAGAAATTATAATGTGGGTATAAAATGGGGGGTCAATTCTATATTATAATCAATATGTAAACTGATCTTTCATTTTGTGGTCATAGTGGTTTCTATACATTTATAGTCTAGATTTATCGGCTTGAGCTAGTGGATGACAGAACGGGTGTTGTGTGGTGTAGCAGAAGAATGCTTGCTCAGAGCCACCAGGGATAGGGAGACGTGGAAAGCCATGATCGCTTACGTCATGAAAGGACAGGGAACATAGAAGAAGAAGGTAGTTTTACTGCCACCGGTGCGCAGGGAGTTACACAAGAGGAGAATGATGAGAGAAAGGAGCAAGTTTAAAGGGCTTTCAGAGAATGGTGTGAAGAGAGCTGGTTGGAATGGAGTGGACGGGCCCAAGAACACGAGGGAAAGGATGCGTGTCAGAGAGATCGAAGATTGCAACTGACCTTACATTTAAATTCTTGGGGCACCTCGGCGTAGTGTAATGGTTAGCAATCTCGTCTCGCTAGAATCGTTATAACTGAGTAGTGAGGTCGAGCCTCACTGGTTACCCCCTATTTTCGACTGTGTCATGTCTAAGAAAATCAACTTTCTCCAGAGCTGGGAAGAGGGCTAAAAACCCTGCCCCATAAACAGTTTGTTACTGAAACAGCAAAAACGCTGCCCTACATACCATTGGGTGTAACGGAAAAGTTTATTTTATTATTTAAATTCTTAGAGATTTTAGCTGATAGGGTAAAAGCTGCGTGTATATTTTATTCGTTCACTGTAAAAGAGTGCGACCTAGTTGCTAGTCTAGTAGCTCGAGTAAATTTATGCAGAGAAGGGCAACAGGAACGTAAGCTCGTCAGAGCAGGAGCCGTGAAAGTATTTTTTATAATCATATCGCCCCAAGCAAGGCAGTTTACTGCCACTGTCTTGCAGGGTATTACATAGGAGGAAAGTTATGAGAAAGAGTGACAAGTTATAGGGGGGTGTCAGGAAGTGGATAAGAGAAGGATGACTATGGTAATAAAGTGAGGGATAAGTTTATATATTGATTGTAATGTAGAATTGATACCCCACTTTATAACCACATTATAAAAGCATAGAATTTTTTTTTTATTCTTATAATCATATCGCCCCAAGCAAGGCATTTTACTGCCACTGTGTGCAGGGGGATTACATAGGAGGAAAGTTAATAGGAAGAGTGACAGGTTATAGGGGGTATCAGGAAGTGGGTAAGAGAAGGATGAGAATACTGATGAGAGTGGAGGGGAGATAGAAAAGCTCATGAGAGAGAGAGGATGCAGGTTAGTGAGATAGGAGATGACTATTGACTTTACATTTAAATTTTTGGAGATTGTAGCTGTCGGAGAAGCAAGTAAATGGAAGGGAATTCCATAGGCGAGAAGTGCGAGAAAAGAAGCTGTTGGAGTAGAAATTCGTTTGCATCTTATTGGTTTCACAGTAAAAGGTGGGACCTAGGTGCTAATCTTGTGGCTCAAGTAAATTCATATATAGGGGGCATCGAAGCAGAAGCTGTGAAAGTATTTGTAGAAGAGCCACAGGGAAGCCACATTACGCCGGTGAGTAAGTGACTGAAACTGACCTACCAGGTCGGGATCGATCACATTGCAAATTCTCCGTTAGATTTTGTCACCCCGAGGTGAATAGCAGAGGTTCCCGACCAGATGTGACAGCAGTATTCAAAACTCAAGCGGATGGTAGATTTATATATCTACAGTATGGATTCAAACGGGAAAAATTTCATTGGCATACACATGGAACCGACCTTCATACTATCAGATTTAGCTATGGATTCGATTTAGTTATTCCACTTGTGGTCTGCTGAGAGAATTAAGCCGAGGAGGCACAGTGTTTTGCTTTCAGTGAGACTAGCCTGATCCATGCTAATATAGGGGTAGAAGCGATTGTCTATGGTGGTTAACAGATATTAGCTTCGCTTTGGAAGTATTAAAATTCACGAGCCAGTCCGCCACAGATTGGAGGTACTTTTCAAGCTCAACAGCGAGGTTCGCTTTGCCAGTCTCAGCGAATTTCTGATTGAGCCGGGAGTAAATGATGATGTCGTATGCGTAGATGCCTACTTGGGATCTAATTACAATCCTCTTTTATATTCCGTGCCTCTGGACTTTAAATAACAGGCTCATTGCACCTTCATATCTCCTGTAATTAAACACTGTTTCCTCAGTATCCATTATTGTCTCTTCTGCTACATATTTACTCGAGTAAGGTACGTCAGCAGTTGTTACCATGCGCCCTTCTCGCCTTCAATATGTTTTCCAAGCCCTCTTTCATTATTATTGTGATTTAAATGTGATATAACACCAAAAAATATAGAGCACAGTGGGAATAAAACTCACTATTCAGTCGTAACTGAATTTTGTATTTGTTTTGAGATGAGTAATTTTCAATAATCTTGAAATTATTCCAAACTTCTGTTCTCATCTTAGTTGATATAGATGTTGTAACAGACACAACGTTTAGACCAAGTACCCTCTGATCATCATCAGGTGTCTATATATTAGCTGGTATGGATTATCTTTCTGTAGAAACATATTTTATTTGCTTTGAATTTTTCTTTCATCTTTGATGAGATAGTCCAGCATTCTCTGCCATATTGAAATACAAATATCACATAAGAGTTCAGTACACTTATTTTTGTTTTATATACTGTTATATCGTGAGTAAGAATCAATAACTCAACAACAGGAATAGGTTAATCGTTGTATTCCGTGAAAATAGTATTTACAAAGGTTATTAGTATCCAATACAAGAATAAGGGCTAATCGTCTCAACCGTCGTAAGACGTAATATGAGCAATGGGTACTTCCGGGCCGTCACCGGAAGTCAACGACTGACTTGTCGATCGGCTGCTCGGCACACTCTGTCCTACATAGATGCCACCATTACATTACATAGTAATGGAATAGTCAATTATAGCCGAATATACCATGTGAATTAATTGTATTGCTATAAGAATATTTTTCGGAGTTACATTTATGATACATTTATAGCAGGAATTATGAGATGTTTGATAGGAAGATTACAGTAAAACAGGGCAATGGTTAAAAGAAAGTAGACTTTCATCCGCCGCCCCACGTCGCAACAGTATGTGAAACAAGGTCATAGGTTAATGTGGGTTTCCGGAAAGCAGTACACAAATTGTTCAAGTTCCCTTGGCACATCCGCATTTATGAAAGCCTGAGGCGCCGGATAATGATACCAGCCTCTCATGAAGGAGATTGCTTGATTGTGTTATTCGTAATATATAGGAGGAAAATAAGCCTATGACTATATCGGTTATGCAGCTCACTTAGTCTGAACGTCATTCTAATATACTGGTGATTAAGGTTCCGAATCCCTACGGGATCTGCATTCAACGTCACTTTTTTTTATTGATATTATTAACAAAATATGTAAGGGGAAAAATTAGCATATCACTGTGTACGATGTTTCGGCCGTTGTGCGTTCCGGCCTTCTTCAGGTGCTAGGAATTTGGAACCGTACTCTTTATTACAATCACTGGGGTATATGAACTGCTTGCGTAAGGCCTCGATTGGAAGTCATGAATTATCTCCCTCTAACCCTTCAAGTTACCTGTTCACCACTGCTGTAGCGTGGTATTGATCTTACAATTCTATGAGTCAAGTAACGACCTAAGCAACGTCTCTATACACTGAGCCATGTGTCCTTAAGGACAAGAACATTTTTTGAATTTTCTGGATTTTGGAAGCTATAAACCTAATGTACAGTAACCCTTTTTTCTACAAGAGTTCATATTGTAATCTCTATTATTTTTATGCTAATAATTTTCTCTAGTATTTTTTACCAGGGTTCATATTGCAATTTTTGATACTAACTTCCAGGGTAAGAGGGAGATAACTCATGACTTCCAATCGAGTCTTTACGCTAGGAATAGTGTTTATATACTCCAGTGATTGTAATAAAGGGTTGATTCGAAATTCATAGCACCTGAAGAAGGCCGGAGCGTAGAACGGCCGAAACGTTGTACAAATGGCAACAATGAAATAGTCCGAAAAATGTAAATACTCAACATAAACCTGTTTTGTTGGATAAGATATATCTTATTTGAAATCATTATTCTTTTCGAATATTTACAATTTGTAGAGAATGTTTTGTATGGGTAGTGTCTTCGTTTCCAAGGTCCTTCAGTTATTACCATGAATATATTTCTTCGTTATTAGACGATTTTACTGTGGCTTAGTATATTACATTGTTTTGTAAACAAGAGCTGTTTAAAGGGACATTCTTTTATTATTCTGCAGACACACGTAAGTTTAATTTATCAAGAGGTTTGTTTATTTTTTGTGGTACAATCTTTCTAAATACTTGTTCCTAATTAGGTGCCATATAACTTTAAAACTATTAAACTATAAATATCTTAGAAGTGTTTCGACATATTCTTTCTATTTGCTGGATTTGTAGTTGATTAATTAATGCCAAAATACTATTGTTTTTTTACTACAGAGGTTGCCGGGAATTGTATTCGAACTGAACTTAAACCAGTTTTGTTGGATGAAATATATCAATCCTCTGCTCACTGTTCAAATATCAAACGTTGTGTAAACCTCAAGATGTTGAATACTGTTTTGAAAGGAAAGTATATTCTGCAGACATAATTAGATCCACACGAAATTTCCACTTCTGTTTAGTCTTGCGTTGGATAACATTAAGTTTAAGCAATAACAGAAACCAAGACGACTAATATTAAGTATAATCTTCCTGTTATTCGGCATTTCACTTCTGTTTAGTCTTGCGTTGGATAACACTAAGTTTAGGCAATAACAGAACCAAGACGACTAATATTAAGTATAATCTTCCTGTTATTCGGCATTTCAATTCTGTTTAGTTTTGCGTTGGATAACACTTAAATATTAGTTGAGTTTTTTTTTATTTTCTAATAGCCGTACAATAGGTAAATTGTTTCATGTTTTCGGACGAGCTCAGGTACGGTTCGTCTCTAAATGGAAATTGGCTCTGATGGTCGCCAATCAGAAGCATTTGCAAGGTTTCGTACCCGGCCCAAACATTATAAATTTTTCCAGTGACTGAAAGCGCTTATCGAGGGTGGGCCGGAGGCTGATCATCTCTGGTCTGGTCGGCGCGGTGAGGGGGTTATGATGTTGAAAGACCCGAAACCCCCTAGTGATCCTCGCGATGACATCACTGACGACACCCTCTAGCGCCCCCATTACGGTGCGTATGTTTGAAATGTACAATCTTCCTGTTATTCGGCATTTCACTTCTGTTTACTGTGAGGAAATCCTTATTTATTGATGAAAACATAGAAGTGCGTCAAACATTTCTGGAATAATGGAGTAACACAATAAAAGAAATTGTCTTCGTCACGAAGAGGGAAAATATAATGTTGTGTTTATACCATAAAAATGGCTCCTATTAATGCAGGAATTTATCATTTTCTTTAGTTGGATACACTTTGAAAAATTCTCTCTCTTTCTCTCGCACTCTCACTCTCTTTCATTCAGCAATGAATTAGAAAACTCTCAGCTAGTGGGCGTGTATAATGATAATTTACATGCTAAAAAGTCTAGCCCCTTCTACCGAGCGCCCATAGCTCAGAGGTAGAATCGCTGACTGACGCCAATTCAGTCAGGTTTCAATTCTGGGTTAAAAGCAATCGGAGTCTAACCGTACAGATGAGCTGTGATACAGCGACACACATCTGTCTGCGGATGACTATTTACGCACTCACACCCTGATTGAGCACTCTGGAAGAATGGTAGACTTTGAAAAATAGTAGCTACTCTGGCATCTACGCATCGTTCATTCAACAATAAATTAGAACACTCTCAGATAGTGGGCGTGTATAATGATAATGCACATGTTAAAAAGTCTGCTTCCTGCTACCGAGCGCCCATAGCTCAGAGGTAGAATCGCCGACTGACGCCAATTCGGTCGGGTTTCAATCCTGGGTAAAAAGCAATCGGATGTCTAACCGTACTGATGAGCTGTGATACAGTGAAACAGATCTCTCCGCGGATGACTACATATATATATATATATATATATATATATAGTGTGTGCGTGTGTGTGTATTTCGGTGCATTTTTCCATTGATACATGTTTCATTAAATAAAATAGACAAGTTTTGTCGGTTTATTTTATGTAATTTTTTTTCATATCGTCTGATAAACTTAATAGCATTATCGTTGAAAGAGGAAATAAAATCACAATATTGATACATGTTTTTATTTAATCCTTTCTGAGCTCTCGGCTTATATCAGCCATTATCAAAGATGAAACTAGTGTTGATTGTAACGGGCAGTTCACGGACGAACCATAGTAGTAGTCGTCTATTTTGTTTGCGTGAAGGATTGACTGGAAGCGAAAATCGCACTACAGCGTGTGGCGTCTCACATGACCGAACGATAAGAAAAAATTAAATATTGTGATTTTCTTTCCTCTTTCAACCATAATGCTATTAAGCTTATCAAACGATATGAAAAAAATTACGTAAAATAAATCGACAAAACTTGTCTATATTATTTAATTAAACATGTATCAACACACACACACACACACACACACACACACACACACACACATATATATATATATATATATATATATATACGAGTATAGGGTACGTATGAATGGAATAATATTCCTTATCCAAAGAAAAACTATTCTTAAAAAGTGCTCAATACAAGGTAGAGCTAATAATATTTATTCAGAAATTATAACATGGATATGTTACAATATCCCTACAAAGTAGCTGCTTTGTTTCGACACTTCATGTGTCTTGTCAAGTGATGTGATTTATTTCAAATTTGAATTATTACATTGTTTTGTAAGTAATAGCTGTTTAAGGGACATTCATTCTTTATTTTGCAGTTACACGTAAGTTTAATTTGTCAAGTGTTTTGTTGATTATTGTCCTGTGGTTCATTTTATTGTTTGTGTCATGATTTCGGTGCATGTGTAGCTAGACGTACAACATTTAATTCATAAACTGTAAAGTTAAGTCTGGGGGAAAATAAGTATAACGATTTTCGAAGACAAAAACAAACAAATCAGAAATCATTTAAAAATGCAGACACGAAAACTAATTTTTCTAGATGGTTAAAAATTGAAAACTGAAAACGAACAAGCAGTAATGGAAATGATTCAGTCAGTCAGTTAAGTGCCATACGTGATACACGCTTGGGCGATCATGTCTCGAAAGAGACATGACTGACTGGGCAGAAGATTATCCCGCAGTAGGTTGCCATTGCTTTCTGCGGTAGACTGGTTGCCGACCAAGGCTATAGAACCCAATCTGTCCTGTTATTTAACCCATAACTAGAGAGGGAAGAGATCTATTATATTATTAAGTAATAATTAGTGGGCGATCAGTTTATTACTTCATAAGAATAGAAAACGGATCCCCCATTTTATGACCAGTAGAAGCCTTAATTATGATTCCAACTATTAAATTCAGTCACTCAGTTAAGTGCCAAACGTGATACACGCTTGGGCAATCATGTCTCGAAAGAGACATGACTGACTGGGCAGAAGATTATTCCGCAGTAGGTTGCCATTGCTTTCTGCGGTAGACTGGTTGCCTACCAAGGCTACAGAACCCAATCTGTCCTGCTATTTAACCCATAACTGGAAGGAATAGACGGATTAATACCTTTCCCAAGGGTATTTGCGCGTAAGTGAATGCAAGGAATTCAACTGGAATTCGAACTCGGCTCTACCGATTTCTCGTTCCGAGTCGATATCCACTGCGCCACAACGAAATGATTAAATAAACTAAAACTAGTAAAATAAATTAATCCAAACAAATAATAAGCAAATATCCTAAGATAATGTTTTGAATAAACATATACATATTCTGTTTTTAATCATCTCACCCCAAGCAAGGCATTCCACTGCCACTATTGCGCATGGGGCTACATAGGGGAAGGTAAAGAGGAGGAGTGGTTAGACATAGGGAATGTCATGAGGAAGGTGACAGATGAGTAAGGATACCGAGGATGAGGGTTGGGCAGATGGGAAGAGTGTTTGAAAGATTGGGAGCGAGTTAGTGTGTTAGGAGGTGTCTATTGACCTTACATTTAAACTCCTGGAGATTGTAGCCGTCGAGGAAGCAATCATGTGGAAGGAAATTCCACAGTTTTGAAGTGCGAGAAAAGAAACTGTTGAAGTAGAAGTTGGAGTTGCATTTTATCTGTTTCACTGTAAAATGGTGGGAACTATTTGCTAATCTCGTTTCTCATGCAAATTCGTATCTAGGGGGCAGCAGCAATCTAAGTTCATTGAGCAGATATAATCAGAATCTAAATATACATTGGCAGTAGGTAATGCGCATTTAGGAGAGGCGTATAAATAGATATTGCAAAAATATCTATACAATGTAATTACATAAAGTTTTATAATTAAGTCTTGAAAACGTATATACGTCGACAGTAGGCAATATAAGTTTCGAATAAGTGCATATTTATGTTTACAAAATTTATATGAGCGTTAATAGCAGTCAAGAGATGCTACTGAAAGCTATATAACAATGTCTTAGAAACGGTATATATTGATCGTCAACAGCTAATGTAATTTCATAAAGGCTTATAAATGTTGGCATTGTTTTTCTTGAATTAATTTGTTAGCGAATTTGTAGACATAGTAGTCTTTTGTAGTTATTTCTGAAATGTAAAATTTTTAATATTCTTGAAATTATTTCGAACTTTCTCATCTTGGTTGATATAGGTGTTATAAAAGACACAATATTTCGACCAAGTACCCACTGGTCATCATCAAATGATGTTGATTATCACAAAATATCCTGTGATATTAATCAATAATTGTTCTTTCCTGTTCGTCATTACCCAGTCCAAGTATTGAACTCTTGACCACTAGATGACACTAACACATGTATAACCAACTACTATATCCACTACGCCACCGTCCTGAAGTGGTGCATTTTTGGAGCCTTTTATATTCAGTGTTAAATGGATTTCGATTTCACAGGATATTTCGCAATAATCAACGAGATATTCCACATCAGCCAAGTTATGGATACCTGATGATGACCAAAGGGTAATTGTTCGAAACGTTCTGTCTATTATAACACCTATATCAACCAAGATGAGAACAAAAGTTCGAAATAATTCCGAGATTGTAGTAGTCGTTTGTTTTCGCATTTGTTGACATGGGAATTGTCAATTCAATCCCTGTTCCGGTTAGTGCAGAGATAGACTCAGAGAAAATATGAAAATATTAAAAAATGAAATAATGAAACAAAATAAAGGAAGATGTGGTGTACCTTAACCCTAACCCTGAAAAGATGAGATCCATAAAAATATATATCTTGTAGGTTTCATTTAAGCCTAATGGTTTGGAAAAACATTATTTTACTCTTACAAGAGCTATGTTGAATGACATGTGTGATATAATTGAAAAACGATATCCTAAATAGCGAAAATTACGAGGATTAGCAGGATAGAGAACGGTTGATGCTTGACGTGACGAGGGTCAGTATACAGTGTTCTTGTGAGCATTCTGTCTGGATATGTAATAAAGGATTTCTGCATTGTCATAATTACGCTTTTGTCGATGTAACTATCTTGTTCTGAAATCCCATAAAATCTCTGTTTAGAAATCTGTAGATATATCACAATCTCATTAAATCTTCGGCACTTTAATCTCAGCCTTTCAATTATAGCTCTAGTCGATATGACCTACTCCCCGACGAGAGAGGAACAAAATTGTCTGTGCTATACACGTTTATGTAAATTACCTAGTGCCTTAGGACTAATTAAATACCTGCCGGTAAGCGTGAAAATATGTGCATAAATAACTGAGACACACATAAAAGCCGACAGATTTTGAGAGAGACACTGTGGCATTATCTTCCTCGTGTAAGGTAGTGATGTGTACCTGAGACGTATTGGTGAAAGGAACAATATGTGAACGATAGAGGTTAGTTAAGTTAAGACAAATGAAAATCAGACTGCGCCATTCTCTTTTAGCTTTCATGTTGCATTTTTACAATTGTCCAACAAATATGCCTTACACTCTCGGCGGACCTCAAAAGGAATGACTATATCGAATCCATTGCCAAATCCGCCGCTATGAAAGTTGTTTCTCTGTGCAGGGCCCGAAAGTTTTTCCCGTCTGAATCTCTCCTGCACATATATAAATCTACCATCCGCCCGTGTATTGAATACCGCTGCCACATCTGGTTGGGTGCCCCTGCTACTCTCCTCGGGCTTCTTGACAAAATACAACGGAGAATCTGTAACGTGATCGATACTGATTTGGCAGCCCGGCTGCAACCACTCTCTCACCGGCGTGACGTGGCTTCCCTGTGCCTCTTCTATAAATACTTTCACGGCTTCTGCTCCAATGATCATTGTGGCGCCTAGTTACGAATTTACACGAGATACTAGATTTGTAACTAGGTCCCACCCTTTTACAGTAAAACAGATAAGATGTAACTGCAATTTCTACTCCAACAGCTTATTTTCTCGCGCTTCCCGCCTGTGGAAATCCCTTCCACATGTCTGCCTTCCCGACAGCTACAATCTCCAGGAGTTTAAATGTAAGGTCAAAAGGCACCTCCTATCAAACTAACTTGCATCTATTCTCCCAACACTCTCCCCATCTACCCCACCCTCATTCTCGGTATCCTTACCCGTTTATCACCCTCCTTCTGACATTTCCCATATCTAACCATCCTTTCTCACCACTTTCCCCTCTATGTAACCCCCTGCGCAATAGTGGCAGTGAAATGCCTTGCTCGGGGTGAAACGATTATATATATATATAAAAAACATTGTTGCTTGGCTGAATTGGCGTCTGACTCTCTACCTCTGAACTTAGACAAACCCAGACGAGGGGCAAACAACACGTAGATATTTTTCTGGGGAGAATAGACAGGTGATCAACCCTGCCTTATGCAGGTTCTACGGGATATTTTGGTCGAGCTTAAGAGCTCAGAGATCCTACAACACAAAAGACTGTGTTGCATTCCGACTCAGTATGTGAATGTTTGTGGGGGGGGGGGGGCAGATAAATACCGTCGCTTGTCAAGCGGCGTTCGAGGTGGGAAGCAGAACGAAGATTACCAGACAGCCAGAAATGCGTCTCAACAACTCAGCTGCGAGGTTCAACGACAAAGACGTGCAAGCGAGGAATGTGAAACATATCACAACAGACATATAACTAGGATAGAAATATTAAGTAGATGACGTATTTCCTGCGTGTACCTCTGAGAATATTCTCCTTATCATTAATAGAATCATTGCCCAAAAGTTTGCTAAAGTTTTTAATGCGAAGCGTGACACTTGTATATTCCCCGTTGGATAATTTTAATATCGAAACGACGTATTCTTATAAAGACCATCGATTGAGTAGTTTTGCCATTGAGGTCATCCATCATTTTAAAGCAAAGTAGCGTAGGTAGTGTAAGTTCACGCGTTTTCTTCTTGATTTCATTTCATCTTTTCTTTCTAGTTGCCAAAATTTTCCCGAAGAGGAAAAGAAGACAATGTAGGCAACAAAAAGAAAAGAACTACATAAGAATTTAAATGTATATATATATATATATATAAAATCTTGGAAATTTATATATATATATATTTTTTTTTTCTTGGAAATTTATACATATATATATATATATATATATATATATATATATATATATATATTGTTATTTTCATTTTTTTTTGTATTCTTTTTTTTTAATGTGGATAGATGAATTGGAAAATTCACGCCAAAAATATTTTTGTTACTATCTCTTAATGCTAAATTGTTTTTCTCACAGAGACGCACATATTGGCATGAAGTGTCGATTCGTTATGTAGGAATCTTACATTAAATTATTAATATTATGATTTATTTATTGATGTTTCTCTGTGTGTGTTTGTGACTGTGTGTGTGTTTACGGTGCAGTGGATATCGACTCGGAAAAACAAATCGGGGACTTGAGTTCAAATTCCGGTTGAATTCCTTGCAATCACTTACGAACAAATAACTTTGGAAAGGTATTAATCCGTCTCTTTTCTCCAATTATGGGTTAAATAATAGGAGAGATGAGGTTCTAAAGTCTTGGCTAGCAACCAATCTACCGCAGAAACCAATGGCAACCTACTGTAGGATAATCGGCCCACTCAGACATGTCTCTTTGGAGACATGATCGCCCACTTTGTGTATCACGTATGGCACTTAACTGACTGACTGAGTTATTAAGAGCGGAAAATCATTTTTGATTGTAAGACTAATTCTCTTTTTGCAAGTTGTAAGTTAATCTTGCATAAACACTTGTTTCTAATTATAATGATGGTTCACGATACAAATTACTTGATTGGCATCAAGGCCAGATGCTTTAATGCTGAACAGTTAAACGTAACCGTCAATATTCTCGCACTTCACGCCTCTGGAACTCGCTTCCGCTTTCTTGGTTCCTTTAGAACTACAATGTTACAAAATATGATGCAATGTCAGTTGGAATCTTCTATGTTCTTGAGTCCCATTCATCTGCTGGTCTTTTCTTCAAACCTCCCTATACTCAATCTTTTCACACATTTTCATTCCCGGGTATCTCCTGTGACCTTCCTCTGGGTGAAATGATAAAAAAAATTTAAAACAGAAAAGATTCACATTCACTCGTCTTTCCCTTACGCACGAATCGAAAATATTTGTTTTACCATTTTAGCAGAAGGTTCCTGAAATTAATTTAAATACAGTTTCAAATCGAAACCCACATCTTAATGGGTTACCTGTGCTTTACAAATACCGAGCTCCTAAATAAACACAGTTATCAATGATGTAAACACAATTTCAAAATTGACATTTGTAAATAATATCAAAATACAGATAAATCTTTAAAACATCAGGAACCGACGTGTCAGTGTATTTATGTTATGGAAACGATTCACCTTTTCAAATGATTATATATATATATACTATCAGTATAGCCCGGTGTTCCTCGGGTGTAATGAAAGCTTTAAAACTAATCCATGGTCCTGGAGCTCAGACTCTTTGGACGTTGGCACGAAAGACTAAAAAGCAATAGCTGTTTTCAGTTAAAGCGAAACCCTAGACTGAAAGAAAAATGAATGGATGTAAGTCAAATTTTGATTTCCTGGTTTCGCTATCAAATAAGTTTTTTCGTCATAAACGGAATTTTGAAGGCTAAGTAAGTCTTCTGAATAAATGGTATCATGGCTGAGACTAAGAACTACAATTATACCTACTTAGAGCCAAACCCGAAGCAAAAACTAAACTCAAAGGACTGAAAAAATACAGACATATAAACAGACACACACAAACATCTTGTCTTATATATATATATATAAATATTACGGAAATTAACGAAATTTGGTTATAAGCAACCGACAATTTGTAATGAATTATTTTTTAACATTATTTTTACCGATACTCGTATTTAAGTAGATATTCTATTTTTTAATTAAACAGTATTTTTATATTTATATCTACCGGCCTGATTATTTACGATAAATTTTTATTACGAAAATGTGTGCTATCCAGCAGGATTCGAACCTGCGACCCCTATTACATAGGGGAAGCATACCATTTGATCTGGTACCGTCTTGACCACTCGACCATGAATAGCCTCTTGATCATACGAGTTTTTTATCATGTTTATATAACATAATTTTCGATTTTACCGTAAACAAACATATCTGCTCTGAAATGTATCGTAATGTCAACAAATGTAAACATGTTACGGAAATTAACGAATTTTAACGAAACTTGGTTATAAGCAACCGACAATTTGTAATGAATTATTTTTTATATTATTTTTACCGATACTCGTATTTAAGTAGATAGTCTGTTTTTTAATTTAACAGTATTTTTATATTTATATCTACCGGCCTGATTATTTACGAGGCTATTCATGGTCGAGTGGTCAAGACGGTACCAGATCAAATGGTATGCTTCCACTGTGTAATAGGGGTCGCAGGTTCGATTCCTGCTGGATAGCACACATTTTCGTAATAAAAATTTATCGTAAATAATCAGGCCGGGAGATATATATATATAAAATACTGTTTAATTAAAAAAAAAACAGAATATCTACTTAAATACGAGTATCGGTAAAAATAATGTTAAAAAGTAATTCATTACATATATAAATATATTTTATCGATTTTCTGCACTATTGTAAGGAATGCAACCTTGAAACTTCTGAATATCGTTTCTATGAGTGTATCAAATTTGATTAAATTCGGACCACTCCTTCTATAACACGATTTTTTCGATTATCGATTTTCCATATTTATCGTGGGTACCTCGATATAAAACCTAACTAAGAAAACTCGTAGACGTTTAAAGTACAACTGTGTTAATTTTTAAGAAAATCGGTTCAGCCGTTTCGGAGTCTATAGGTAACGGACACACACACATATACACACAGTTAATTTTCCATTTATAGATAAGTTTATATATATATATATATATATATATATATCAATGTTTTTTTAGATATATTTATCTTAAGATACGCTTTCAGAGATGTATATTTAAGAGAAATCGAAAATTTGTTTTTATTAGGCTTGATTCGGCTTCGGTGAAATCGTTCGTGGTCAAGTGGTCTAAGACGCATCAGATAAATTGATGGCTTCTCCTATGCTATTACGGATCGAAAAGTTTGAATCTTTCCAAATGACAAATATTTTCATACCATATTTCAAAAATAATCAGGCGGGAGGTTATATATATATATATATATATATATATATATATATATATATATATATATCTGTGAATATATATGTACATGTATGTAAATATCAATTTATAACCAATCTAAATGACGTGTTGATTTTTCTTATATATATATCAGTATAGATAGGTAAGAGTTTGTGATCCTGGGTTTCACGCTCTAAAATTAGCCAATTTAAAAAAAAATAATCAGTTTGTCTGACGCTCGCAAAAGCATGAAACCCAGGGTTACAAACTCACAACTATCTATATGAATATGTCAGCTCTACCACTGATATTGAGCGCTTTCAAATAAGTACCACGCATATATAATATATGAATAATATAATATATATAACAATTTGCACATATATATATATATATATATATATATATATATATATATATATATATATAAAATTGGAGTAGATAAACTAAACTAACGCCCGGTTCACACTCCACCCACGTCTATTGAACAGGTGAAGAGGCTCATCCCTTGTTTCCTGTTTAGGATGCGGTTTCCGGTTTTCTCTTTTCCAATCTTTTTGCTCTTACGTAGTCCCCCTGCGCATCAGTGGCGTTATCGCCTTGCTTGGGGTGATATGATTAAAACACACACACACACACACATATATATATATATATATATATATATATATATATATATATATATATATACTGTTTAATTAAAATAGTGTATCTACTCAGATACAAGTATCTATTAAAAATAATATTCAAACAAAAAATTATATATATATATATATATATAGTGTGACGTAAATTAATAGATATACATATGATGGTGCACATAGATATAGTATTATTATTCAGCTGTTAATAAAACAGTACTCAGTGTTTTAACACAGATGTATTATATATATATACATAATAATAGATATACATATTATCATACTTCTATGGCACGACGCAGAGTTTCATGCATCATGCAATTATCAGGTGCATATTTCAAACTGAAATATGCACCTGATTTGCATATATTACTTACTCGATGTGTATGGGAAAAAATTCTTATAAATTAAATTTACTGCTTTCGAAAAACAAGATTAAATTTTATATTTTCTAAGGTTATATGTAGATAAGAATTTAGAATTCAAATTTAAAACTGAACATTAAGATAAAAGATGCAAACTTTTAAAAAAATGCAGGGAAAAGAAGCCAAAGAGGTGTAAATCATGAAACGTAAAAATATAAATATTCAAATACTATATGTAGATAAAAAAATAAAATTTTAGAATTTTATATACAGTAATAAAAAATAAAATGTAAGTAAAAAATAAGAATTAATATTGAAAACAAGAAAATGTTAGGAGCAAAAATTAAATGGGTTTAATAATTAATTGATGAAAGTAATGCTAGAGGGAGGAAAGAAAGAAAGAAAGAAAGAAAGAAAGAAAGAAAGAAAGAAAGAAAGAAATGTTGTGGAATCTCCCATTTTTCTATGATAATGGACTCGACTTGAGTATACATATACTCTTGCCATATTGAGATACGTCAGAACAAGAGAGATCCGTAGGTTACCGTAAGATACCGACAAATAGCTGAATTTTCACAGAGAATACCGCTTCAGTATACATAGTAGCTCTGAGCTACACTCAGTCAGAATGGTATTACACAGCACTCGTCATTTCCGACGTGGACATACTAATTCCAGCACGGCTTCACTTTAAAAACTTATATATATATATATATATATATATATATATATATATATATATATATATATATATATATATTCATTACTAATCGTATTCCTGGATTACTAACCTGCGTTCAAATTTATATTTTTACGTTTAATGTAACTTATTTTCGATCTCAAATATCTATTTTGTTGTTCATTATTTTGTGCGGTTCCTCACTCGGAATCCACAACACTTTTTCAACAGTATAACTATAGGATCTTGCTGTCAATCTAGTACTAAGATTAAATTCCTCGTGTCTAGGTATCATAGAGGAAAGTCCATGATATAAGTTCAAAAAATAGTCCAGAAATTCTAAATGGTGGCGATACGAAAAAGATCGAACAAGAGAGGAAATGTCAGGACCAATAGCTTTCTAGGTTCTTCTTTAGATTCTATCTATCTATCTATCTATCTATCTATCTATCTATCTATCTATCTATCTATCTATCTATCTATCTCAGTCTGTTCATATCTATCTATCTATCTATCTATCTATCTATCTATCTATCTATCTATCTATCTATCTATCTATCTAGTCTGTTCAGTCTATCTATCTATCTATCTATCTATCTATCTATCTATCTATCTATCTATCTATCTCAGTCTGTTCATATCTATCTATCTATCTATCTATCTATCTATCTATCTATCTATCTATCTATCTCAGTCTGTTCATATCTATCTATCTATCTATCTATCTCAGTCTGTTCATATCTATCTATCTATCTATCTATCTATCTATCTATCTATCTATCTATCTAGTCTGTTCATATCTATCTATCTATCTATCTATCTCAGTCTGTTCATATCTATCTATCTATCTATCTATCTATCTATCTATCTATCTATCTATCTATCTCAGTCTGTTCATATCTATCTATCTATCTATCTATCTATCTATCTATCTACATACATACATATATAAGGCAATCTGTGAGTCTGTGTGTGACTGTTTCCTATGCACGCTTACATTTTTGAAGCTACGCCATTCAAACTTTCTAGGGACACATATCTACAGAGAAGCCAGGTCGACACATACTTTTTGAGTTTAAGTTCAGCAATTTTCCCCTTCGCACTCTTTGGCCAATGGAGCCGATTGTTTACATTTATTCCGTAAAAAATCTAAGACCTAAGATGGTTGGTAAATTACGTCACAGAAATCAAATCACATGTGTCAAACGCGACTAAAATATTTTTTTATTAAAAAAAAAATGAATGTTAAAATCCACAACAGAAAGAAAGAAAGAAAGAAAGAAAGAAAGCAGTGAACGTAGAGGAATCCAAATCAATCCGAGTCTAAGAATTTAAGTAAGTATTTTTCTATGATAGCATGTGGTCCTTAAAACACATTATTATTAAGTAAATTAAGATTATTGATATTATTTTTATAATCGTCTCACCCCCAAGCAAGGCAGAACTGCTACTGATGCGCAGGGTGTTACATAATAGGAGAGTGAAGAGTAAAGGAGAACAGTCACAGTAGTTGTCGGAAAATGGGTAAGGAAAGGACGGGTACATTGGTGTAAAGATCTGTGTGGGAGCAAAGTGTAAAGTGAATAACATTGGAGGAGGGAATCAGTTACCTCTGATCTGAATGACGGAAGAGAAGGTCAAATTTTTGAAAAAAGGCGAAATACTGCCGAGGGCCTCCAGAAAAAAATATGCAGAATCCGGATTGCTCTTTTCATGAAGAAAGGCTGTATAATTCCACGACTTTCTGTTTTCATATTCGCTAGAAAGAAAGACGAAAGTACTGGATTGCAATGTAATGTAAGTTCTTCAATATGGCAGTAAATGCTGAACAATTTCTTCAGAAACAAAGAAAAGAGTACTGGATTGCTATGTAATATCAGTTCTTCAAAATGGCAGTGAATGCTCGATAATTTCGCTAGAAACAAAGAAGTGTGTACTGAATTGCAATGTGATATCAGTTCTCCAAATATGCCAGTGAATGCTGGACAATTTCTCTAGAAACAAAGAAGAGTGTACTGAATTGCTATGGAATATCAGTTCTTCAAAATGGCAGTGAATGCTGGACAATTTCGCTAGAAACAAAGAAGTGTGTACTGAATTGCAATGTGATATCAGTTCTCCAAATATGCCAGTGAATGCTGGACAATTTCTCTAGAAACAAAGAAGAGTGTACTGAATTGCTATGGAATATCAGTTCTTCAAAATGGCAGTGAATGCTGGACAATTTCTCTAGAAACAAAGAAGAGTGTACTGAATTGCAATGTAATATCAGTTCTTCAAAATGGCAGTGAATGCTGGACAATTTCGCTAGAAACAAAGAAGTGTGTACTGAATTGCTATGTGATATCAGTTCCTCAAATATGGCAGTGAATGCTGGACAATTTCTCTAGAAACAAAGAAAAGAGGACTGGATTGGTATGTGATGCCCGTTCTTCAATATGGCAGTGAATGCTGGGCAATATCATCATAGATGAAGGAAAAACCCGAAGCAAATGAAATGTGGTTCTACAGAAGGATGCTGCGAATAACATTGATCGAACTTATGAGCAATGATGAGGTTTTAGAAATGAAGGAAACGAAAAGGAATTAATACTGAGCATCAGGAACAGATAGCTGAAGTTCCTGGAACATGCAATGAGGAAGGAGGGCTTGGGGAACCTGATACTAATAGGCCAGATAAAGGGAAAAAGAGACAGGTG
Source organism: Ascarosepion bandense (assembly GCA_037127315.1). Taxonomy (NCBI): domain Eukaryota; kingdom Metazoa; phylum Mollusca; class Cephalopoda; order Sepiida; family Sepiidae; genus Ascarosepion; species Ascarosepion bandense. Next base: position 1,417,175 of record JBBBDQ010001862.1, on the reverse strand, counting down.
AAAGCAGCGGATAACATATTTGAAGGAACTAATCAGGTAGATGATGGAACAAGGGTGGCGTCGTGTAACAGGAGAAAGCGTACTAAGAGCCACCAGGGATAGGGAGACGTGGAAAGCCATGATAGACGATACCCTGATAGGACAGGGCCTGTAGAAGAAGATATATGCCAACTGTTTATAAAAAATTACTATGTGGGTATAAAATGATCCCTCATTTTGTGGCCATGCTTATTTCTATATATTTATATTCTAGATGTATGGGCTTGAGCTAGTGGATGGCAGAACAGGAGTTGCGTGAGGTAACAGGAGAAGGCGTGCTAAGAGCCACCAGGGATAGGGAGACGTGGAAAGTCATTATCGGCTACGTCCTGAAAGGACAGGGCACAAAGAAGAAGAATATATATGCTCACTGTTTATAAGAAATTATAATGTGGGTGTAAAATGGGGAGGGGGTCAATTCTATATTATAATCAATATATAAACTGATCCCTCATTTTGTGGTCATAGTGGTTTCTATACATTTATATTCTAGATTTATGGGCTTGAGCTAGTGGATGACAGAACGGGAGTTGCATGATGTAACAGGAGAAAGCGTACTAAGAGCCACCAGGGATAGGGAGACGTAGAAAGCCATGATCGCTTACGTCCTGAAAGGACAGAGCAGAAAAAAGAAGAAGGATATCTCCTGAAGTCACCCCTGCTAATATGCAAGCGGTTTGTTGCCAGTATAGGTTCTTGATACCTCTAATGCCTTTCCGGAATATGGGGAGGTTGCCAAATATTAATACGATTAAAATAAAAAGAAATCCAGTTGTAGAAGATGTGTCTTGCCTATATGTGTATTATTGTTAATTGTACCTCAGTACAATAAATCTGTATTTCTTATTCCTGGTGTGGAGTTCCATTCTTCAACTGAAAAAGGTCTTAGGCGAAGGCATTCACTATTCGATAGTCGATTCCACTCCAACCCGTTGCTTGCCTATATGTGTATTATTGTTAATTGTACTTTAGTATAATAAATCTGTATTTCTAATTCCTGGTGTGGAGTTCCATTCTTTAACTGAAAAAAGGTCTTAGGCGAAGGCATTCAATATTTGATAGTCTATTCCGCACCAACCCGTGGTTTGCCTATATGTGTATTATTGTTAATTGTACCTTAGTACAATAAATCTGTATTTCTTATTCCTGGTGTAGAGTTCCATTCCTCAACTGAAAAAGGTCTTAGGCGAAGGCATTCACTATTTGATAGTCTATTCCGCACCAACCCGTTGCTTGCCTATATGTGTATTAGTGTTAATTGTAGCTTAGTACAATATATCTGTTATACCTTATTCCTGGTATTGAGTACCATTCTTCAACTGATCTATTAACACCGTATTCCTTTTCGGGATATATAATAAACATAGCGTTTATTTTATTCAAAATTTTGGTTATTTTTTTCATACTTTAAATATTTTATTTGTTTAATCAGATAACACCAAACAAAGCCACTAACACAAAAGGTTTTGTGTGTGTATGTGTAGCGGTGTGTCAAATCGTGGGATGGGGGCATGAGAGAGGGAGGGAGAGTAATGTGGCTAAAGTGATGAGGCAGGAAGTCTGGGTAAAGATTCCTTTGAGTGGAGATATCTAGTTATTATATAGCATTATTCATAACTGTGTTGTGGTTATTGATTTTTTTGTTCTAGGGTTAATCACTTAAATTAGCGGCTATCATCACTTAATATTTCATTGCAAATCTGCGGCTTACTTTAATTGATGGTTTCTATACTTGCTATGATTTCATTCATTTTCAATCAATAATTGACAACTAAAGGATTAATGAAGTCATTCTATTTCCTGGAGTATTTGCCTACAAATCAAGTAGGAAGAACGCGCCAAAACCTACCCTAACTGCCTTCATTACTTCGAACAGAAAATAGACAAAAAATTTTGCAAAGAATGCACATTTACATTTTGAAAGGAATATTTCAAGGAATAATCACACAGTTAAAAAGTATTTCTTGGTTTCAGGTGTGACGCTAAACTGCATCCGGCAGCAAGACCTCTGACTGGGAAGTTGTGATGAGCATGGAACTACATCTTAATTACTGTTGTTTCCAGGTCAACTGTGACCCGGAGTGGTAGCAATTGTTAGGGTCCCAGCTATGGGTAAGTAGTTAACACCCAAACTATGATCAAAATAGTATGAATGTATAAAAATTGTGTTTAATGGAAAAATATACATTTTTGAAAGAAAAACATTTTTACGATAACACATTTTTGAAGACAATAATTATCACCAGCATTTGGCATTTTTGAATGCAAAACCAGAAGACATTTTTAGTTTTCTAAAATAAAAAAATAATAATAATAATAAAGAAATTAATCAAAATCTAAGTCAACCTTCTCACTATAACCGAACATTAAAAAATATATCCAAACCTTAACTTTTTGGCATTAAATAACCCACAGAGGTGTTGATATGCCGTTAAACAAAACTCAAACTCAAAAAATATGTTTATAAACAGTGTTTTATTTAATTTTTTTTTTAATTTCTCAGTTTAAATATTTTATTTCTTCAATCAGTTGACACCAAACAAAGTCAGTAAGACAAAAGGGGGTGAATGTGTGTGGTGGTTGTGGGGGTGTGAGAGAGGAAGGGAGGGAAAGTTAATGAAGAGGGCTCGTAAATACAGAAAGTAGTGATTGACGTCACATTTAAATTTTTCAAGGTCGTCGACGGCAAGAAAGCAAGTAGCTAGAAGAAGGTTTTGCAAACGAGATTTCAAAAACTGGTAGTATAAAATTTACTGTTAAATGTAGACATGACAACATTAAAATGATAGACTACCTACCAATTTGGTACTAGTGATTAAATTTATGAAGTCGAGTCACTATAGAGTTTTTAAAAGCAAAGTTACATATCTGACTAAACCAGAGATGCCAGGTTAATACTTTTAACATTGCAAATTCTTCGTTTTAAACATCCCAGAAAAAACAGAATAGATATTTCAGGAAAAAGATTAGGTGCTATTTATAAATGAATTTTCTAGTTTTTACCCATTTTGCGTGCACATTCGTGAAATCTCTTCTTGTCTCTGAAAATCAAATATTTAACTCGTCGAATTCGGATTTCTAGGACAGCGTGTTTACCTTGTCAAAAGCCAGGTGTGGAAATTTAACTAAAGAAAAGAAAAAAAAAAGATTTTCTAAACACTACTGACAAAATGAACACTTCCTGTCCAAAAGAACTTTCTGTTAGAGATTATTATTTAAACACCAGACGGTTTTTACTGAGGAAAAAATAAATGGCGACCAAGTTAAATGAAAGTAACGGGAACATGAAAAGAAATACAACTTGCTTGAAATATTTGATGGCTAAATGAAATGGTATATATATATATATATATATATATATATATATATATATACCAAGACTATATATCAGATTACATAAATAGCAACCATTATGTTTGCTTATTGTTAATAAAATCCGATCATACTCACGGGTAATCTTTCGCGTATTACAATCAAAAGGTGTCAGAAATGAGCTGTAACGTTGAGAGATGTTAGTTTCATTCATTTCTTAAGATACACAAGTACTTTCAACCTCTTTCCGGGGTCATCTTCAGCGGTGTGTGTTATGGTAACAAATATAACCAGAAAATTGTGTTGCTAAAAATTATTGTAGATTTTTTTCTGAAATGAATAAAAATGTCTTCAATTTATTTCATCTGACATGTTTAAAAGAAAATGTGCTGCCTAAATACACAAATTTTAATATATATATATATATATATATATATATATATATATAGATGAAATATCGATTCAAGCGATATAATGTTCATTTTCTGGTAAATTTTCGTTTTAGCTCCCGACGGCTTTTCCCTCTTCAAATTTATCGGAAATAGCATTATTTCTGTGCAAATGTATATGCTGAACTCAAATCAACAATTAGTTATTGAAGAAACCTGCCTTTTTTTGCTTTGAAAGTCCATAAAAAAAACGATCTATATCTCGCACTTTTTCTCTCCCGTAACTCTCACGAAGTAATGTAATTAACTGCAGAATGACGTACTGCGTAGGACAACAAATTTCGGTCGATTTTCTTTCTTTATCGAAACTTCCGGCGAGTTATTTCCTGAAATGAAAGAAATAAGCGTAGAAATACAATAACGCATTACTTTCATTACAGGAAGTAAATCGCCAGAAGTTTCAGTAAAGGAAGAAAATCGACCGAAAATCGACCGAAATTTGTTGTCCTACGCCGAAAGACATTCAGCAGTTAATTACATGACTGCGTTAGATTTACGGAAGAGAAAAAGTGCGAGATATAGTTCGTTTTTTTTTATGGACTTTCAAATCAAAAAAGGTAGGTTTCTTCAATAACTAATTGTTGATTTGAGTTCAGCATATACATTTGCACAGAAATAATGCGATTTTGGATAAATTTGAAGGGGGAAAAGGCTTCGGCATCTAAAACGAAAATTTACCAATGAAACCGAGTTTGGAATAACAGTGAAATGTATTCCAAACAAACTGTTATACGTCATATCTTCTGTTTGGAAAAAAATGGCTTTGCAGTCATTTTGAAATAGATCATTATCAGGAAGCGACGCTATTTAGATGCATTCTGTAGAGAGTTCAAAACTTTCGACTTTTTTGCCTTCAGGCTTGGAGATAAAACATAGAAAAAAAAACGATTGTTCACGTCACATGCTGATAGAAAGTTAGTCGCACTTACGTAACAAAAGAAAAAAATCAAAACATTTGAGTTGAAGTTACTACAAAGAGGATATGAAATGCCGAGGGATTTGCTGAAAGAGTAAAAAAATATCAAGGAAAAGAGTAAAAGAACATTGAAAATTGTTTAAACTTTAGAAAAATTAAGAAAGAAAAGCAAAAATCGTATTTCGCCAAACCAGAGAAAATATGTAACGGTATAAAAAAAAAAAAAATCAGAACTACGGAAAAAAAAAAGAAAAAACAAAAAAAGTGCTAATTATGTAATCTGCAAAAAAATTGTTTGAATTTCGGGTAAATGTTTTAATTCCCTTCGCTTCATCCCTTAAAATTTATCCAAAATAGCATTATTTCTGTGCAAATGTATATTCTGAACTTAAATCAACAATTAGTTATTGAAGAAATTTAACTTTTTTGCTTTGAAAGTTCATATAAAATAAAAACGAACTATATCTCGCACTTTTCCTCTCCCGTAACTCTCACGAAGTCATGTAATTAACTGCAGAATGACGTTCTACGTAGGTAGAAATTTGTTTGGAATTTTGGTCGGTTTTCTTTCTTTACTGATAATTCCGGCGATGTTCTTCCGCTAATGAAAGTAATAAGCGTAGAAATACAGTAGCGCATTGCTTTCATTCCCGGAAGTACATCGCCGGAAGTATCAGTAAATGAAGAAATATCCCCAATAATTCTGCTAAAATTTGTTTACATGCGCAGTATGTCATTCTGCAGTTAATTACATGACTTCGTGAGAGTTACGGGAGAGAAAAAGTGCAAGATATAGTTCGTTTTTTTTTATGGACATTTAGATAAAAAAAAGTTAAATTTCTTTAATAATTAACACTTGATTTCAGTTCAGCATATACATTTGCACAGAGATAATGCTATTTTGAATAAATTTGAAGAGGAAAAACGAAGGGAATTAAAACGAACATTTACCGAATTCCGTTTGAATTTGACGCATTTACTTATGTGCAAATAACTTTAAGATATATATTAATCCATCTCTTCTCCCTCCACCTATGGCTGAACAGAAGGAAAGTTTCGATTCTATAGTCTTTGTTGGAAACCAGTCTACCGTAGAAAGAAAATGGCAACCTACTACAGGAAAATTATCGGCCATGTCAGTCATGGATCGAAAGAGACATGATCGTCTAAGATTGTATCATGTATGACACTTAACTGTCTGACTGATAAATAAGTAATTGTATGCTTTACAGATAACGACATTCGGAACATAAATTCTTAAGTACTTTAGACAGATTCAAAATAAAAATCAAATTGTGTAGTAGTATGCAATCTCTCTTATTATGGAATCTTTGATTTATGTATTAGTAAGTTAAGTGACGTACGTGGTACACGCTTGGGTGATCATGTCTCAAAAGAGACATGACTGACTGGGCAGAAGATTATTCCGCAGTAGGTTGCCATTGCTTTCTACGGTAGACAGGTTGCCAGCCAAGGCTATATAACCCAATCTGTCCTGTTATTTGACTCATAGCTAGACGGAGAAAATATGTATTATATAATCACTTAGTAATTAGTGGGGGATCAGTTTATTACTTCCTAATCATATAAAAACGACCCCCCACTTTACGACCAGCAAAAGCCTTAATCATAATTCCAACTATTATATTCAGTCAGTCAGTTAAGTGATACACGCTTAGGCAATCACATCTCGAAAGAGACATGACTGACTGGGCAGAAGATTATCCCGTAGTAGATTGCCATTGCTTTCTGCGGTAGACTGGTTGCCAGCCAAGGCTATAGAACCCAATCTGTCCTGTTATTTAATCCATAGTTAGATACGGAGATATGTATTATATTATTAAGTAGTAATTAGTGGGGGGTCAGTTTATTACTTCATAACAATATAAAACTGATTCACCACTTTATGCCCAGTAGAAGCCTTACTCATGTTTTCAACTATTATATTTATTGAGTCAGTTAAGTGCCATACGTGGTACACTCTTTGGGCGATAAGGTCTAGAAAGGGACATGACTGATTGGGTAGAAGATTCTTCCGCAGTAGGTTGCCATTACTTTCTGCAGTAGACTGGTTGCCAGCCAAGGCTATAGAACCCAATCTGTCCTGTTATTTGACTCATAGCTAGAGGGAAAAGCGAGGTTGGTTGGTTGGTTGGTTGGTTGATTGATTGATTGATTGATTGATTGATTGTTTTGTTCTATGCCATATCAAACTCGGCGGGTCATTTATTGCTAACTAAATTTTTGTTTATTTATTGCTGGTAATACCTCTTTCTTTCAACAATTTATTGTTGTTTTTCTATAAGTTTTGTGTCTAGTAATACTTTTTTCTTTTCGAGTATCAAAATTCATTGGGATTTGTTTTTAAGGGCAGGGTCCCCAAGTCCTATCATTGATATTTAGCCCATAGCTGGGGGGAAGGGACGGATTAATACCTTTCCTAAGGGTACCAGTGCTTAAGTGAATGCAGTGTATTCAACTGGAATTCGAACTCAGCCCACCGATTTCTCTTTCCGAGCCGATATCCGCTGCACCACAACGCACATCCGTCACTATACGCTTACAGCACCTGGTATTCCCAAGCGGTCACCCATCTAAGTATTGATCAGGCTGAAAAGTGATGTATTATATCATTAAGTGGTAATCGGCGGGGGATCGGTTTATTACTTCATAACAATATAAAACTGATACCCCACTTTATGCCCAATAGCAACTTTAATCATGTTTTCAATTATTATATTCAGACAGTCATTTAAGTGCCATACGTGGTACACTCTTTGGGCGATAAGGTCTAGAAAGGGACATGACTGATTGGGTAGAAGATTCTTCCGCAGTAGGTTGCCATTACTTTCTGCAGTAGACTGGTTGCCAGCCAAGGCTATAGAACCCAAGCTGTCCTGTTATTTGACTCATAGCTAGAGAGGGAAGCGATGTATTATATTAGTAAGTAGTAATTAGTGGGGGCTCAGTTTATCTTTTCATAAAATATAAAACTGATCCCCCGCTTTATGCCCAGTAGAAGCCGTAATCATGTTTTCAACTATTATACTCAGTCAGTCTGTCAGTTAAGTGCCATACGTGATACACACTTTGGGTGATCATGTCTCATGACTGGGCAGAAGATTATCCCGCAGTAGGTTGCCATTACTTTCTGTGGTAGACTGGTTGCCAACCAAGGCTATAAAACTCAGTCTGTTCTGTTATTTAACGTCTAACTGGAAGGAAGAGCCGGATTAATGCATTTCCCAGGGGTATTTGCGCGTTAGTGAATGCATGGAATTCAACCAGAATTTGAACTCGTCTCCTTGAATTTTCGTTTAGAGCCGATGTCCACTGCACCAGAAAGCAGAAGCGATTTATGTATACGAGGTCTCATAAGTATCGGGACGGGTGATGCATCCCATATCAATTTAGGATTTAATCACCGTCGAGGTATAGCTAGTCTGAATGTACACACTTTAACCCACGTCGTTTCTACAGCGCGCAGCTTCCCCGTCGCATTCTCTAGAATCTAATCTACGCCATGAAATCTTCTTTATTTTTAGAAAAAGGAAAAAACTTACAAGTGACGCGATCTCGGGAGTGTATTGGTTGTCGAACAGGGGAAATGTGTCCTTCGCAAAAAACTGCTGCACAATCCACGGCCACTGATGAAACTTCTGTGGTGAAATGAGATGACCATGCTCTACATACTTTCCTTCTATGCACTGTTGAAAACAAGGGAAATGATCAAGAACACCCCAATTCAGTGTGCATACGCGACAGCATCTGCTGATAATATGTATCAATCTTCTGCCCAGTCAGCCATGTCTCTTTCGAGACATGATCGCCCAAAGCGTGTATCACGTATGGCACTTAACTGACTAACTGAATATAATAGTTGCCAACATGAATAAGGCATTTACTGGGCATAAAATTGAGCATCATTTTTATATTGTTATGAATTAATAAACTGATCCCACACTAATTACTACTTAATAATATAATACATCTCTTCCCCCTCTAGCTATAGGTCAAATAACAGGACAGATTGGGTTCCAGAGCTTTGACTGGCAATTAGTCTACCGCAGAAAGCAATGGCAACCTAGTGCGGGATAATCTTTTGCCCAGTCAGTCATGTCTCGCAAGAGACAAGATCGCTCAGCCGTATATCCCGTATGACACTTAACTGCCTCTTAGGATGTGCGTTGTGGTGCATTAGATATCAACTCGGAACAACAAAACGCGCAGCCGAGTTCGAATTCCAGTTGAATTCATGGCATTCACTTACGTGCAAATACCTAATATAAGAGAGAAACACCAACGCAATGCCTTTTTTTTTTAATCATTTCACCCGGAGCAAGGCGGAAACGCCACTGATGTGCAGGGGGCTACATAAATGTAAAAAGATTAATTAGAAAAGAGTGAGGAGTACAAACTAGTTAGAAAGGAACAATAGAAAGCTGAGAAAGCAGGTGTGATGACAGATACATAGGTGGAGAGAAAGGGAAGGTTATACAGAGATGGGGAGAGAGCTAGAGTCCAGTGGTTAGTAGATGAGTATTGACTTTGCATTTAAATTTCTGGAGGTTGTACCCGTCAGGAAAGCAAGAATACGGGAGCGCTAATCATCCACGACTTAATAAAAATTGTCTCAAGCATTCTCTGATGAATTTCTGAGTGTGACTTGCAGAAAACAGAGAAACTTCTCTCACAGTCAATGCTATTATATGAAATTAGCTATGTTGAATCAAGCATTAAAAGACAGTTCTATAATTTTACCTAAGTTATGTCTTCATGTTTTTCATATGTCCGTGTACTACGCCATCATTAAATGTTGTACCGGATAAAAGATCATTAAATGAATAATCAATGAGTTTAATGAAATAAAGGAAAGTAAAGAAGTTGTTGGGTATTACCTATTTATTATACGTTAATATTTCGAAATCAAAATCTCAACTTCAGAATGGCAGAAGAGCTTGCGTCCGTCCGAGTGAGTCCGTGTCTTTCAACTAATGGTCATCGCTGGCTGCTGCTGCTGCTGCTGCTGCTGCTGTCATTAATTGTAGAATGTGCTTGTGTGTGTGTGTGTGTGTTAGAGCATGTATGTGTGTGTGTGTATGGTATATATACGTGTGCTTTACAGTTGAGACCTTTTTCTGGTCTGATGATATCAGTCTGCTTTAATAAGTGGTTTATCTAAGTATGTGTGACCTGACCGTTAGTTTGACATTTGACTACATATATATAAGTGTGTTAGAGCATGTATGTGTGCGTGTGTGTTTATGTAACAAGCACTCGCTACAATTAATGACAGCAGCCAGGAATGGCCATTCCGTGAAAATCACGGACTCACTCTGCCATTCTGAAGATGAGATTTGGATCTGGAAATATTAATGTATATTGAATAGGTAATACCCAACAACTTCTTTACCTTCCTTTACTTCACTAAACGCATTGTGACAACCTTCAAGACATAACCGTACACTTAATATACACAATGCTTCAAGCAAATTACAAAACTTTACTAAATACATAATCATCAAAGAATTAAACAGAGTATATGAAACCATATATTTTTTTTAATCGTGTCACCCCAAGCAAGGCATTCCACTGCCACTATAGCGCAGGGGGTTACATAGAGGGATTGGGTATGGGAAACGTCAGAAGGTGGGTGATAGACGACAGTTGGAGAGAGTGGGTGTGAGTTAATGTGTTAGGAGGTGTCTATTGACCTTACATTTAAACTCCTGGAGGTTGTAGCCGTCGGGGAAGCAAGCATGCGGTAGGGAATTCCACAGGAGAGAAGTGCGAGGAAATAAGCTGTTGGAGTAGAAATTGCGGTTACGTTTCATCGGTTTCACTGTAAAAGGGTGGGACCTAGTTGCCAATCTAGTATCTCGTGCAAATTCACATCTAGGGGTAACCAGTGATTTAAGTTCGTCAGAGCAGAAGCCATGAAAGTATTTATAGAAGAGGCACAGGGAAGCCACGTCACGCCGGTGAGAGAGATACTGCAGGCGGTCAGCCAAGTCGGTATCAATCACATTACAGATTCTTCGTTGTATTTTGTCAAGAACCCCGAGGAGAATAGAAGGGGCACCCGACCATATGTGGCAGCAGTACTCAATACACGGGCGGATGGTGGATTTATATAATTGCAGATTCAGGCGGAAAGAATTTTTGGGCCCTGCACAGAGAGCCGACTTTCATAGCTGCGGATTTAGCAATGGATATCATGATGATCTTTGTTTCCAGATTATTCCTTCGCATGAAGCTTCATCATCGAGAATTAGAAAACCACAGTAGAACTAATTGGATATATTATTTATTTTCCATAACTGTCTTTCTTTTCATGTTAACCTTCAAACGGCGGGAAAGGTTGCACGAACCTTCCCTCGAAACGTGCAATAAACAAGAACATTCAATTCAACAAGAACATGCGATATGTTTCTGCTTATTTTCAATTTAAATAAATGCAAAACATATAAGAATAATATATTATAAAAATCAGGAAAAAATATTTGAACGCTGTTAGATTACAAACATAAAGAAACCAGAAAGATAAGCATGCAGTTAAAAAATTTAATAATTTTTTTTATTAATTTGAATCTTCTTAAAGCATTTCATGAGCAATGAAGTTTTGTATTCTTTGTAACAATATGTCAAAATGTTTTCCTCGTTTCTTTTAGAGAAGAAGGTTGTTACCTTGAAGATTATTATAATCAGTCAATCGACCACTTCAGTCGTTGTGGGGACCTGAAGACAGAGGAAACAGACAAGCTCTTCCAGGAAAATCAGTTCGCGCTGGGTCTCAGTGTTGGTAAAATTCGCCATAATTTATGGATAAAGTGCAGGGATCAATCTCCCGAATGTATATTATATAGCAACAACAGTCCATGATAGTCACAAAGTCAGGGATCAGTTTATGTATTGATCATAATAGAGAATCAATCTCCCGAATGTGTATTATATAGCAACAACAGTCCATGATGGCCACAAAGTCAGGGATCAGTTTTTGTATTGATTATAATAGAGAATCAATCTGCCGAATGTATATTATATAGCAACAACAGTCCATGATGGCCACAAAGTCAGGGATCAGTTTTTGTATTGATTATAAGAGAGAATCCATCTCCCGAATGTATATTATATAGCAACAACAGTCCATGATAGTCACAAAGTCAGGGATCAGTTTATGTATTGATCATAATAGAGAATCAATCTCCCGAATGTGTATTATATAGCAACAACAGTCCATGATGGCCACAAAGTCAGGGATCAGTTTTTGTATTGATTATAATAGAGAATCAATCTGCCGAATGTATATTATATAGCAACAACAGTCCATGATGGCCACAAAGTCAGGGACTTTTTCGTTTTTATTGATTATAAGAGAGAATCCATCTCCCGAATGTATATTATATAGCAACAACAGTCCATGATGGTCACAAAGTCAGGGATCAGTTTATGTCTTGATTATAAGAGAGAATCCATCTCCCGAATGTGTATTATATAGCAGCAACAGTCCAGGTTGGCCACAAAGTAAGGGATCAGTTTTTGTAGTGATTATAATAGAGAATCCATCTCCCGAATGTACATTACATAATATACATAATATACATAATACATTCGAGATATTGATTCTCTATTATAATTGATGTGGACCTGTGATGGAACACGAAATGATAACTCGAAACACGGTGGTAAGGTTAACAACATATATTAAGTCAAATATAGATACAAGAGAAAATAATATAAGCTAGGCTTACTAGTGACAGACAGCAGACAAACAGACAGACAGACAGACAGACTATGCTGAGCTGAACTGAAGCCATTAGAGTGATTAACTCTCATTTAATATAATTGTAGGAAGAGTCCATAGTTAAGTGGGTAACGCCCCACAACAATAATCAATACATAAACTGATATCTGCACTTTTTCTATAAATTATGGCGAATTTTACCGACATGTCCAGATTGCTGGGTTGCATGTTGTTGTACAAGCGATATCGGAACGGAATTGGAGATCCAAGTTCGAGTTTCAGTTGAATTATTTGCATTCCCTTACGCGCAAATACATTAGGGAAGTGTTTCCCGATCTTTTGCCACTCGCGACTCCTTACCTAAACGTTTGAAACCCATATAACCCCTTACTTAGGGCTTACCATCAGCAGCTTAATTTTATTTTGATTTTCTGAGAAGGACAGGGAGAGAAACATCTAAAAATATTTTAAAATTCTCTAATTATTTATTACCAAATTAAAGCACATTGGTCCAACCTGAATTCACAAAAAGAACATATATTTCTTAAAATAATATTATCATAGATTTAAAAAGCTATCCAACCCAGCTAGTGAGATGCCTGATGTTGCATTTCAGCAGCAAGCATTGAAATTTGTGGCCGAGTGTTTGTTAGAGCCGGTCTCATGTCATCTCCAACATCCAATCTGTTCCTATTCTTTGCTTTTATAATGACTGGAATGGATAATCCTGACTCACACAAGGAGTCTCCAGAAATAGCTTTATTTCATCTTTCATTTCGAAGACGCGATGAACAACGTTTCCTTTCGACAACCAACGTACTGCTGTGTAGCAGAGAAGGATTTCATGATCAGCATTCATGTCTTTGCATAGTTCTTTGAATAGGCGAGTGTTGAGTCCTTGAGTCTTCATATAATTTACAATTTTGATTACAGAATTAAGTAATTTCTGCAGATAGTTGGATAGTGCTGAAAAGAAGAGTAAGTCACACAAGACAGACATAAGGATAATATATGCATTCATTTTTTTTTTGAAGGCTTAGAAATAACAACCTTCAAAACGTTTGTCATAACTATCACTTTGCAACTAAACAAAACAAAAACAAATGTACGAGCTTGAAAAATGTAATTGATGAAATACAATTAATGTTATCCCAAGCTACTTTTAACAAGGCTACGCAACCTGCCAAGACACAGGTTGGAAACTCTTCACTAGGGAAAGGTATGAATCCGTCTCTTCTCTTTTCATGTATGGGTTGAATAGCAGGAGAGATTCCGTTCTATAGCCTTGGTTGACAACCAGTCTACCGAAGAAACAAATAACCACCTACTACAAAAAAATCTCCTGCCTAGTCAGTTATGGATCGAAGGCGACATAATTGCCTAAGCTTGTATCACGTATGGCATTCAACTGACTGACTGATTATTTGACACGTTTGTCCTTAATCATTTGAGGCTTAACACTTCACTTAGTCCAGTTATTCGACGTTTAAAGTGACACTGGCACCGGTTTTGCATGCACTATTAATCAATATTTTAGATTTCTTTGTGTTGAGTTCTATTCACCATGCGCCAGATCTTTCAACGCGTATGTTGCCATTATTTGGTGCCAGTCATTACGCCCTTATCGTCCGCAAAACGCATAAGACAGACAGTTCTATTAGCTAGAGAGATTGATGCGTTTGCTCAAGAAGATTCTCAGCACAATTGTATCCAAAAACAGGCTGAAGTGTTCTAGAAAGAGTAGGCATTCCTAGCATGCTACGGATCGAGCATGTGAGCAATGATAAGGTTTTGGAAAGGATAGAAACAGAAAGAAAATTAATACTGAGCATCAGGAAGAGACACCTAAAGTACCTGGGACATGCAATGAGGAAGGAGGGCTTGAAGAACCGGATACTAACAGGCCAGATCGATGAAAATGAGACTGGGGACATCAGTAGATAACATATTTTAATGACCTGATCAGGTGGATGTTGGAACGAGTGTTGCTGAAATGTGGTTCTAGGAAAGGATGCTGCGGATATAATGGACCGAGCATGTGAGCAATGATGAGGTTTTGGAAATGATGGAAACGAAAAGAAAATTAATACTGATCATCAGGAAGAGACACCTAAAGTTCTTGGGACATGCAACGAGGAAGGAGGGCTTAAAGAACCGGATACTAACAGGCCAGATAGAGGTAAAAATAGACAGGGGAAAGCACCTGATAACATATTTAAAGGGCCTGATCAGGTCGAAGACAGAACGAGGGTTGTGTGGTGTAACAGGAGAAAGCGGCTAGAAGCCACCAGCAATAGAGAGAAATGGAATGTCATGTTCGCCTACCTCCTGAAAGGAACAGGGCACATAGAAGAAGAAGAAGAAGAAGAAGAAGAAGGAGGAGGAGGAGGAGGCAATCCCAAGCGATGTCGATAGTCTTCTGAAAGTAATCTTCACGTTGTTACACAAAACAACTATATTAGTGGCATGGCCATAGAGGTCCTGCTTGAACTGTATGACAGCAATTATACCTACAGGCAAATGCTAAAATTAGTTCCCCTAATTTATTCTAGATTTATCAATTAGTAATTTAGTTTTCAATTATGAAAGTATAATTTTTGGAAGAACGGCAAATCATTACTTGATGACAGGTTTTTCTATAATGATTCATCAATTATTGGTGTCTGCTTTTTATGGGTTATCCCAACTGATGCTTCTTCGTGCTAAACATGCTCAATAAATCTTTTGAGCGGAGAGGTCAGTAAGGGAATCGGAAGTTAACTTTATTTCACTCACATACTATAAGCATTATTTTTTTAAAGGCTTAGAAATAACAACCTTCAAAACGTTTGTCATAACTATCACTTTGCACCTAAACAAGGCTACACCATCTGCCAAAGCTTCGAGACCCACAGGTTGGGAACTTCTGCACTAGGGAAAGGTATGAATCCGTCTCTTCTCTTTTCATGTATGGGCTGAATAGCAGGACAGATTCAGTTCTATAGCCTTGGTTGGCGACCAGTTTACTGAAAAAACAAAAAGCCACACCTCCAACAGTGGCAGTAGAATGCCTTGCTTGGAGTGACTTGATTAAAAAAAATAGCTCATGTTAATACGCAGACTGAATCAACGCATAGTAAACCGTTTAAAACGTTTCTAGTAGAAATAGCGTGAGTGCAGCGAGGGTAGGGGTTGTAAAATTGAAAATATTTCATCCTGCACAAGACTGCGAAGACGCTTGTGAAGTCTGGCATGTCGAGAAGAATTATTTCTATAGCTGTCCTGGAGGTTATCCATACTTTGATCTGGCAATCTGTAAAGTCAATTTGAACCGGTAAAAGGAAGCGATTATTTCCCAGTAGATCTGTGGAGATTCACTAGCATCAGCGAGAAGACTTTATAACACCACCTTTCCTGTGCGTGATTTAATCTTCACATGCACAGTAGCTTGCCTCGATGCCTATACTCCAAACCTCTGTTATTCTTCTTTGTATCATGTAACTTTATGACGTTGGTGATCAAAGCTCTTCACAATTTTCTGTAACTCTTGGTAAATTTTGTATATTTTATATCTTTTCTAAAGTTTCTTCTGCAATCAATTAAAACATTCTATTTTTTCGTCTATCCCTTTTGCCTCCAATATCCTGCTATAATCATATTTTCTATACCATCTTTCCTCATTTGCACCTGATATGTCTTGGAAAGGGATATATATATATATATATATCATCATTTATCATCATTTATCCATCAAACCCAGATGATGCATAGGGCAGCAACATTTTATGCTCTTTCTGTAACAAACTGTTTTTACGGGGCAGAGTTGTTAGCCCTGCGCCCAACCCCCAAATCTGGAGACAAACCTGGATACATAACTATATATATAGTTCTGTACCAATTGGACATTGCGACACGTAAATTTCTATGTTTCGAGATAGATTCTCATCGTCAGGCAATGTTGATATTAGTTGTACAGATGATTTACATTCAAAATATTATATTATATTAAGCTCTATAATACTCATTATATTGAGCACTGTTTATAATAAAATAAATGCAAGAGCACTCAAAATAATAATAAAAAAACTTGAGTCCTCTTCACCTGGAAATATATATATATATATATATATATATATATATATATATATATATATATATATATCATTCGAGGTAGTTAATCTGTTTACGCAAATGTAAATGTGTAGGACAATCTAGCAATAGATGTAATGGACGGTACTCGTCGTATGCAGTATCTTGAGATGTAGGCGTAAACAATAGACGTAGACCAATAGTCGTAGACCAGTAGACCTCTAGTTGTAGACCTCTAGTCGAAAACCTGTAGCCATCTAGTCGAAGATCTCTAGACCTAGGGACGTAGATCTTTTCCGCGTCCCCGTCTTCGTCTGTATTTATGCCTGACACCAGCCAATCACATTACTGTAAGGGGGAACCAAGGTGCATGCATTTTCATTACATATTCATTACATCAGTACCCTAGAAAAATTTTAAATCTTACTGACGTGAAGAATAAAAATACTTTATGTTTCTCTCATGTTTAGCCCAGTGTTCTCTCGGCAGCCTCCGATAGAACCCCGTTAGAAGGTACTTCACCAGTGAATATACAGCCAATTGCAATGCGTTGGAAAGTGTAAACAGGGTTCAATAGTCAGTTGACTGGGTAAAGAGATGTCAGCTTCGTTTCTTCTTCATCTGTAAGAAGATCATTCAACCTTCACTGGCGTAGAGGAGAACTGATATTGCATAATTTTTTTTTAATCATATCACCCCAAGCAAGGCAGTCCCTTGCCACTATAGTGCAGGGGGTTACATAGAGTTATTGGGTATAGGAAATGTCAGAGGGATGGTGATAGACGAGTTAGGAGGTACGTAGGGAGAGTGTTGGAGGGAATGGGTGCGGGTTAGTTTGTTAGGAGGTGTCTATTGACCTTACATTTAAACTCCTGGAGGTTGTAGCTGTCGGGGAAGCAAGCATGCGGAAGGGAATTCCACAGGCGGGAAGTGCGAGAAAAGAAGCTGTTGGAGTAGAAATTGCGGTTACATTTCATTGGTTTCACTGAAAAGGGGTGGGACCTAGTTGCCAATATAGTCTCTCGTGCAAATTCGCACCTAGCGTGCACAAGAGATTCAAGTTCATCCGAGAAAAGCTGTGAACGTATTTATAGAAGAGGCACAGGGAAGCCACGTATCGCCGGTGAGAGAGTGACTGCAGGCGGTCAGCTAAGTCGGTATCGATGACATTACAGATTCTCCGCTGTATTTTCTCAAGAAGCCCGAGGAGAATAGCAGGGGCACCCGACCAGATGTGGCAGCAGTATTCAATACACGGCCGACGGTAGATTTATATATGTGCAGGATAGATTCAGACGGAAAGAATTTCCGGGCCCTGCACAGTGAGCCGACTTTCATAGTAGCGGATTTAGCAATGGATTCGACGTAGTCATTCCTCTAGAGGTTCGCTGAGAGTGTCAGGCCAAGCAGGCATAGTATTTAACCTCTGGGAGGCAAGCCTGTTCCATGCTAATGGTGGGGAGTGAGATTGTCAGTGGTGTTTAATTGACAGCAGCTTCGTTTCTTTGTTTTTAACGAAATTTGTATGTTTCTTAATCAGTCAGTTAGTGCCATACGTGATACACGCTTGGGCGATCATGTCTCAAAAGAGACATGACTGACTAGGCAGAAGATTATCCCGTAGTAGGTTGCCATTCGCTTTCTGCGGTAGACTGGTTGCCGACCAAGGCTATAGAAACCAATCTGTCCTGCTATTTAACCCATAACTGGAAGGAATAGACGGATTAATACCTTTCCCAACGGTATTTGCGCGTAAGTGAATACAATAGATTCAACTGGAATTCGAACTCGGCTACCCGGTTTCTCGTTCGGAGTCGATATCCACTGTACCACAACGCACATACTTTCTTAATACTTTGTTTAAATTTTAGAAATAATCTTTTGTTATCTTAATGAGCATTGGATTTTCATTCTCTGTGAATTTATTCCCAAATATTTAATTTTTTTACTACTCTGAGCTAATCAACAACATTTTTGTGACGCTGATCCTTGCCTTGATTTCTAGATTTCTGGATAAATGAATCATTTGAATTTCTAGAAGTGCGGCTGTATTTATTTCTTTGTTGGGTTGGCATTTCATGCAGTCAGTTAAGTGCAATACACGTTACTCGTTTAGAAGATCATGTTTCTTTCAATCCATGACTGACTAGGCAGAAGGTTTTCCTGCAGCAGGTTGTCATTACTTTCTGTAGTAGACAGAGTGTCAAACAAGACGATGGAACAGAATTTACCCAGTTATTTGACTCGTAATTGGAGGAAATAAACGGATTAATACCTTCCCTAAGGGTATTTGCGCGTAAGTGAATGCAAGTAATTCAACTGGAATTCGAACTCGGTTCCCCGATTTGGAGCTATCTAGTTGATGCGTTTACTATTTGTGGCTTTGTCAGTTTCACTATTCTGTCATCATCTGCTAAAATATCACAATATATCTAAGCAAGCCCACAAAAATATCAAACACAATAACCAAACCCAGGCTCCCCGCAAAAATTAGATTGATGGTTGGTTAATTTTTAGTGGCATGTCAACATATGTGGGTTAGTTAATGTTGAAATCTGAATATTTTCAACACAATTTTATGGCTCCAGATAAATATATTTTGAACGTAATTGTATGCCTTCAATTAAAAAAATATAAAATATATGGTTGATAGTTTTTGGTATAAACATTTACGACTGGTATTTTAACTATAACAGTGTGTTTTTATACTTTAGCTAGCAGTATAGCCCGGCGTTGCTTAGGTGTAATGAAAGCTTTAAAACTAATCCATGGTCCTGGAGCTCAGACTCAGCCTAAAGAATATTTGAAATAATATATTGATCGCGACAATTTACCAATCGCACCTACTATATACTTATATATATATATATATACTAGCAGTATAGCCCGGCGTTGCGTAGGTGTAATGAAAGCTTTAAAACTAATCCATGGTCCTGGAACTCAGACTCTTTGGACGTTGGCACGAAAGACTAAAAACAATAGTTGTTTCCGGTTAAAGCGAAACCGTAGACTGTAAGAAAAATGAATGGGTTTTGATTTCCTGGTATCGATATCAAATAAGTTTTTTTCGTCGTAAACTGAATTTTTAAGGCTAAATAAGTCCTCTGAGTAAATGGTATCATGGCTGAGACTAAGAACTACAATTATACCTACTTAGAGCCAAACCCGAAGCAAAAACTAAAATAAAAGGCTGAAAAAATACAGACATACGGGCAGATAAACAGACACACACACAAACATCTTGCCTTTATATATATATATATATATATATATATATATATTATCGATTTTCTGCACTGTTGTAAGAACTGCAACCTTGAATCCTTCTATAACCCGATTTTTTGGATTATCGATTTTGGATATTTATCGGGGGTGCCTCGACACAAAACCTAGCTAAGAACACTCGCAGTCGCTTATCGCACAACTGTATAATTTTTCGAGAAAATCTGTTCAGCCGTTTCGGAGTCTATAGGAAATGGACACACACAGAGACAAAGTTCCATTTATAAATAAGTTTAGATAATATTTTGTTTGAGAATTCGTTAACTTGCAAGAGATGGGTTCCAAACAGTTGTTACCAACGCGGGTCGGGATGAGACTGGGAACAAGAGCAAGTAAGATAAAAATTAGATTCAAACATCCCAATCCGTGATGCAAATCTAAGAAGCTGTATGCTGGGAGGATGAGGAAACATCATTTCCAGCATCATAAGAGAATAAAGCGCCAATATTATAGGATCTAATGTTCTTGTTCTATAACCTAAATGTTTTTTTTTGTTTTTTTTAATCATTTCACCCCGAGCAAGGCGGAAACGCCACTGATGTGCAGGGGGTTACATAAATGTAAAAAGATTAATTAGAAAAGAGTGGGGAGTAAAAACTAGTTAGAAAGCTGAGAAAGCAGGTGCGATGACAGATACATAGGTGGAGAGAAAGAGAAGGTTATACAGGGGTGGGGAGAGAGCTAGAGTCCAGTGGTTAGTAGATGAGTATTGACTTTGCATTTAAATTTCTGGAGGTTGTAGCCGTCAGGAAAGCAAGTTCCGATATTGTAGTGTTAATTATACCATCTTGGTTGATGAATACGAGATCACATCTAAAGAATTATATGCCGCGGAATGTCTTCTATTATTTTACCCCTAAGCAAGAAGGACAGTATGCAAAAAATACTATTATGGAGAAAGGAAAATGAAAGTATTGGTTTTAATAAGACAGAAGGACAGTATGCAAAAAATACTATTATGGAGAAAGGAAAATGAAAGTATAGGTTTTAATAAGACAGAAGGACAGTATGCAAAAAATACTATTATGGAGAAAGGAAAATGAAAGTATTGGTTTTAATAAGACAGAAGGACAGTATGCAAAAAATACTATTATGGAGAAAGGAAAATGAAAGTATAGGTTTTAATAAGACAGAACAAATAACAAGTGATACTGAACTTAAATATTTAAAGATCAAAGATGTCTGGGAAGGAAGAAGCCGGAAGTGATTTCCACTACAGAAAATGCGATAGCAGAAACGGTTATCATAGAAATTATTTATAACTATTAACCTTCTCTACACAAAATATATATATATATATATAATTGAATTGTGAATTCACTGAGTTTGAAATAATATATGAACTGTTTTTACTCTATTTACATTGTTCGGATAATTGCCCTGATCTTCACTGCCATGTTCACGACTTTTTCTGCCATTAAACGCTTCATCTTTCTTCAGGTTAGGAATTTCGAACCAAACCGTTTATTACGATCAAAAGGGTACATCATTCTCGTTCCATGTGCGATGCCACTTCTGGTAGCCATGTAGTTATCTCCCTTTAACTCAACTCACTAAGTTATTTGTTCACCACTGCTATAGCCAGATATTGAACTCACAATTCTTTAGTTCAAGCCATTGGAACTAAGTAGCGTCTATATTCACTAGGACATCTCAGAAGTATATTCACCGAAGACATCTCAGACATATAGACCAATACAACGAGTTCTCTTTAACCAGAAGAGAATGGAACATTTACCACAAGGGGGCACTTCCTCACCGAAGCATATCGTTCCGGTTATAATATAAAATAAATTCACGCATATGTAAGATTTACTTTGGATAACTACAAATGACATAGCAATAGGTGGTAGCTATTAGGGTAGAAGTTGTTTCTGAGAACGGATGTACCAAACTGATAGGTTGCAATTAAGAATGAAATGAAATGTAGCGATCTTTGTTTCATGTATCAGAATATTAACATCTGAATTCTAATCTAACTAGAATTGTTATTTATCGTAACAATTAAATTTATAAATATATGGTTGTTAGCGAGATCAACGGCCCAATTTACACTCTTCGTATGAATTTATATACCTTGTAAGTAAAATAATCATTTTAACAAGAAATATTAAATATCTTTTTATTTTTTCATAACATACATCTGTTTGGTACTTTGTCCCACACAATAAAATTTTGAATATATTGTGGGACCTCCCCTTTTTCGATGATAATGGACTCGACATAAGTATACATATACTCCTATCATAGTGAGAACAGTGACTGATCCGTAAGTTACCGAAGAGATACCGATGTTACACAGAATACACTGCGTCAGCGGTCATAGTAGCTATGAGCTCATTCTTCTCTTCTAAGTGCCCTGTCCCTTCAGGACGTTTGGCGATCATGGCCTTCCACGTTTCCCTATCCCTGGTGGCTCTGAGCACACCTTCTGTTATACCGTGTAATCCTCGTTCTGTCATCCACCTGATTAGGTCCTTCAATTATGTTATCCGTTGCTTTCCCCTGTCTCAGTTTCTCTCTATCTGGCCTGTTAGTATCAGGTTCTCCAAACCCTCCTTCCTCATTGCATGTCCCAGGAACTTCAGCTGTCTCTTCTTGATGATCAGTATTAATTTTATTTTTGTTTCCAACATTTCCAAGACCTCATCATTGCTCACATGCTCGATCCATGTGATTCGCAGCATCCTTCTATAGAACCACATTTCAGTTGCTTCAAGTTTTTCCTTTATCTTTGATGGTATTGTCCAGCATTCACTGTCATATTCAAGGACGGACATCACGTAGCAATCCAGTATTCTTTTGCTAGATTCTAGCGAAATTTTCCTGTTCATTAATACCTTACTCAACTTCTGGAATCCTTCCTTCGCCATTCCAGTTCGCCTTCGGATCTCTGTGTCGCACTTTCCGTCTTCTGTTATAAGGCTTCCCAGGTATTTAAATGTTGTACCTGCTTGATTCTGGTATCCCCGACGTGTATTTTGCATTTCGGGCTGCCCTTTTTACTGATGACCATGCATTCAGTTTTCGTGCAGTTTATTTCTAGTCCTTTCTTGTTACTTTCTTCTACTACCTTCTGTAAGAGGTTTTGTAGTTTCCTTTCGGTGTCTGCTATCAGCACTGTATCATCTGCGTACCTTAGGTTGTTTCAATTGTGGTCTCCGATTAAGAATCAAGGCATAACTTCTGAGGTCCTCAAAATATTATCGCTGTACAAGTTGAACAGATCCGGGGAAAAGACACATCCTTGTCTTACACCCCTTTCTATCTTTGTATATCTACTTAGTTCATTACCTGTCCGTATGCAAGCCACTCAGCCAGAATAATATTATACGGATATACTAGTTCCAGCACGGCTGCACTTCAAAACTTGTATCTATATATTCCTTACTAATCGTATTCCTGGATTACTAACATGAGTTCCAGTTTGTATCTTTACGTGTAATATAACATAGTTTTCTATCTCAAATACCTGTTTTGTTGTTCATTATTTTGTGTGGTTCCTCACTCAG
Source organism: Ascarosepion bandense (assembly GCA_037127315.1). Taxonomy (NCBI): domain Eukaryota; kingdom Metazoa; phylum Mollusca; class Cephalopoda; order Sepiida; family Sepiidae; genus Ascarosepion; species Ascarosepion bandense. The sequence continues at coordinate 1,393,853 of JBBBDQ010001862.1, read as the reverse complement.
AATCCACAACATAATAATAAACATCCTTTATATTGGCTATCTCTAAAACCAAGCTTGCTGGTCATACTTTAGACGTGGAAATCTTTCTGTCAATGAATTGCGCCTATCGAAGAAATTGTTTAAACTTACTTTCTTGCTGTTACTAATTATCTAACTTTGCAGACGTAAATAGAATGGATCAGACTAGCCTCCCTGAGAGCAAAACAATACGCCTCCTTGGCCTAACACTCTCGGCAGACCTCAAGTGGAATGACTATCGCGAATCCATAGCTAAATCCGCCGCTAAGATAGTCGGTTTACTGTGCAGAGCCAGGAAGTTTTTCCTGCCAGAATCCATCCTGCACATATATAAATCTACCATCCACCTGTGTATTGAATACTGTTGACACATCTGGTGGGGAGCCCCTGCTATTCACCTCGGGTTCTTGAAAAAATCCAACGGAGAATCTGTTATGTGATTGACACCGACTTGGCAGCTCAGCTGCAGTCGCACTCTTACCGGTGTGATGTGGCTTCCCTGTGCCTCTTCTACAAATAATTTCACGACTTCTCCTCCCATGAATTTATCTCACTGGTGCCACCTATGTATGAATTTGCACGAGATACTAGATTGGCAACTAGGTCCCACCCTTTTACAGTGAAACCGATAAACTGTAACTGCAATTTCTACCCTAACAGATTCCTTTCTCAAACTTCTCGCCCGTGGAATTTCCTTCCGCATACTCGCTTCCCCGACATCTAAAATCTCCAAGAATTTAAATGCAATGTCAATAGACATCTCCTAACTCGCATCCATTCCCTCAAGCTCTTTTCTCTGTCCACTCAACCCAATTACACCGGCATTCTTATCCGTCTATTACCCACTTCCTGACACCCCCTATAACCTAATCCTCTTTCTCATCACTTTCCCTTATGTAACCCCCTGCGCAATAGTAGCAGTAAAACTGCCTTGCTTGGGATGAAATGTTTAAAAAAAAATTAATGCTGATTATCGACAGTTACCTAAATTATGGTAATTGGTTTAAATGCGATGTCGCTGCTGAAATTTTGTCGATGGCAACCAACCTTGTGTCCAGTCTCTGCTAAACCGTAGGTTGTTGTTATAGACCCATGGTCACTCAAGACATTATGCGAGGCAAAATTTGCACATCTACTGAGAAAATAGGTCTTTTCTGTGAACAGGTTTCTTCTTGATGTCTACAAATTTATGAGTGCCAATTGTTTTAATTATCCTGGAAACAAGTAGGCTTATGGCCATATCACGTTGGAACACCGGTTCTTGTAATATCACTAATGTTAAGTAACACAAATAGTCAGGAACTAGGTGAGAATTTCAGGTTATGTAAACTGGGTGATGTAATGGTTATTCGATCGGAATTGTTGGACTGATAAGTGACATCTGTCCTTCTAAATAGCGTCTAGAGATTATATGCAAAAGAGGTATTGTCAAATATTTTATGTAAAATTCATAGATATGTGTTATCCAATGAAATACTTTGTACTATTATGTATAGCGAGTAAGCATGAAAAAAATTTAAAACCCAATTTTTAATTTCAGATTGATATTTAGTATATTTTCAGTAATTATAGCAATTTGCGGTGTCAAGAGATTATTTGCAAGAACTAGAATTTAGTATTCTGTTAGTTAAGTGCCATACATGATACACGCTTGGGCGATCATGTCTCAAAAGAGACATGACTGACTGGGCAGAATATTATCCCGCAGTAGGTTGACATTGCTTTCTGCGGTAGACTGGTTGCCGACCAAGGCTGTAGAACCCAATCTGTCCTGCTATTTAACCCATAACTGGAAGGAATAGACGGATTAATACCTTTCCCAAGGGTATTTGCGCGTAAGTGAATACAATGGATTCAACTGGAATTCGAAATCGGCTACCCGGTTTCTCGTTCGGAGCTGATATCCACTGTTCCACAACGCACATCTTAATACTTTCTTAATTCTTTGTTTAAATTTTAGAAATAATCTTTTGTTATCTTAATGAGCATTGGATTTTCATTCTCTGTGAATTTATTCCCAAATATTTAATTGAATACAATGAATTCAGCTGGAATTCGAACTTGGCTCCCCGATTTCTCGTTCTGCGCCGATATCCACTACAGCACAACGCACACCCGCACATGGCTCGTAAAAAAGAACTAACGATTAATGAAAAGATCTATATAATCAAAGAAATGAGCAAAGGAAAGTGTTCGCTTCAAATTTCTAAGGATTTGAAAAGGGATCATCGAACAATCAAGAAAATATGTCAAATGGGAATTCAACCAAGTAAAAAAAAGTTTCATTTTGAATTCAGGAATTTAACAAAGCGAGATCTATCACATATCTGAAGAGAAATAATAAAAAACCCAAATGCGTTAAGTACATACATATTTGGGGCCCCGCTGGATCTCCTATGGTGTCAAGGGAAACAAGGTGTAAAGCATTAAGGACGTTTGCTGATGTAAAAAAATATCAAATAAAAGAACCCATTTTAACAAAAAACACACGGAAAGAAGATTGCAGTGGATAAACAGATACATTAAATCTGATTTCAGTAAAGTGCTTTTTACAGACGAATCAAAGATCACCCTCGATAGATGGGCTCAGGGATGGGTTTGCAAGAAACATGAGTCAAGAAAAAATTTTAAATGCCAGTAAGGCGGCGGTGGGATCATGATATGGGCTGGGATTATTGGTAATGAGCTCGTGGGTCCATTTAAACTGAAAACCGGTTTAAATTGAATTCCAAAATTTAGCTCGAATTTAGATAAGCGTAAATCTATGATTTTTATGCAAGATAACGCACCGAGTCATGCATCAAAGTTTACTAAATACTGGATGAAAAAAAAAGAGGGATTTGTTGAAGATTCTCTTAAGGACTTGCTTTCAAATAGTTGTGACTTGAATCCCATTGAGAACCTGTGGAGCATCCTCAAGACAGCTATTTAATCTAATGGAACGTAATTCAACAGCGAGTGTGACCTCTGGGACGCAGTTAAATTTGCTGCAAACAACTTACCAGCTGCTAAAATTGCAAATCTAGCATCAGATGTTGACAATAGACTGCTAAAAGTTATTGAAAAGAAACGAGCATTTGTGCAATAAATTCTTATTATTTTTTGTTAATATATCTTTAATTAAAAAAGAATTTTTTTTGTTTTTCTTTTAAGAAATTGACGCATTTGTTCTAAAATCTTTTCATATTATTTTTTTACATTAGTTTTACAAGGTATAATAATGTAAAAGTATCAAAATAAATAGTTGCAAATAAACTACTGACAGTCAAATTAGTCTGTTTCGTTAATTTAGTAAATCTTTTTCTAGCCAAAAACAATGGTTTTCTCTACCATTATATATCTAAGTTAATAATATTGAGTAGAATCTAAACAACATAATAGGACTTTTAACATTAAAGACGCAACTCTTTATAGCAATTCATAACTTGCATATAATCTCTAGACGCGGTTTATAAGGCAGAAAATGTTAGACGATCTCTTCAAGGACGAAGACGAGGCTCGAATGAACATAAATGTGGTTCTACAGAAGGATGCTGAGGATACTCCGGAACGAGAAATTGAACAACGACAAAGTGTTGGAACGGATGCAGAAGAAGAAAACTTATACTTAGCATCAGGAAGAGAAATCTGTGGTTTCTAGAACACGTAATGAGAAAGGAGGGTTTGGAGAATGTAATACTCACAGTATGTGTAAAGTGAAAAGGAAACAGGGAAAACAGTACGAGACACATTAGATGTTTTTGAGCAAATGGATGGCGGAGACGGATTTAGAAAAAATACCAAGAAGAAATAAATTAAAAGCGATAAGGGACAGTGTCAAGTAGAAGTCCATGATCGCCTACGTCTTAAAAGGAACGACACGTAAAGACGAAGTACTGGTCTTGATATTCGGGATCTTTAAATGATATCTTTAATCTAGCAACCACCACATATTTGCTAAAAAATTAACATACAGAGTGAAAAAAATACTCCAAATTTAATGTTTATCATCGACATCTTCGTTATTAAGAGGAAAAACGAATGTTTCTTTAATATTTAATCACAGATTTAATCCTTTTTAGAATATTCGAAATGTTGATGCGCCAGCGGATATATTATAAATTAGCATAGAAAATTTTAGGTTTTTGTTTTTTTTGTGGCGAAAGTTTTAATTTGGAACACCTTGAAAAAATCAAGTAATAGTCGGATTTAAATGAAAATGATTAAATTATTTCAGGAAAATTTGTTTTTAGAAAATCTTGCTAAATTCTTTCTTTACATGTGTTACAACCAACTTATTTAATTTTCTCAAGACTTGAGAAATTCAGCGCAATAACATTCATTTCATTAGTTAAAAGCAGAACGGTTTGGAGAATTTAAATCATCAATCGTTTTTCGTAAAATCGGGACTGTTTTACTGAAAATCCTTTTTGAATCGTAAAATATAAAATGCAATAAAACTAAGATTTAAAGATGTTCCTATTTGCTTTTATGAATAATATATAATAAAGATATTATTGTTCTAAGAAAACAAAATTTTTATCGTGTGGCCCGAATTAAGAGATTTTACTGCCAGTGTTGGCAGCAAAAAAGAGGAACAGAAAGAGGAAAGAGTGACAGGTTAGAAGGGGTGTCAGGAAGTTGGTAAGAGAAAGATGAGAATACTGTAGAGTGTGGAGTGGACGAAGAAAGGAGCACGAGAGAGATGATGCAGGTTAGTGAGATACGAGATGACTATTGACTTAAATTCTTGATTAAAATCGGACAAATCCTTATATAAACAGATTTTTTCCATTATCGATTTTCGATATTTATCGGGGGTACCTAGACACAAAACTTAGCTAAAAAACCCCGCAGACGCTTATAGTACAACTGTGTAAATTTTCAAGAAAATCGGTTCAGCCGTTTCGGAGTCTATAGATAACGGACACCCACTCACACAAACACACACACACACAAAGTTCCATTTATAAATAAGTTTAGATTTAGATACTTTTATGATTCAATTACACCTTCACCATGTCTTAAATAATCAAGTTCAAATAATTTGACACTAATTGCCGGAATATATTGATTTCGTGAACAAATAGAACGAAGAAGAAGAGGAAAAATATTTATTTAAAGTTCTGTTTAAGGTTTTTTTTCATTCAGTGTGCAGTCTTTTCTCCTCTTTCTCTGCACTTTCTGTCTGATTCTTTTTGCTTCCTTTCTTCTCTTTAAAGAAATTTTACACGTATATTTGTTATAAAGACACTTTCTGCAATCCAGTTTTCGAGATTTGAAGCTGAAAAATAGCGAAACGGTTTTGATGTAAGTTTCACTTATTCAATAAAAATTCAAATTCAAATTTGGAATCTGTATTCTGTGTAAACGTGCCTGAAAGGTCTTATAAAGATCAAACTTGATAACCAGATTATCTTTCGCGCAACGTCTCCCAAATTCATCATCCGATACAGCATAGATTCCCAAACATTTTGCTGCGATTACCCCAAAATTCAATGTCACTATTATCCATTACCCCAATGGACCCGTAATATAAGAAAAGTAGTAATTATTGTAATTGGATGTGCGTGTGGTGCTTTGGATATCGGCTCGGAACGAGAAATCGGGGAGTCGAGTTCGAATTCCAGCCGAATTCATTGCATTCACTTACGCGCAAATACCCTTGGGAAAGGTATTAATCCGTCTATTCCTTCCAGTTATGGGTTAAATAACATTACAGATTGGTTTCTATAGCCTTGGTCGGCAACCAGTCTACCGCAGAAAGCAATGGAAACCTACTACGGGATACTCTGCCCAGTCAGTCATGTCTCTTTCGAGACATGATCGCCCAAGCGTGTTTCTTTATCCGAATGAAATCGTAATTTTCTACGAAGCGATATTTATTCGCAAATTAAATTTATTAACTTAAACTTAATAGAGGTAGAATTATTGATCGCTATATCGGCGAATTTCAAAGCCTCTATATTAATATTTATACATATTAACTGCGTTAATATGTAATTTATTCAAGTTAAAATTATTGTTTTAATAACTTGAATGTAAATGGCTTTTTAGACTTTCAGCCTAATTAAAGTCTATTAAATATTTATGTAATAGGGTGAATGTAACTCTTTTGTTTACATTTGCGTATTCAATTTACGTTAATATATTAATTTAGAAAAAACATCAGTAAAGTTTTTTCTATGTGTAAAATCTTTAATATAATATAACTCAAAATAAAATATTGAGCTTTAAATAATACAGTCTGTTTGATAAATAAAAGACAATGTAAAATGTTTTCATTAGTGTAATTAACGGAAAGGAAATTATTATCAGCTGTAATACCGGCTCAAAGGAAGTAACTTACACCATTTATGTAAGTTTTTATCATAACTAAATGTAATTTTTATTCTTTCGTAAACATTGTAAAAATCTGTTACTACGTTTATCGTACAGCATAAAGGACCTTTTATGCAGGACAATCTGTATATCTATTGTTCTTATAAGATTAATAAAGTTTGTTTTTTGGATTGGACTCTCGGAATTTATAATTCTTATTTCGATAGCGGTAACAGAAAAATCTTATTACCACTGAGAAATTTTTTTTTTATAATTAATTTCTTTTCTCTACCAAAAGGAATATTATTTTTTTTTATATTTAATTTTTTTCAAATTGAATGCATGGTAATAATTAAAAAGAGGAGCCCATAATTCCATTTTCAAGCTGGTGATATGAAAAACAATCAGGTGCAAAAATTGAAATACCTGTGAAGTATTCTAACAGAGGGCGTAAAGTGCAGTACGGAGAACCAAATATACATTAACATAGCCAAGGGTGCTTTCCAAAAGCTAAGTAGAGTATTAAGAGACAGGAAAATTTCATTGAAAACAAAGAAGAGAGTAATAGATTGTTATGTGATGTTTGTCCTTAAATATGTCAGAGAATGCTGGACAATCTCATCAAATATGAAGGAAGTCTTGACGCAAACGAGATGTGCTTCTACAGAAAGATGCTGAGAATACGATGGATTGACGACGTGAGCAATGACGAGGATTTGGATAGGATGGAAAAAAATGATGCTTAAAAGGCAGCTGAAATGTTTGGAACGTGTAATGAGGAGGGAGGTTTTGGAGAACTTCACGAGACGAATAGACGGGAAGAGAGACAAGGGAAAGCAACACACAACAGACCTGATGAACTTGAGCAGCTGGATGGTGGAGCGGGAATTAAGTGTAATAACAGGAGAAGGGGTATTAAGAGCGTCAAAGGATAGGGAAATACAGAGGGAAATGAGCACCTACGTCCTAAAGACACATGGCGCATAGGAAAAGAAGAAGAAAAAGAAGAAGATATTTCACTTAGTTAAGTGTCATACGTGATACACGCTTGGGCGATCATGTCTCGAAAGAGACATGCCTGACTGGGCAGAAGATATCCCGCTGTAGTTTGCCATTACTTTCTGCCTTAGACTGGTTGCCAGCCAAGGCTATAGAACCCAATCTGTCTTGTTATTTAACCCATGACTAGATTAGCAACTAGGTCCCACCCTTTTACAGTGAAACAGATAAGATGTAACCGCAATTTCTACTCCAACAGCTCCTTTCTCGCACTTCCCGCCTGTGGAATTCCCTTCCACATACTTGCTTCCCCGACACCTACAATCTCCAGGAGTTTAAATGTAAGATCAATAGACACCTCCTAACAACCTAACTCGCACCCATTCTCTCAAACACTCTTCCTATCCACGGTATCCTTGGTATCCTTACACGTCTATCACCCTCCTTCTGACATTTCCTATCACTTTCCCCTGTGTAACGCCCTAACCACTCTTTCACATCACTTTCCTCTATGTAACTCCCTAACCACTCTTTCTCATCACTTTCTCCTACGTAACCTCCTAACCACTTTTTCTCATCACTTTTCCATATGTAACCCCCTAACCAGTCTCTTATCATTTTCCCTTATGTAACCACTTAACCATTCTCTCATCACTTTCCATTATATAACCCCCTAACCACTCCTTTTCATCACTTTCCCCTATGTAACCCCCTAACCACTCCTTTTCATCACTTTCCCCTATGTAACTCCCTAACCACTCCTTCTCATCACTTTCCTCCATGTAACCCCCTAACCACTCTCTCATCACTTTCCCCTATGTAACCTTCTAACCACTCTTTCTGATCACTTCCCACTATGTAAGCCTCCAACCACTCTTTCTGATCACTTTCCCCTATGTAACCCCGTGCGCAACAGTGGCAGTGAAATGACTTGCTTGGGTGAAATGATTAACAAAAAAAAAAGTAACTGGAGGGAAGAGACACGGATTAATACCTTTCCCCGTGGTATTTGCGCGTAAGTGAATGCAAGGAATTCAGCTGGAATTCGAACTCGGGGCCCCGATTTCTCGTTCCGAGTCGATATCCACTGCACCACAACGAACATAAATAAATAGGGCATAAAGAACTGTGTCTACAAATAAATATTTAGTAAAGATTACGTATCCTATTTTGCAAAGCTCATTACAATCTGACAACCCCGAATATTTCAAAAAATAATTTTTAATTGTGTTCTATGACGTCTGTAGTTCTCTCCACTGAAAAAGTAAGTTTTTGCTGGAACACTGTTAAAATTGTTCCGTAATCATATCTGCACGTATCAAAATTAACCAATGCATTTTTCCTTTTTTTTTTTTTTTTTCATATCACCCAAAGCAAGGCGGGAACGCCACCAATGTGCAGAGTGCTACATAAGAATAAAAAATAGATAGGACTAGAGTGAAGAGAAAAAAAAACAGTTAAGGTTGGGAATACAAGTGTGATGACAGTTGCAAAGGTGGAGAGAAAGGAAAAGATATGCAGGGCGGTGTAAAAAGACCTAGAGTCAAGTGGTTAAGAGATGGGTATTGACATTGCATTTAAATTCCAGGAGGTTGTAACCGTCAGGAAAGCAAGAATATAGAAGCCAGTTGCACAGGCGGGAAGTACTAGAAAAGAAGCTGATGGAGTAGAATTGTCGTCTCTATTTGGTTAATCTAACTGTGAATGGGTGGGACACGATTGCCAGTCTTGTTGCACGAATAAACACCTGTTTCAGAGGCACCAGTGACTTAAGTTCGTTGTAGCAGAAACCATAAAAATATTTATAGAAAAGACAGAGGAAAGCCACATCCCGTCGGTGGGAAAGTGGCTGGAATCGAGCCGCCAAGTCGGTACCAATCACATGACTGAATCTTCTTTTGGAGCCTGTCAAGAACACTGAGATGAACAGTGGGGGCGCCTGACCAGATATGGCAGCAGCATTCCATGCACGGACGGATAGTTGATTTGTATATATGCAGGATGGATTCAGGCGGAAAAAAACTTCTGGCCCGAGACATTGACCCAGCCTTCCTAGCAGTGTATTTAGCTATCGACTCAATGTAATGCTTCTACTTGAGATCGGAGGATAGGGTAAGGCCGAGGAGGCGCGGTATATTGTTCTCATGGAGACTGCTTAGTCCATGCTTATTGGAGGCAGGAGAGGTTGCCTGTGATGATTGACAAACAGCAGCTTCGTCTTAGACGCGTTGAAATATACAAGCCACTTATTTCCTCAGTCCACCACTGAGTGTACATCCCTTTCAAAATCAGCAGCGAGGTTATGTTTGTCCGTCTCGCCGTGTTTCTTACTGATGCGGCAATAGTATTCCTTGTGTGGTGCTTCCGAGGCACTCAGTAATATGACGTTTCTCCGCTCATCTGACGACTGAACTCGTTTTTCCACTTTCTAACCCAGGTACGCACGTGTGTCTCAAAACCTCCACCTGTGATGTAAATCGACCTTTCCTTCGAAGTCAACGCGATGCTGGCTAAATTTGTAAAGATGACACGCTAAAGAGGAAATCTCACCACAACAGATTACTATACATTTCTTCCTCTTCATTATGTTTCTTCAGGGTGTAGACGTTCATGGCCCGTCACATCTTCCTCTCCCTTGTCGCTCTGAATATTGTTTCTATTTTTGTTATTTCTTTCAAACCTTGTTCTGCAACATAACCTTGTTATGCTATCATTTTCCATGGCAATCATGAATAACTTTTAGTATTATTCCACACCGACCCAACGACTATACAACAAAGTCTTGTTTTCATCAATGAGGGGTTTCGCTGCCATGCAGTGGTGGCGGGGAGCAGATATTACGTAACCGTTCAATACACTTTCCTTTATTTATGACAAATTTTTTTCCGTTAATTAATAATGTTTATCTTTTGGAATTCATCTTTAACCATAACCATAAGTTTTAGGTTCTCAAGCCCATCAACTATGTTACACGCCGCTTTTGATTGTTTCTCTTTTTCTTAAACTGTCCTGTGAGTATCACATTTTCCAAGTCCTCCTTTATCATTACGCGCCCCAGTAATTTATTTTGCATCTTCCTGATATTAGTTATAAGTGTCCTTTTTGTTTTCATTTTCTGCTAAACCTCGTCTTTGCATACATGTTCGGTCAATGGTATCCTCGACATACTTCTATAGAAAAAAACAAATATAAACGTGTAAACCCTTAATTTACCCTGATTAAAATACTTGTAAAACGTTATTGTCTTGTTTAAGACTGCCTTGTAAAAATTGCACAAAAAGAAATTAATATAATCCTTAGTTTAATACGAAGGAGCGAAAGAAATTATTATTAGTAATATCGTTGATTTTACATTTTATTGTCACTCGCGATATGAGTCGAGTTAAGAATATTTGTATACTTGTAAGATCTGAAAAACAGAAAAACTGGCGAAATTCGACTCGATCATTGTAACAAAATAATTGCAACAACAAATAATTAAATTTTTTTAGTCATTCCAACTTTGCGCAAGGCCGATTTCAGCTCACCCATTATAACAACGCTTTACTTTAACTTCTAGAATAGAAAAATATCGGACGTATCCAGTATACATTGTGAAATCTGTTTCATTACAGTTTATATAAAAAGGGGAAAAATGGTCTAGTAGAAACAAGAATTTTGTATCTTCTTCTATATTTCTTAAAAAAAAATACAAGTTTTTTTCCATGCCTTGATACACCTTTGAAGTATGACAGAGAAAGAATGTTGCAGGATCTCCCCTTTTGTATATAATAATAGACTCGACTGAGTATACATATGCTCCTGTCAGAGAGAGAACAGCAGGAGAGAGTTATGGTAGAGATCCGTGCGAGTTATAGGAGAGTATCGAAACTGATACGTAAGTTAACGAGAGATACCAAAGTTACCCAGAGATTACCGCGTCAGAAGTCAGAATAGCTCTGAGCTCTACTCAGCTAGAATAATATACCCGGATATACTATTTCCAACGACTCCACTTCAAGACTTGTATATATTAATTTCTTACGAATAATATTCCTGGACTTACTAACCTGCGTTCAAGTTTGTATATTTCGTTCACTATAACCTACTTTTCTATCTCAATATCTGTTTGTGCTATTCATTATTTTGTGTGGTTCCTCACCCGGAATCCACAACAAAGGGAAAGAAAGGGAAGCGAGAGAAAACGATAAAATGTTACATAATGTCTCTACAACCACATCCGTACAGGTGATTTATATATATATATATATATATATATATATAATTCACCTGTATTTGTGTTATTAACAAGTAGTTTGGGGACAGAATTTGGTAGGTCTCCGTGTATGTTTAAATTAGATCGAATTGATTGCTGTTCTGATATCTGCAAAGTTAATCTTCCTGACAACCACTTGGTGGCGTGTCCAGTGTAATTATTTACAAATTTGGATTGACCATGAATACAGTTCTTCGACGTCGTGTAAATTCGTAAATGGTATTGGTTCGCTGTAGTTTAGATCTTGAATGTGAATTGTCAGTTTCATGGTGAGGTTAAAAATGTTAAATTTATTTTATTTGTAACATTAACAAGAGTTGCATATTTTTGGATGATGTTTCGAAGTGAAGATTCGTTTTGTTTATAATTGCTGTGCGTTTGTTTGTGAAATAGAAACAAAATGCCTGTCTTATTATTCTCCTTGGCTAATTCTTTCTCAGATATCAACCAATTATAGTTTTGTTAAATTACCATTTTTTATGTTCTTATGTTAAGTGTTTGCGACTCTGGTTCATTTTTGCCATCCTCGCATTTAGCTAAAGGATTATATTTTCAAATCAAATGAGAAATCTAATTCTTGAATGTTGGAAAATTCATGCCCTTTGGTCAAACATGTACATTACTGTTGCCTACATTCCTTGATCTTTATCCATAAATGATTTCGATCTTCGCTCATGACTTGTTTGCCATCACTATTTACAGCATCCAGCTTCGTTTCGCAATAGCAGAATGGGATGATATTTAACAAACTTAATATTAATGTTATTATCTGTTGTCGTGTGTTTGTTGTTATTAGACACATTAGAAAGAAAAATTAATAGAGTCGTTGGTTAGGAAAGTTGTTGTTCACAAGCGTTTGTTTCAACTTTTGGATTTCTTTGAAGAAGAGTAGGTTAGAATATGAATTTATTCAATAAAATAACCATTTGCATCAACCACGGACTGCAGATGACTTTGGAATCTCCAGCGTCTCTTCTGGATAATCTCCTTGTCTAAGTTGATGAATGTTGTCACAATTCTTGCCTTCAATTCATCTTTTTTGTTACAAGGACTTTTGTTATGCTCTCACTCAACTGCGAATCACATATAGCAATCAAGGGCCTTGCACTGCCGGGTGTTAAGTGGCCTGATGTAATGGTTATACGGTCACGGAATTATGTGGTTACAGCCATGACTGGGCTTTCCTGCTTCTGAGGCATAATGCAGTGTCTTGTTGCTAGACATAGCATCCTCCAGTAGTCACCTCTCGACTCAGCTCACCTGTACATCTTCAAGGCACTTCATGTAGGCCGCCATTCTTAGTCTGAGGATCGATGGGAAGATGAATGGATGCATAACTGGAATTTAAACTTGGCTCTCTGATTTCTCGTTCCAAGCCAATACACTTACCAAAATTACATGAAAATATTTTGAAATAGTAAAGAGAAAATTTATTCAATTGGCTTCAACCACGGACTCCTGAGGAGTCTGAATCTTCTGCAACTCTTTTGTTTCGGTATCCTTGTTTAATTTGGAGAATGCTGCCATAATCCTTGCATTCAGTTCTTCTTGAAGGTTACATAGAGTTTTGTTAGTTTCTTGCTCAACTGCACCCACATATAATTATCGGGAAGGTTGCAGTCTGGGAAGTTAGGTTGCCAGATATAAGTGGTTGTGTGGTCAGAGATATTGTCTGACAGCCATGACTGTTTACAGAGCCTTGTTGCAAGATCTTCCAGCAGCCACCCTTTTGACTCAAGGTAGCACTACCTTCTCAAGACAATTTATGTAGTCCCCAGTGTTGAGCCTGAGGCTCTGTGGGAATATGAATGAGAGCATAACGTCGACATCATTAGTGATCACTCTAAACACAGTGATGTTGAATGAATACATCATAGAACGCTTTCCGAATCCTCTGCACTGAGCTCGGATTTATACTAAGTTTGTTAAGTATCATACGTGATACACGCTTGAGAGACAATGGCTTCAAAAAAGACAAGACTGATAGGCAGAAGATTTTCCCGTAGTAGATTACCATAACTCTCTGCGTTATACAGGTTGCCATCAACGTCTATAAGACACAGTCTATCTTACTATTTAACCCATAACTGAAGAAAGAAGCGGCGGAGTAATACTTTTCCCAAGGTTATTTGCTAGTAAGTGAATGCATCGAATTCCAATGGAATTCGAACTCGGCTCTCCGATTACTCGTTTTGAGCTGATATTCGTTGCACCACAACTCACATCCTGATTGACACCCGAACACATTCAAATATAAGGGAGTCTCGATGCAAATACCAGACATTATTGAATAACTTTCCAAATGTCTTAGGTGGATTGCCTTATAGTGTTTTTTAATCACAGACATTGCCCAACTGACCTTACTATATTGTGCAGTCGACAAATTGACACCTCCAAAAAAAAAAAAATACACCGCGCATTTGCTAGTGTCGACAATGTTCACACAACTTTTCTCACAACAATATTGTTTAAGAGGTCCAGCTAAAAATAACGATGTCAGCCTCTAATATGGGATGAAATATGAGACAGTAAGCATTTCACAACTGCTTCATTTAACGAAGAAGCACTCGAAAGTCTCTTTTTCAATGCCTACCTCCAAAAGCCCATCAAAATGTCGACAAACAAAACGAAAGAAACCTGTAATCGATCTTGTTCTCCGAAAGTACAAACAATATTCAATTAAATCGTTCGTGTACCAAACAATCTAATATTGATAACCAGAATTCAATATTTTACGTCGTCGCATTGGTAGGTTTTGGTTGTTTTTGTGGACAGCCGAAACAATTCAATAAGTTTGCTACTAATCAAAGTAATGGTGGTTGGGGTAAGTTAGTAGACGAAAGATAATATTCGCATTGACAAAACACAGATGACTACCTGGTTCTCACGTCTTTGCAAATTCCTCGAGTACTTGTCTAGATCTTAAATCTTTACAGAGAAAGCAAGGCATAAATCAATACAGCTAGACGTTAGAATTCATTTACGTTCAAAAGAAATGTTCTGAAATAATCCATCATCCGTAACTTCTGGTAAGGCCTCTCGAGCAAGAGTATCCAACCACAGAGCTGCAAACCTGTACCGAGCCGTGGGCTATCTGATACCAGGTGATGGTCCATTTGGGACCGGACAGAGGACCATTTGGTAGCAGGTCTTGGGGCATTTCTTACTGGGCAGAAGAACATTTGTTAGTAGGCTGTGGACCATTTTATTGCAAGCCGCAAACAAGTTGGTACCGAGCCCTAGATCATTTGGTACCTAACAGAAGAAAATTATAAGAGCATTTTCACTGGGCAGAGGAACATTTGTTAGTAGATCAGGGACCATTTTATTGCAAGCCGCAAACAAGTTGGTACCGAGCCTTAGATCATTTGGTACCTAACAGAAGAAAAATATAAGAGCACGCTATGTACTGGGCAGGGGAACATTTGTTAGTAGGCTGTGGACCATTTTATTGCAAGCTGCAAACAAGTTGGTACCGAGCCCTAGATCATTTGGTACCTAACAGAAGAAAAATATAAGAGCATTTCGTACTGGGCAGAGGAACATTTGTTAGTAGGTTGTGGACCATTTTATTGCAAGTTGCAAACAAGTTGGTACCGAGCCCTAGATCATTTGGTACCCAACAGAAGAAAAATTATAAGAGCATTTTCGTACTGGCAGGGGAACTTTGTTAGTAGTAGGCTGTGGACCATTTTATTGCAAGCTGCAAACAAGTTGGTACCGGAGCCCTAGATCATTTGGTACCTAACAGAAGAAAAATTATAAGAGCATTTCGTATTGGGCAGGGAACCTTTATAGTAGGCTGTGGACCATTTTATTGCAAGCTGCAAACAAGTTGGTACTGAGCCCTAGATCATTTGGTACCTAACAGAAGAAAATTATAAGAGCATTTCGTACTGGGCAGGGGAACCTTTGTTAGTAGGTTGTGGACCATCACATTGCAAGCCGCAAAACAAGCGAGCCTGAGCCCTAGATCATTTGGTACCTAACAGAAGAAAAAATTATAAGAGCATTTCCTACTGCAGGGAACCTTTTGTTAGTAGGCTGTGGACCATCCATTATAAGCCGCAAACAAGTTGGTACCGAGCCCTAGATCATTTGGTACCTAACAGAAGAAAAATTATAAGAGCATTTCGTACTGGGCAGAGGAAATACTTTGTTAGTAGCACAGACCATTTTATTGCAAGCTGTAAAACAAGTTGGTACCGAGCCCTAGATCATTTGTACCTAACAGAAGAAAACATAAGAGCATTGCACTGGGCAGGGAATATTTGTTAGTAGGCTGTGGACCATTTTATTGCAGTCATGTAGAAACAAGTTGGTACCGAGCCCTAGGATCATTTGGTACCTAACAGAAGAAAAAATATAAGAGCATTTCGTACTGGGTAGAGGAACATTTGTTAGTAGGCTGTGGACCATTTTATTGCAAGCTGCAAATGTTGGTACCGAGCCCTAGATCATTTGGTACCTAATAGAAGAAAAATTATAAGAGCATTTTGCATTGGGTAGGGGAACTTTGTTAGTAGGCTGTGGACCATTTTATTGCAAAGCTGCAGTCAAGTTGGCACTGAGCCCTAGATCATTTGGTACCTAACAGAAGAAAATTATAAGAGCATTTCGTACTGGGCAGGGGAACCTTTTGTTAGTAGGCTGTGGACCATTTTATTGCAAGTCACAAACAAGTTGGTACCGAGCCCTAGATCATTTGGTACCTAACAGAAGAAAAATTATAAGAGCATTTCGTACTGGGCAGAGGAACATTTGTTAGTAGGCTGTGGACCATTTTATTGCAAGCTGCAAACAAGTTGGTACTGAGCCCTAGATCATTTGGTACCTAACAGAAGAAAAATTATAAGAGCATTTCGTACTGCAGGGGAACATTTGCTGCAGGCTGTGGACCATTTTATTGCAAGCCGCAAAACAAGTTGGTACCGAGCCCTAGATCATTTGGTACCTAACAGAAGAAAATTATAAGAGCATTTCTACTGGGCAGAGGAACATTTGTTAGTAGGCTGTGGACCATTTTATTGCAAGCTGCAAACAAGTTGGTACCGAGCCCTAGATCATTTGGTACCCAACAGAAGAAAATTATAAGAGCATTTCGCATTGGGCAGGGGAACATTTGTTAGTAGAACAGACCATTTATTGGAAGTCACAAAACAAGTTGGTACCGAGCCCTAGATCATTTGGTACCTAACAGAAGAAAAATTATAAGAGCATTTCTGTACTGGGCAGAGGAACATTTGTTAGTAGGCTGTGGACCATTTTATTGGTAAGCCGCAAACAAGTTGGTACCGAGCCCTAGATCATTTGGTACCTAACAGAAGAAAAAAATATAAGACATTTTCAGTACTGGGCAGGGGAACATTTGTTAGTAGGCTGTGGACCATTTTATTGCAAGCCGCAAACAAGTTGGCACTGAGCCCTAGATCATTTGGTACCCAACAGAAGAAAAATTATAAGAGCATTTCGTACTGGGCAGGGGAACCTTTGTTAGTAGGCTGTGGACCATTTTATTGTAAGCCGCAAAACAAGTTGGTACCGAGCCCCAGATCATTTGGTACCTAACAGAAGAAAAATTATAAGAGCATTTCTGCATCAGCAGGGGAACTCTTGTTAGTAGGTTGTGGACCATTTTATTGCAAGTCAGTAAAACAAGTTGGTACCGAGCCCTAGATCATTTGGTACCTAACAGAAGAAAAATATAAGAGCATTTCGTACTGGGTAGAGGAACATTTGTTAGTAGGCTGTGGACCATTTTATTGCAAGCCGCAAAATGTTGGTACCGAGCCCCAGATCATTTGGTACCTAACAGAAGAAAAATTATATAAGAGCATTTTCGTACTGGGCAGGGGAACCTTTGTTAGTAGGCTGTGGACCATTTATTGCAAGCTGCAAACAAGTTGGTACCGAGCCTAGATCATTTGGTACCTAACAGAAGAAAAATAAATTATAAGAGCATTTCGTACTGTGCAGGGGGAACCTTTTGTTAGTAGGCTGTGGACCATTTTATTGCAAGCCGCAAAATGTTGGTACCGAGCCCTAGATCATTTCACCTAACAGAAGAAAAAATATAAATATTTTTGTTTTTTGTTTTCGAATTTTATGTACTATAGCGTCCTTGTTTATTGTATTTTGTTAAGCACGTAACAGACATCAATTCCTTCTCCCATCATGTCTCTGAAAAAATTGTCTTGCATAACATCGGTCTGTGTCAGAAAATGTAGGGACGGCTACTCTAGAGGAGGATCAAGCTGCAATTTCAAAACAATAGGAATTACTATTTGGTATATAGTAGTAAATATGGATGAAGTTGTATAAAAGTATAATTTAGAATTATAGTTCAACAGTAATACAAAAATCGATGGGGGTGTAAGACAAGGACGTGTCTTTTCCTCGCATTTTTACAATTTATACGGTTAAATAATTCTGAGAGAATTAGAAGTCCTACCAGGATTTATTATAGGGGAAAATGTTCACAACAACATGAAGTATAAAGAAAAACATTGTATTGATAGCAGACACGGGAATAAAACTACAAAACACCTACAGGATGAAAGAAGGCAAGAAGAAAGGACTGAGTATAAAACTACAAAAAGACAGATTTCATGGTTATCAGCAAAACGATGAGACCAAAGTGAATATTTCAAATAAGGATTTTAAATTAAAAAAAAAAAAGTGTGACATTGAAATGCGAAAACCTATGGTGATGGCTAAAGGTGAATTCCAAAAGATAAACAGATTATTAATGAACGGAATATATATTGTTGTATAGTCGTTTGGTCGGTGTGGAATAATACTAAAACGTATATGTGATTGTCAGTAAAAATAACAGCGTTTTTCCGAATTGAATTGGCAGGAGTATATGTTTACTCAGTCGAGTCTATTTTCCTATAAAAAGGGGAGATCTCACAACACTGTTTCTCTGTCATGCTTCAAGATGTATCAAGGCATGGAAAAACCTTGTATTTTTTTTTAACAAATGTAGAAGAAGATACAAAATTCTTGTTTCTACTGGTCCATTTTTACCCTATTTTATATAAACTGTAATGAAACAGTTTAAGAAAAAGAGAAACAAAGAAAAGCCACGTGTAACATGCTTGATGTGTTTGAGATGAGAAATCTTATGGTTCGGGATAAAGGTGAATTCCAAAAGATAAACAGATTATTAATGGACGGAAAAAAATCGTCATAAACAAAAGAGTATTGAACGGTTAGGTGATGTCTGCTCCCCACCACCACTGCATGGCAGCGAATCCCCTTAGTGATGAAGACAAGACTTTGTTGTATAGTCGTTGGGTCGGTGTGGAATAATACTAAAAGTTATTCATGATTGTTAGGGAAAATAACAGCATTTTGCCGAATTAGTGTATATCTTGGTCGGTGTGCAATTTTTCCAAGAAGTGTATTTTACACTGGGTGACACAGGGGGCGTCACTGGGTGTAGAACGCAGATGGGAAAGGCAGACTTTTTTGACGCACGGAGGTCAAAGGGGTCAGCTCTTGAGGTGTAACAGACGACACAGAGTCAGGTGTCAACATGAGAACAACTATGTCAGTGACGTCAGCTGTTACAGTTTGAGAGTTGAATTTAGCAGTTTGCAGGTAGCTGTGGAAGAGAGAAGACAGATGGACAAGCCAGTTGGCTGGCCGGCTCGCTGACATGCGTGTATGCTTAATTCTACCGGCTCCGACACAGCCACTCCACAATACGACCAGGTCAATGAAGAAGAGCGAAGAAAATATAATTGTATATTTTATATCGGTGTTAATGTCACTAATTTTAACAGTGAAAAACGTCGTTGATTGTATCAGTGGTGAAAAAGTAAGTCAGCTTGGCGTTAGTTTATTTTGTCGATGAATCTTATGAAAAGATAATCACAATTTTGTTGGTGAGTGTATTATCGCCGAATAGGTTGCAGTTTCATTTTCGTCGACGAAACAGAAGTTTAATCACATCGCAGTTTGATTATAGATTTTTTTCTCCCACCATTTCGGTCCCAATTCTATTTTTATCGAATAAGCATATACCAAAAAAGTGTTATACAATAACAGGAAGCAACACAAATGTAAAATCAACGATACTATTAATAATAATTTCTTTCGCTCCTTCGTATTAAACTAAGGATTATATTAATTTCTTTTTGTGCAATTTTTACAAGGCAGTTTTAAACAAGGCAGTTTTAAACAAGGCAATAACGTTTTACAAGTATTTTAATCAGGGCAAATTAAGGGTTTACACGTTTATATTTGTTTTTTTTTCTACATACCACTGACCGAACATGAATGCAAACTAGAGGTTTTGCAGAAAATGAAAACAAAAAGGAAACTTATACTTAATTCAATTCAAAAGAAATTACTGGGGCGCGTAATGATAAAGGAGGACTTGGAAAATCTGATACTCACAGGACAGTTAAAAAAAAAAGAGAAAGAAAGAAAAGTGGCGTGTAACATACTTGATGTGTTTGAGATCCGAAAACTTATGGTTAGGGTTAAAGGTTATTTACGTGGAAACAATTAAATACAAAGCATACAAAATATTTTTGTTTCTACTATTGACTGTTTATTCTCCTTTTTATAAAAAGTTTAGTGAAAACTGTTTTCTCAATATATATTTGGTATCTCTGTTTGATTTGTCTGTTCAATAGAGATCCGAAGGCAAATTGGCAGTGCGAAGGACGCGTTTCAGAAGCTGAGTAAAGTATTAAGACACAGGAAACTTTCAATAGAAACAGAGAAGAGAAGTACTATGTGATGTCAGTTCTTCAATATGGCAGTGAATGCTCGACGATATCATCAAAGATGAAGAAAAACTTGAAGCAACTGAAATATGGTTCTGCAGAAGGATGCTGCGGATATCATGGATCGAGCATGTGAGCAATGATGAGGTCATAGAAATGATGGAACCAAAAAGGAAATTAATAGTGAGCATCAGGAAGAGACAACTAAAGTTCCTGGGACATAAAATGAGGACGGAGGGCTTGAAGAACCTGATACTAACAAGCCAGATAGAGGGAAAAAGAGATAGGGGAAAGCAGCGGATAACATGTTTGAAAGACCTGATCAGGTGGATGACAGAACGGGTGTTGCATGGTATTACAGAAGAAAGTGTGCTCAGAGTCACCAGGGATAGGGAAACGTGGTAAGCCATGATCGCCTACGCCCTGAAAAGAAAGGGCACATAGAAGAATATATATGCCAACTGTTTATAAGAAATTATAATGTGGATATAAAATGGGGATCAATACTATATTATAATCAATACATACACTGATCCCTCCTTTTGTGGCCATGCTAATTTCTATACATTTACATTCTAGATTTGTGGGCTTGAACTAGTAAATGGCAGAACGAGGGTTGCGAGGTGTAACAGGAGAAAACATATTAAGAGCCACCATGGATAGGAAGACGTGGAAAGCCATGATCGCCTACGACAGGGCACATAGAAGTAGAAAAACATATTATTGTAAGGATAAGTATCGTTATAATAGTCCAGCTCAAATCAGCTTTGCGCAGAGTTGGAACGACCAAAGAAATGTTCTTACTTCCTCGTCGGCTTGGTATGATGGTCGAGCCCTATTTAGCCTTGCATTGAATTAGAACGACCAAAGAAAATATTGCTTTACATCATAGGTGAAGGTTTTGGGAGACACATTTGAACGCTATGCATTAGAAAATGGAAAAGAGACATTAGTCGTCAGCTAACGGGGGAAACCAACCTGACCCAGCGAGTATGTTTTTCTCATCTTATGTTACATCCTGAAGCAAGAGAGAGAAAGTGAGAAGAAAATTTCTGTTTTATTTACAAATGTATACTGCGACAGGCTAAAGAAAGATAGCGCCTTAGTAGAGAGAATGAGCACAACAAATAATGGAGAAATGCCCTAAAAATAAAGGAACTATAAGGCCAAGACATGCGCTCAGCAACAAGATACATAAAAAAGCAAAATGGTGCAATAATACTAGAAAAAGAGTACATCGGAGATCTGTTCCGCGATATCAGAGAGCAACCAACAATGCACAAAACTACTAATGGACCAGAAATATTAAAGACCGAAGTGGAATCAGCAATCACCAAATTGAAGAGAAACAAAGCAGCGAGACCAGACAGGATTGTAATAGAGATGTTGATGCCCCTAGAAAGCTTTGGCGTCGATATATATCAATATTAAACGAAATCTACAACAGCGGTAATATACCGGAGGATCTAAGGAGATCAATCTTCATAACACTGTCTAGGAAGCCAGGTGCAAAGGAATGTGAGCTCCATCGAACAATCAGTTTAAAGTATCACATAACAAAACTCATCATTCGGATTCTGATGAAGAGAACGCGCAGCAGAATCGATCCAGAAGTAGTACAAGAAAAGTGTAGTTTTGTTAAAGATACCGGAACGAGGAATGCGATATTCATTCTCGGAATGCTATCTGAACGAGCATTACAAATGGAGATGGACATTTATCGGTGCTTTATACACTGCGCAAAGGCGTTTGACAAAGTACGACACGGACTTGATAGAGATGCTCGACAACCTCGACATTTTCAGAAAAGACGTTAAGATAATCAAGAATCTATATTGGTAGCAAACCGCTTGTGTACGGATAGCAGGTGAACTCATCAGGTATGCAAAAATAGAAAGGGGCTTAAGACAAGGATGTGTTTTCTCACCGGATCTTTTCAATCTGTACAGCAAAGCAATTATTAGAGAAATAAAAGCTTTGCCAGGATTCGTCATTGGTGGCCACAATCTCAACAATATCCGATACGCGGATGACACGATGCTAATAGCCGACACGGAAAGGAAAATGCAGGACCCTTGACAGAAGTTAGTAAAAGAAAGTAAAAAGAAAGGACTGTGCATAAACCACAAGAAAACAGAATTTGTGGTCATCAGCAAAACGAGGAGACAGAGGATAGAAAGTGAGACATGGGGATCCAAAGATGCATTGGCATGGCCAAAGACGCATTTCAGAAGCTAACCAGAGTAGCGAAAGACAGGAAAATCTCTTTAAAAACAAAGAACAGAGTGCTGGATTGCTATGTAATACCTGTCCTTCTGTATGGAAGTGAATGCTAGACGATCTCATCAAAGATGAAAAGGAGGCTTGAGGCAGAAATGTGGTTCTACAGAAGGATACTGAGGATAACATGGACGGAGCACGTGTGCAACGATGAGGTGTTGGAAAGCATGTAAACGAGAAGAAACCTGATACTAAATGTCAGGAACAGACAAATGAGGTTTCTGGAACACGTAATGAGGAAGGAAGGCCTGGAGAACTTGATACTCACAGGTCGGATAAGTGGAAGAAGAGACAGCGGAAAGCAACGCGAGACGTACTTTATGGGCCTCAGCAAGTGGATAGAGGATCAGGGTTTGAGGGAAATACCAAGAGTAAAAATTGGCAAAGGATAGGGGTAAGTGAAGACACATGATCCTCAAAGAACGAGGCATATAAAGAAAATGATTTAACATGGTTGCTAGGGTTATAAACTTTCAGCTTTTGCCCACCCTTGCTTTCATGTCTCGTGAGGCAGCAGAAATGTGGTTTTACAGAAGGATGCTGAGGATACCATGGACAGAGCATGTGTGCAACGATGAGGTGTTGGAAAGGATGCAAAGGAGAAGAAAACTGATAATGAATATCAGGAAGAGGCAAATGATGTTCCTGGGACATATAATGAGGAAGGAAGGGCTGGGGAACTTGATACACACACGTCGGATAAATGGAAAGAGAGACTGGGGAAAGCAGCGCGAGACGTATTTGTTAGGTCTGATCAAATGGTTGACGGAGCGGGGTTTAGAAGAGATACCAAGAGAAAAATTATTTGAGAGCGACAAGAGACAAAGCCAAATGGAAGTTCATGATCGCCTAAGACTTGCACGGACACGGCACATGAAGAAGAAGAAGAATATTGCCATACTCAAAGGGGGTTTGTCGAAACCAGGTGGGCTAATAGTATTTGCGATTCCATTATTGCCAACAATGTATATTTTTTCCTTTTTATATTATTTACTATAATTTCATTTATTGATTTTATTTACTATTTCCACAAATGATTCTATTGAACCCATATTTTGGGAGCAGAGATTGTCCCAGGGTATCTATGCTGAGGTGAATGCAACAAACTTGAGTAAATTCCGATTTCAGTTGACCGATTTCCGATTCCAAATTGCTATCAATACACCATTCGCACATCCACCTGTCTACACAAGCCGAGGCAAATATTCTCATACTACAGGATTGATGTCTTTCCCTAGGACATAAATTTTTATGTAAAAGTGAAACTAAATAGTCAGTCAGTTAAGTGCCATACTTGATACACGCTTGGACGATCATGTCCCGAAAGAGACATGACTGACTGGGCAGGAGATTATCCCGCAGTAGGTTGCCATTGCTTCTGCGGTAGACTGGTTGCCGACCAAGGCTATAGAACCCAATCTGTCCTGCTATTTAACCCATAAGTGGAAGGAAGAGACGGATTAATACCTTTCCCAAGGGTATTTGCGCGTAAGTGAATACAAGGGATTCAACTGGAATTCGAACTCGGCTCTCCAGTTTCTCGTTCCGAGCCGATATCCACTGTACCACAACGCACATCCGAAACTAAATAGAGGAAGCCAAAATAAACTTAGATTTCTTATTCGGCTTTCAGCACTGTTTATTGTTAGAACATTCTCTCTGTCATTTCTTTTTCTCTCTCTCAGAATATCTGTTTTAAATTTATATTCTAATTTTATTATGGTTGTAATTCAACATTTATATATATATATGTATTGCGGTGCAGTGAATATCGACTCGGAACGAGAGATCGGGGTGCCAAGTTCGAATACCACTTGAATTCCTTGTATTCACTTACGCACAAATACCTTGGGAAAGGTATTAATCCGTCTATTTCCTCCAGTTATGGGTTAAATAACTGGACAGACTGGGTTCTATAGCCTTGACTGGCAACCAGTCTACCGCAGAAAGCAATGGCAACCTACTACGGGATAATCTTCTGCCCAGTCAGTCATGTCTCTTTCGGGACATGATCGCCTAAAGCGTGTATCACGTTTGGCACTTAACTAACTGACTGAATATAATAGTTCAAAACATGATTAAGGCTTCTGCTGGACATAAAGTGGGGGATAGGATTTTATATTGTTCTGAAGTAATAATGTGATCCCCCACTAATTACTGCTTAATAATAAAACACATCTCTTCTCTCTCTAGCTATGAGTCAAATATTAAGACATATTGGGTTCTATAGCCTTGCCTGGCAGCCAGTTTACCGCAGAAAGCAATGACAACCTACTGCGGGATAATCTTCTACCCAGTCAGTCATGTCTCGAAAGAGACATGATCGCCCAAAGCCTGTATCCCTTATGGCACTCAAGTCAATGATATATGTATATGAATGTTTGCAAAGGACATCGACTCAAAATGAGAAATCGGAGAGCCGAGTTCGAATTCAAGTTGAATTTCCTTAGATTCACTTACGACCAAATTGCCTTGTAAAAGGTAAAGATCTTTTTTTCGCCCTCCAGCTATGGATTGAATAGTAGAACACTTTGGTTGGAAGCCTGCATAATGCTTAAAAAATGACGACCTACTGCCGAAAATATTTAGCAAGTCAATCATGGATCTAAAGAGACATGATCGCCAAACGTGTATCACGTATGGCACTTCACTGATGGATATGTGTAACATTTTATCTTTTAATATATCAAAATATTATTATTATCGGCTATAAACTGTGCATGTGATGAAACCAATTTTTTTCAGATGACTGGAAAATTAACACGCGTAATAATGTAGTGACTATGTAGTCAATCTATGTGCTGGATAATTTATAATGAAATTTCTCCCGTACACCAGAATTATTGCTCAGAACTGTAGGACAATTATTTTTTTCATTTAATAGGTCACAAGTATATCTCGAATAATCTTTGATATTTAATGTTGAGGTCATTTCCTAAAGCTGTCATGCGAGACTTGTGTTCTTGCAAAGCAAATTTGCTAAATTTGTTCAAGTTGTTGACTGTCTCAATGTTAATTTTACAGATTCTTGTTTTTCTTCTTGTTGTTGTAGTCGTTCTTCTTCTTCTTTTTTGTTCTTCTTCTTCTTTTTTGTTCTTCTTCTTCTTCTTTTTCTTCTTCTTCGTTGTCTTCTTCTTTTTTCTTCTTTTTCTTCTTTTTATCTCCTTTTTCTTCTTCTACTTCTTTTTCTTCTTCTTCTTTGTCTTCTTCTTCTTTTTTCTTCTTCTTCTTTTTTTCTTCTTTTTCTCCTCTACTTCTTTTTCTTCTTCTTCTTTTTCTTATTCTGCATTTTCTTCTTCTTCTTTTTTTCTCCCTTTTCTGCTTCTACTTCTTTTTCTTCTTCTTCACTTTCTTCTTCTTCTTCTTCTTCGTTGTCTTCTTCTTTTTTCTTCTTTTTCTTCTTTTTTCTCCTTTTTCTTCTTCTACTTCTTTTTCTTCTTCTTTTTCTTCTTCTTCTTTGTCTTCTTCTTCTTCTTTTTTCTTCTTCTTTTTTTCTTCTTTTTCTCCTCTACTTCTTTTTCTTCTTCTTCTTTGTCTTCTTTTTTCTTCTTCTTCTTTTTTTCTTCTTTTTCTCCTCTACTTCTTTTTTCTTCTTCTTCTTTTTTCTTCTTTTTCTCCTCTACTTCTTTTTCTTCTTCTTCTTCTTTTTCTTCTTCTGCATTTTCTTCTTCTTCTTCTTTTTCTCTCCTTTTTCTTCTTCTACTTCTTTTTCTTCTTCTTCACTTTCTTCTTCTTCTTCTTTTTTTCTTCTTCTTCTTCTCCTTTTTCTTCTTTTCTTCTTCTTCTTCTCCTTTTTCTTCTTCTACTTCTTATTCTTCTTCTTCACTTTCTTCTTCTTCTTCTTTTCTTCTTCTTCTTCTTCTCCTTTTTCTTCTTCTACTTCTTTTCTTCTTCTTCACTTTCTTCTTCTTCTTCTTCTTCTTTTCTTCTTCTTCTCCTTTTTCTTCTTCTACTTCTTTTTCTTCTTCTTCACTTTCTTCTTCTTCTTCTTCTTCTTTTTCTTCTTCTTCTTGTTCCGTTCTATTGCGTCTTTCGCTGTCTGGTAGATTTATTTCACCTGAAAATAGAATCAGGTTTTAATACCGCCAAAATCAGAATTTTGAAGTTTCAAAATAAGAAAAAGATTAGAAACTCAGTTAAAAATCATGACATTGCGTCGTATCGTTGCCCGAGGTACTTGTTATTTCTCAACTGACGAAAAGTGAACAATGATAACCAGAAATTAATTTATAACAGGTTAAAATGTCAAACACATGATCATTTCTTTCCATCATTATTTTTATTAGTTCATGCCATATATATATATATATATATATATATATATATATATATATATACAAGCAGTATAGCCCGGCGTTGCTCGAGTGTAATGAAATCTTTAAAACTAATCCATGGTCCTGGAGTTCAGACTCTTTGGACGTTGGCACGAAAGACTAAAAAGCAATAGTTGTTTCCAGTTAAAGCGCAACCGTAGACTGAAAGAAAAATGAATGGATGTAAGTAAAATTTTGATTTCCTGGTATCGATATCAAATAAGTTTTTTTCGTCATAAACTGAATTTTGCAAGGTAAATAAGTCCTCTGAGTAAAGGTATCATGGCTGAGACAAAGAACTACATTTTATACCTATAGACACACACAGAAACATCTTGCCTTTTATATATATCTATTGTCGATTTTCTGCACTATTGTAAGAACTGCAAACTTGAAACTTCTGAACATCGTTTCTTATGTCTTTGTCTATGAGTGTATCAAATTTGATTAAAATCGGAACACTTCTTCTATAACCCGATTTTTTTGATTATCGATTTTCGATATTTATCGGGGGTACCTCAACACTACACTTAGCTAAGAACACTGGCAGACGCTTATAGTAAATTTTCAAGAAAATCGGTTCAGCCGTTTCGGAGTCTATAGGTAACGGACACACACACACACAGAGACACACACACACATAGACAAAGTTCCATTTATAAATAAGTTTAGATTATATATATATATATATATATATATATATATATATATATATATATATATATAGTGTATCGAGGCAGCAGATAATTTTATAAACATATACTGTTAAATATGACAGACAATGAATGTCTATTATGTTTAATAATGAGCCGTTTTAAACATCACATTTTGGCTTTAATTTCAGGTGAAAATAAAGACAAAAATTCTCCAACATTTGGATATTTTTTTATTAAGTTGGTTCAAAACTTTCGGCTCACAATAATCCTCATTCATACACACAGTAAAAAGAACCTTCAGATATTGGAGGCCATCTCCATTAAATCCAAACAACCCACACTTAATAAAATCACATAAATCTGGTCATAACACATTACATTGCATTTAAATATATGGTTCTGTTATCATTTCGACATGCTAACAACCATTACGGCACTTGATGTGTCAGGCGAGGCTCGTGGTGTTGCTTTGGACGTCTCCAAGACTTTTGACAGGGTTTGGCACTCTGGCCTTCTATGCAATCTACGGAGTTACGGTGTTACCGGATGCTTGCTTGATCTAATCCAGTAATTTTTAAATAACCTCAAAATGAAGGTCGTCCCGAATGCGTATGCCTCTACATCCTACAGCACAAACGTTGGTGTCACTCAGGGCTCTATCCTGGGCCCGACGCTATTCCTTATTTTCATAAATGACCTCCCAGATGAAATCAAGAGCCAAGTAGGCATCTACGCAGATGACACCACAATTTACTCCCGCATCAGAAAGAAATCCGTCGTGGCGGACAAACATAAACTTGCTGCTGAACTTGAACGTGATCTACACTCTGTGGTGAATTGGAGCAAGAAGTCGCTTGTCAATTTTAATGCGACTAAGACCAAACTGTTGTCTGTCATTCAGCACAGGCAACCTCTCCTGCCTCCCATAAGCATGGAACAAACGAGTCTCCCTGAAAGCAATACACTACGCCTCGTCGGCCTTATCCTCTCGTCTGATCTCAAAGGAACCACTAAATTGAGTCCATAGCTAAATCCACTGCTAAGAAGGTTGGGTCACTGTGTCGGGCCAGGATGTTTGTCCCGCCTGAAGCCATCCTGTATATATACAAATCAAGCATTCGTCCGTGCATGGAATACTGCTGCAATATATGGTCAGGCGCCCCTGCTGTTCATCTCAGTGCTCTCGACAGGCTCCAAAGGAGAATCATTAATGTGATAGGTACCGATTTGGCGGCTCGACTACAGTCACTTCTCCACCGACGAGATGTGGCCTCCCTTTGTCTGTTCTATAAATACTTTCATGGCTTCTGCTCCAATGAACTTAAGTCACTGGTGCATCTGTAACAGGTGTTTACTCGTGCAAACAGATTGGCAACTGGGTCTCACCCATTCACAGTTAGATTAACCAAATGCAGACCTCAATTCTACTCCTGCAGCTTCTTCCCTCGCACTTCTCGCCTGTGGAACTCGCTTCCACATTCTTGCTTTCCTGACGACTACAACCTCCAGAAATTTAAATGCAATGTCAATACTCATCTATTAACCACTTGACTCTAGTATTTCACCATCCCGTATATCCTTTCCTTTCTCTCCACCTTTGAAACTGTCATCACACATGTATTCCCATCATTCTCTTGCTCCTTTCCAACTGGTTCACCTTCCTCTTCACTCTCTTCTAATTAATCTTTTTACCCTTATGTAGCCCCCTGCACATCAGTGGCATTAACGCCTTGCTCGGGGTGATACGATTAAAAAAACAAAAAACAAAAAAAACAAAAAAAAAACAAAACAAAGAAAACATGGTTCTTATATTGATTTATACATATATATATATATATATATATATATATATATATATATATATATTTTAATCATATCACCCCGAGCAAGGCGGCAACGCCACTGATGTGCAGGGGCTACATAGGAGTGAAAAGACTGGAAAAGAGAAAGCCGGAAACCACATCCTAAACAGGAAACAAGGGTTGAGCCTCTACACCTGTTCAATAGACGTGGGTGGAGTGTGAACCGGGCAAAAGTTTAGTCTATCTACTCCAATTGAAAAAAAAGTAAGAAGATTGGGAAAGAGAAAACTGGAAACCGCATTCTAAACAGGAAACAAGGGATGATCCTCTTCACCTGTTCAATAGACGAGGGTTGATACATACATATATATATATATATATATATATTCGAACCGTACTGATGAGCTGTGATACGGCGAAACAGATCTATCTGCAGATGACAATATATATATATATATATATATCTACCCTCGTCTATTGAACAGGTGAAGAGGATCATCCTTGTTTCCTGTTTAGAATGCAGTTTCGGTTTTCTCTTTCCCAATCTTCTCACTTTTTTTTCAATTGGAATATTTTTTCGAGATTTCTGTTCGCAATATATTTTTAATTAAAAAACAAATTTATATATATATATATATTTTCGAACCGTACTGATGAGCGGTGATACGGCGAAACAGATCTATCTGCAGATGACAATATATATATATATATAAATTTGTTCTTTAATTAAAAATATATTGCGATTCGGAAATCTCGATGTTCCTAGATTTTTACCTTGTCATCAGGCAATGTTCGATCATTGTTATGAAAATTAGTCTCATTTTTATATAAGAAAATTATTTTCATTTCATTGAAACAGTTTATTATCTATAGCTAAAAGAAGACATAAGAACTTATGTGTATGTTGAATTGAATTAATCAGAATGATCTACTATTGCCTGATGACGAGTTAGAAATGGAAATTTCCTTGTTGCAACATATGTTAAAATAAAAATAAAAATTAATTATATTTCAAACATACGCACCGTAATGGGCGGGGGCGCTAGAGGGTGTCGTCAGTGATGTCATCGCGAGGATCACTAGGGGGTTTCGGGTCTTTCAACATCATACCCCACTCACCGCGCCGACCCGACCAGAGATGATCAGTTTCTGGCCCGCCCTCGAGAAGCGCTTTCAGACACTGGAAAATTACGTTTAGGCCCGGTACGAAACCTTGAAAATGTTTCAGATTGGCGACAGTCAGAGTCACTTTCCATTTAGAGGCGAACCGCACATGAGCTCGTTCCAAACATTAATTTAGACACAGAATTTCGGGGAATTTTAGCTAACAATTTCGAATCCAGGCACTCTCTCTTTTGATCCATAACCAATTAGCTGTTCTTTCTGATTGCTGATCCGGTTATGGACTTGAGTTCTATGATTTTATTTTGCTCTACAATATTTATTGTATTGAGTACTTTTATAAAGTACTCAATAAGTAATAAAGTAAATAATAAAGTAAATTCCGGAGAACTGTTAGTTCTCTTCAACGCTTTTACAATCGGGTGTCTAACCGTGCTGATGAGCTGTGATACAGCGAAACAGATCTGTCTGCGGATGACTATTTACGCTCTCACACCCTGATTGAGCACTCTGGAAGAATGGTAGACTTTGAAAAACAGTAGCTACTCTAGCATGTACGCATCGCTCATTCAGTAATAAATTAGAGCACTCTGGCTATTGGACGTATATAATGATAATATACCCGCTAAAAAGTCTGCCTTCTTCTACCGAGCGCCCATAGCTCAGAGCTAGAATCGTCGACTGACGCCAATACGGGCGGGTTTCAATCCTGTGTTAAAAGCTACATTAAGATGTCTAACCGTGTTGATGAGCTGTGATACAGCGAAACAGATCTGTCTGCGGATGACTATATATTTGTATGTATATGGATATGAAGTAATTGCATATGTATATATATATACATATATATATATGTATATATATATGTGTGTGTGTGTGTGTGTATGTATGTGTGTGTGTATATATATATATCAAGAATTATTATATGCCATTGTATATGATTCTGTAGATTATTTATAAAATTAAAGCAAAATAAAAAGAAAGTAAATAAATTATACAAAGTTAAAAATTAAAAATTTTAATATATAATAACTTACGAATGCGCACGTAAACCCCATTAAAAATTTTAATATATAATAACTTACGAATGCGCAAGTAAACCCCATTAAAAAATTTAATATATAATAACTTACGAATGCGCGCGTAAACCCCATTAAAAATTTTAATATATATAATAACTTATGAATGCGCACGTAAACCCCATTAAAAATTTTAATATATATAATAACTTACGAATGCGCACATAAACCCCATTACAAATTTTAATATATATAATAACTTACGAATGCGCACGTAAACCCCATTACAAATTTTAATATATAATAACTTACGAATGCGCACGTAAACCCCATTAAAAATTTTAATATATGTAATAACTTACGAATGCGCAAGTAAACCCCATTAAAATTTTTAATATATAATAACTTACGAATGCGCACGTAAACCACATTAAAAATTTTAATATATATTATAACTTACGAATGCGCACGTAAACCCCATTACAAATTTTAATATATATAATAACTTACGAATGCGCACGTAAACCCCATTAAAAATTTTAATATATATAATAACATACGAATGCGCACGTAAACCCCATTAAAAATTTTAATATATATAATAACTTACGAATGCGCACGTAAACCCTATTAAATTTAATAAAAGTAACAGTAATAACAATAGTAATAATAATACTAAACAAGAATTATTTAATCGCTAATAAATAACTTGTAAAATGTTAAGAACAATATAAATATATATTTTTTTTAATCATCTCACCACAAGCAAGGCATTCCACTGCCACTATTGCGCATGGGGCTACATAGGGGAAGGTAAAGAGAAGGAGTGGTTAGACATAGGGAATATCAGGAGGAAGGTGACAGATGAGTAAGGATACCGAGGATGAGAGTTGGGCAGATGGGAAGAGTGTTTGATAGAATGGGAGCAGGTGAATACCGCATTAGGAGTAACAATTATCCCGACTCAATTGCCTATACAATAATTTGAAACAATAACCGTTAGAACAATACAATGGACGTTATTACACATAATGCGCCATTGAAAAACGTATATAAATAGTCTTGAAAACCAAAATCACACATGACCATAAAATTGCGTTCAAGCTTGAAACCCATTGTTACCGTTTCATGTGCATCTTGCACACACGAACACACACGTGATGAAAATACATTTAAAATAAAAAATACAGACGGGTGAGTTAAAGGGAGATAACCGTTGATTAAAAATATCATTAGAAACACTCAATTTGCTGACCCTAGTTAATATATTCTTCATACTTGATATAATGCAAAAATATAGCAGTGATAAAATCGAGCAATAATTATTTACAACTATTTCTACTGGAAACACCGCAGGTTATTCATAATAATACTTAGAATTTAGAAATTATGTCTATTTTTGGCATATATACATATTTGGAAACTGTAAATTGTCTTTTAATCATCCCGCTTCACCTGCTATTCCTTTCCACTTCACGTAAGAGAGGCACCACTCCTATGAAGTACCACTTATTTGGCAGCTAAATATTAGGTTGTCCCAAATGTTCGTAAAC
Source organism: Ascarosepion bandense (assembly GCA_037127315.1). NCBI lineage: Eukaryota > Metazoa > Mollusca > Cephalopoda > Sepiida > Sepiidae > Ascarosepion > Ascarosepion bandense. The sequence continues at coordinate 1,360,795 of JBBBDQ010001862.1, read as the reverse complement.
ACTTGCGAAATTGGTTTAACTGGTCCAGAGACACCCTCGGGTCCAAAACAAGATCGTCATGTTGTGCGTTTTGGTGGAACTTTGAAGGAATCGTGCATTTTGAGTTGGTTTCGAATGGTCTTGCCATCTGTGCCGAACCTTACTGTTAGCAATTTGAGCGGGTCTACGAAAAGTTGAAGCAAAAGTACCCGGCTCTTATCAACCGAAAGCGATCTTTGATGCAGCAGGACAATGCCAAACCACACACCGCCAGGAAGACCAAAGAGAAGTTTGAAGAGCTGGACGGAGTTGAGGTTCTGACACATCCGACCTACAGTCCTGACTGTGCTCCATCAGATTACGGTATTTTCCGCTCAATGCAACATCTTCTTAAGGGCCACCGATTCGACTCGTTTGATGAAGTCGAGAGCGTGTCAGGAATTCTTTGATTCGAAGCCGGCTGAATGGTACTTTGACCAGATCCAAAAGCTTGCAGATCGATGGCAGAAAGTCTAGGAAAATCATGGTCTTTATTTTGAGCAATATTTCTTTTTTTGTTTTGAGAGTAAAATTTCAATTTTTTGCAAGTGTTTTCTGTTAACCTTAGATTACTTGTCGAGTAAAATTTCAATTATTTGCAAGTGTTTACGAACTTTTGGGACAACCTAATAATATGACTGCCACAAATAAAACTTTGTTCTGAAATACGTATCGAACCTCAATATATATCTATTTATCTATCTATCTCTGCTGCAATCAATAAATGAAATCTAGGGTAGTCATAGGATTGTATCTCAGTGCTTTTACTATATTTTTAAAATCATTTCACCCCAATCAAGGCGGTACTGCCACTGATGTGCAGGTGGCTACATAAGAGAGTTAAAGTTATAGACAGGAAAAGAGCGAAGACAAAGACCAACAAGCTACAAGGGGAGAAAGAGAAAGGGCAAGAGAAGGATATGAACACAGGAGTGAAGACAGTTACGAAAGCAGAGAGAAAGGAAAAGAGAAAGACACACAGAAGTGATGTGGAAAGGGCTGGAGTTAAATGAATAAATGAATAAGAGATTGGAATTTACTTTTCATTTAAATTATTGGAGGTTGTAGCCGTCCGGAAAGCAAGTATATGGAAGGGAGTTCCACAGACAGGAAGCGCGACAAAAGAAGTTGCTACAGTAGAACTGTCGCCTGCATTTGGTTAATCTAACTGTAAAGAGGTGGGTCATTGATACCAGTCAGGTTGCCAGAGGAGAAGACATGAAAATATTTATAGAAGAGACAGCGGAAAACCACATCCCGCCGATGAGAAAGTGGCTGGAGTCGAGCTGCCAGATCGGGACCAATCACATTAGAGTTTCTGCTTTGGAGCCTGTCGAGAACACTGAGAGCAACAGCCGGGCCGCCTGAACCCATAATGTCAAATACAGGTGGTGGATAACAGAATCGAGCAAGTACAAGAATTTAAGTACCTAGGAAGTGTTCTAACAGAAGATGGAAAGTGCGACATGGAGATCCGAAGGCGAATTGGCATGGCAAAGGACGCGATCCAGAAGATGAGCAAAATACTAACACAGGAAAATCTCAATAGAAACGAAGAAAAGAGTGCTAGACTGCTACGTGATGTCAGTTCTTCAATACGGCAGTGAATGCTGGACAATATCATCGAAAATGAGGGCAAAACTGGAGGCGGCCGAAATATGGTTCTACAGAAGGATGTTACGGATATCGTGGGCTGAGCATGAAAGCAACGATGAGGTGTTGGAAAGAATGGCAACAAAAAGGAAATTGATGCTGAGCATCAGGAAGATACAACTGTAGTTCCTGGGACATGCAATGAGGAAAGAGAGCCTGGAGAACCTGATACTGACTGGTCAGATAGAAGGAAGGAGAGCCAGAGGAAGGCAGCGGATAACATATTTGCAGGGTCTGATCAGGTGGATGACGGAACGGAGGTTGCCAGGAGCAACAGGCTCAAACATACTAAGAGCCACAAGGGATAGGGAGACGTGGAGAACCATGATCGCCTACGTCCTGAAGGGATAGTGCACATAGAAGAAGAAGAAGATTCCTTGCACGGTTGAATGGTTGATTTGTATCTCATTGAAGGAATGAAATATATGGAGTAAACATTTAGAATTCTTTACTACAAACACCATTTCATCCTCAACACGACAAAACGAGCTTACACAATCCGAAAATAAATATATTAGACACAACCAACAGCACTTCAGTCATCAGCAATACACAATTCATAATCTCACTTTCTAACAATATTTCTACTAAATTTGTAAATACATTCTTCTTCTTCTGCTTCATCTTTTATGTGCCGTGTACGTTCAGGACGTAGACGATCATGGCCTTCCACATCTCCCTATCCTTTATCGCTCATAATACCTCTCTTTTTATTACTCCTTCTTTGCTTTTCCTTGTCTTTTTACTCCTCTCTTCGTCCCATGAGCATCAGATTCTCCAAACCCTCCTTTCTCGGTACATCTCCCAGAAAACTTCAGCTGTCTTTTCCTGATGTTAATTATCAGTTTCCTTTTCGTTTCCATCTACTATCGGACCAGTGTGTATCAGGTTCTCCAAGCCCTCCTTCCTCACTACATGTCCCAGAAACTTCAGCTGTCTTCTCCTGATGTTAAGTATCAGTTTCCTTTTTGTTTCCATCTTATATCGGACCTGTGAGTATCAGGTTCTCCAAGCCCTCCTTTGTCAATATATATGCCAGAAAACTTCAGCTGTCTTTTCCTGATGTTAAGTAACAGTTTCATTTTCGTTTCATCATTTTTCTTACCTGTGAGTATCAGGTTCTCCAAGCCCTCCTTCCTCATTACGTCCCAAAAACCTCAACTGTCTTTTCCTGATGTTAAGTATCAGTTTCCTTTTCTTTTTCGTCTTCTATATGACCTGTGAGTATCAGATTCTCTAAGCCCTTCTTCCTCATTACATGTCACAAAACTTCACCTGTTCTTTTCCCGATGCTAATTATCCGTTTTCTTTTCGTGTTCATTTTCTTCAAAATCTCGTCGTTGTTCACGTGTTCCATTTAAGTTATCCTTGGCATCCTTCTGTAGAACCACACATAGCTGCATCAAGTATTTCTTCAATTATTGATAAGATTGTCTGGTATTAACTGAAATATTGAAGGACAGAGATCACATAACAATCTAGTTCTCTCCTCTTTTGTTTCCAGCGAAATTTTCTTTTCTCTCAATACACTATTCCGCTTCTGGGATGCATTCTTGGCCATGCCAATACGCCTTCCGATCTCCGTATCGCACTTCCCGTCCTTTGTTAGAACACTTGCCAGGTATTTAAAATTCTCTACCTGCTTGATTGTAGTACCACCTTCTTAGCGTTTTTGGCTACTCATCTTACTGATTACCATTCATTCAGTTTCTTTGTAGTTTGTATGCATTCCTTACTTTTGACGCTATGTAACTATGTAACTACTTCCTGTACGAAGCCTTAATTTCAGTCAGTAAAGTGCCACACGTGAAACACGCTTGGGCGATCATGTCCCGAAAGAGACATGACTGACTGGGTAGAAGATTATCCCGCAGTAGGTTGCCATTGCTTTCTGCGGTAGACTGGTTGCCAGCCAAGGCTATAGAACCCAATCTGTTCTGCTATTTAACCCATAACTGGAAGGAATAGACGGCTTAATACCTTTCCCAAGGGTATTTGCGCGTAGGTGAATGCAATGAATTCGACTGGAATTCGAACTCGAGTCCCCGATTTCTCGTTCCGAGTCCATATCCACTGCACCACAACGCACATCCCAGTCTTAATTTAGTTATCTTTAATATGAAGATATTCATCACCACGTTCAAGACAATCAGAGAAATAACTGAGAAGAAAAAAAAATCAGCACCGATTCAGATGCCACTACTTATCAGATAAATCTTTTACAATGTGAAATAATTTATGTCGTGCAGGCATCACGAGAATTAAAAGCACGCACCTACGAACATAAAAATGATTTACACTAAGCACCATTCAAACCCTGTCGTAATACGCAGGAGCAACCTGGCGATAAGTTTGATTTTACTAATGACACTTTAATTGAAAAAGAACATAATATATTACGAAAGAAGTACTTCAAAAGTCCATAAATAACAACATAACTAACTATACACACACGTCAAAGCATTATCGTATATCAACTAAAATAATCAAACGGATGTTTATCTAAAGAAACTGTCAGTTAACTGGCGATCATATCTCGAAATAGACATGACTGACTGGGCAGAAGACTATCAATCAGTAGGTTGCCATTGATTTCTGCGGTAGACTGGTCGCCAGACAAGGCTATAGAACCCAATCTGTCCTGTTATTTGACTCATACCTAGAGAAGGAAGAGATGTATTATATTATTAAGTATTAATTTGTAGGGGATCAGTTTATTACTTCATAATAATATAAAACTGATCCCCAACTTTATGACCAGTAGAGGCCTTAATCATATTTTCAATTATCATATTCAATCAAAGTGGCATACGTGAAACACGCTTTCGGTGATCATGTCTCGAAATAGACATGACTGACTGGCCAAAAGATTATCCCGCACTAGGTTGCCATTACTTTCTGCGGTAGACTGGTTGCCAGCCAGGTCTATAGAACCCAGTCTATTCTAATATTTAACCCATAACTGGAGAAAAGAGACGGATTAATACCTTTCCCATGGGTATTTGTGCGGAAGTGAATGCGTGGAATTCAATTGGAATTCGAACTCAGCTCCCCGATTCATCGTTCCGTGTCGATATCTACTGCACCACAATGCACATCCCTACACCCCAACACACATCCCAAAATTAATCTAAAAGCGTCCCTAAATCAGCATGCGAATAAGCCCAAAATATAAGCCTATTAGATATACACAGACACTTATGAATGTAGTTTATCATCTGAATTCTACATAGACGAACTGGAATCATGAAAGATTTATAGACATCAATCGATATTTATGGATTTTCGGATACGCTTGCAATACGTTAATTTCTTCAAACTTTAGATGAACTCGTCATCTCTTTTTGAATTAGAAACTCCATGAATTATATTAATGCTGGTTTCAAAAGTCGAAGGCGCGTGAAACGTAATTCTTCTTTTATGGGCTATGTCACTTCAGAAAGTAGCCGATCATGGCCCTCCACTTCACCATATCTTCTCTCCTTCTTAATACCCCTCTTCCTGTTATTCCACTGAATCCCCACTTCACCATTCATCTGCTTAAGTCCATCAAGTATGTCGTGCTATGCTTTCTCTTGTTCCTCTTTCCGTCTATCTGTTCCCTGAGAATCAGGTACTCCAATCTCTCCTTCCTAAAAAAATTCATCTGTCTTTTCCTGATATTAGGTATGAGTTTACTTTTTTGTCCACTCTGTCCAAAACCACGTCTCGCGTGTTCTGTCCATAGTATCCTCAGCATCCTTCTGTAGAACCAAATTTCTGTTGCTTTAAGTCTATTCTTCATCTTTGATGAAACTGTTCATCATTTGCTGCCACATTGAAGAAGAAACATCACGTAACAATCCAGTACTCACTTCTTCGTTTCCAGAGAAATTTTCCTGTCTCTTAATACTCTACTCAGCTTCTGGAAAGCATCCTTGGCCATGCCAATACGCCTTCTTGATCCTCTGTTAGTATATATCCCAGATATTTAAATTTCTGCTCCTGTTTGATTTTCATATCACCAACTTGTTTGGGGCAATTTGGGCTCCACTTTTTACTAATATTGCCGCGCATTCAGTTTTCTTGTGACTTATTTGTCGTCCTTCCTTTCTACTTTCCTTAACGACTTACTGTAGGAGATTTGTACTTTCTTGTATCTACTATCAGCAATGCATCATCTGCGTATCTTATATTGTTAAAATTGCTGTTGCCACTGACGACCTCTGAAAGGACTTGCGGTTGTCACTGACGACCCCTGAAAGGACTTGAAGCTGCCAATGACGACTCATGGCAGGACTTGCAGCTCCCAATGACGACTCCTGGCAGGACTTGCGGCTGCCAATGACGACCCTTGGCAAGACATGCGGCTGCCAATGATGATTCTTGGCAGGACATGCGGCGGCCAATGACGACTCCTGGCATGACTTGCGACTGCCAGCGACGACGCCTGGTAGCCTTGCGGCTGCCAATGACGACTCCTGGCAGGACTTGTGACTGCCAGTGACGACTCCTGGTAGCCTTGCGGCTGCCAATGACAAATCCTGGAAGGACTTGCGGCTGCCAGTGACGACTTCTGGCAGGACTTACGCCTGCCAATGACGACTCCTGGTAGGATTTGCGGCTGCCAATGACGACTCCTGGCAGGACTTGCGACTGCCAGTGACGATTCCTGGCAGGACTTGCGCCTGCCAGTGACGACTCCTGGAAGGACTTTCAACGGCCAGTGACGACATCTGGCAGGACTTTCGGGTGCCAATGACGACTCCTGATAGCCTTGCGGCTGCCACTGAAAACTCCTCGTGGGACTTGAAGCTGCCAATGATGACTCCTGGCAGGACTTGCGGCTGCCAATGACGACTCTTGGCAGGACTTGTCTTCTGCCAATGACGACTCCTGGTAGCTATGCGGCTGCCAATGACGACTCCTGGTAGGACTTACGCTGCTAATGACGACTCCTAGCAGCACTAGCGGCTGTCAATGACGACTTCTGGAAGAACTTGCGGCTTCGGATGGATATCATTCTGTCGAATTCTGATTCATACTTGATCTATATTTGATTCATATATAGATATTATTATAAATAATTGTAATAATGATTAGCGCCAAGGTTGTTGTTTTTTTCAGTGGTTTTAATGATAAAATTTATTTTCACTAGCAGGTTTTTTTATCGTAAATTGCTCGATGTTGGGTTGGTGATAGAATATTGATAAGTGCAAGATGTTTGTCTTTATAAATGGGCAGATTCATGCCAACTTCGAAGTTTCGTGATGTCACCGTTATAATGCTCTCATCCGTAAGGGCTATTTGCATTTATGTCCCGGTTTTTCTTTCTTGTTTATATAGAACATGTTGTGATATTTTGTGGGTGGGGTCCTGTTTTTTTTTTTTATTAGTTGATTTTATTTCTCTTCTTAGTTTTTCTTGGTTGATATTTATTTTTCTTTTTGGTTATTTTGTTTTTCTTTATACTTTTTATTGTGCAGTTGTGTGAAATATTTTTAATTTCATTTTTATTGTTTTTTCTAAGTGTACGCGTGAATGAGTGTTGTTTTATTGTTATATATTGGGTTGGGCTCTTTTGTTGTACCAACCTCTTTTTTATTGATTTGACCTTATTGACGATTTGTTATTTCTGGGTCACGATTGAGCATTTCTGTGTATAGTCGAGTTTATGGGCTTAATATGTATCGTTTTTTTTTGTTTTTCGTTTGGTGGTTGTTGTGTTACTTTGTGTTTTTGTCGTGATTGTGTGTTTGCATATAATTTGAAGTGACTCATGAGAAGTGTAGGGTCACCACATGTATAGCCGCTGCAGTAGAACTGGTGCTTCTCTGGCTACCACAGCCAGACGGAGCGCATCCCTCTTCAGGCTGGTTTGAATTCAAAGTTTTCTTTATTCTTAACCGTTTATCACCCAATTTTATAAAACCTAGTCTGGCGGAAAAAAAATCATTATTTTATTTAATCTATTAGAACGTGAATGTAAAAAAAACTCGACTTGAATTCGAACTCGGCTCTTCAATTCCTCAATCCGAGCCGCTATCACATTGCATTGCTAGGTTTCATCTCAAAATTACAACGTATACTTATGCAACTCTTTCATTATAATTTTTATTTCACTGGTTATATATTAAGTTCAAGATTTGATTTAATGGTAACGGCAATTGTTTGATGAGTTTTTCAGCAGTGTGACGATATTATATATAATGGTAACGCTATTACCATTTTTATTGTAATGTATTAAAACCCCAAGTGTTGTGAAGTAGTTTTAGAACTGAAAGTTATAATCGTGCAAATATCGGTTGCGGAAAGGTATTAATCCGTACCTTCCCTCCAGTTATGGGTTAAATAACAAAAATATTGCGTTCTTTAGCCTCGGCTGGCAACCAGTCTACCGCAGCAGGTACTGGCAACCTGTTGCTGGATAAATAAAAAAGGGTAGAACTTAGGGCCCTGCCTTAAACAAATCCCAATGAATCTTTCTCCATCTCTTTGAAGGAAGCCGGCTCAACCCGACCAGGGTGAATACCAAAACAGGTACAGGTAATTATTTGAATTCCCGTACCAGTAAGAAACCTGTCGTGGCGGACAGACATAATCTCGCTGCTGACCTTGAGCGGGATCTACACTCTGTGGTCAACTGGGGCAAGAAGTGGCTTGTCAACTTCAATTCATCTGTTGTCTGTCAACCATTACAGGCAACTCTCCTGCATCCCATAAGCATGGACCAAGTGATTCTCCCGGAGAGTAATACACTACGCCTCCTCGGACTTACCCTGTCCTCAGACCTCAAATGGAACCACTATATTGAATCCATAGCAAAATCTACTGCTAAGAAGGTTGGGTCACTATGTCGATCCAGGATGTTTTTTCCACCTGAATCCATCCTGCATATATACAAGTCAACCATCCGTCCGTGAATGGAGTACTGCTGCCATTTATGGTCAGGTGCCCCTGCCGTTCTCCTCAGTGTTCTTGACAGGCTCCAAAGGAGAGTCTGTAATGTGATAGGTACTGATCTGGCGGCTCGACTGCAGCCACTTCCCCATCGTCGAACGTAGCCTCCCTTTGTCTCTTCTATAAATACTTTCATGGCTTCTGCTTAGACGAACTTAAGTCACTGAAGCCTCCTCAACAGGTGTTTACTTGTGCAACCAGACTGGCAACTGGGTCCCACCCATTCACATTCAGGTTAGCCAAATGCAGACGACAATTCTACTCCTGCAGCTTCCTCTCTCGCACTTCCCGCCTGTGGAACTCGCTCCCGTATTCTTGCTTTCCTGACGGCTACAACCTCCAGAAATTTAAATGCAAAGTAAATACTCATCTACTAACCACTGGACTCTCGCTCTCTCCCCACCCCTGTATAACCTTCCCTTTCTCTCCACCTATGTATCTGTTATCGCACCTGCTTTCTCAGCTTTCTATTGTTCCTTTCTTACTAAGTTGTACTCCTCACTCTTTTCTAATTAATCTTTTTACATTTATGTAACCCCCTGCACATCAGTGGCGTTTCCGCCTTGCTCGGGGTGAAATGATTAAAAAAAAAAATAGTGCTCTAACTGAGCCCACAAGAACAATTTGACTTTGTTCAACACACGAGAACAAGAAATGCGAATTTAATATCTGGATGTTGTCATCGCGGACATTATAAATGAAAAATAATCAAAATTTTTGTTTTTTTAAATAATATAGTTGTGCTTTTGATCATATATTAAGAAAACAATGTATGTAAAATTAGAAAGAATAACATGTTTCGTCACTGGAGATCTTCAACTTGTACAGTGAGATGATTATGAGATCTCTAGAAGTCTCCTCACATTTTATATCCGATGGAATAAGCTTAAGTATATGAGAAACGCATTTGATAAAATTAATTGAAGTTACAGATTAAAAATTAAACTCGTTTAATTAAGCTAATGAGTGTCAAAAGTAGAAAAACATTAACTGCTTGTGTGTGGCCATACAACGCAATGTTACCATAAACAGGCAGTTAAATTTCTTAACTGAAGAGAGTGACAAAAAAGAACTACAAATAAACTGCAAGAAAACCGAATGCATGGTCATCAGTAAAAAGGGCAGCCCAATATGCCAAATACAGGTCGAGTTTTACTAGAATCAAGCAGGTACAAAAACTTAAATATCTGGGAAGTGTTATTACAGCAGACGGAAAGTGCGACACAGAGATCCGAAGGCGAATTGGCATGGCGAAGGAAGCATTCCAGAAGTTGAGTAAAGTATTAAGAAACAGGACAATTTCGCTAGAAACAAAGAAGAGAGTACTGGATTGCTATGTGATGTCAGTTTTTCAATATGGCAGTGAATGCTGGACAATCTCATCAAAGATGAAGGAAAGAGTCGAAGCAACTGAAATGTGGTTCTACTGAAGCATACTGGATATAAAGTGGGGGTCAATTCTATATTACAATCAATATATTAACCGACCACTCACTTTATGATCACAGCAGTTTCTATACATTTATCTTCCTGAGATCCAAAAGCACAAGGATGCATTCCAGGAGTTAAAAAGAGTATTAAGAAACAGGACAATTTCGCTAGAAACAAAGAAGAGACGACTGGATTGCTATGTGATGTCAGTTCTTCAATATGGCAGTGAATGCTGGACAATAACATCAAAGATGAAGGAAAAACTTGAAGCAGCTGAAATGTGGTTCTACAGAAGGATGCTGCGAATATCATGGAACGAGCATGCGAGCAATGATGAGGTCTTAGAAATGATGGAAACAAAAAGGAAATTAATATTGAGCATCAGGAAAAGACAACTGAAGTTCCTGGGACATGCAATGAGGAAAGAGGGCTTGGAGAACCTTATACTAACAGGCCAGATAGAGGGAAAAGAGACAGGGGAAAGTAACGGATAACATATTTGAAGGACCTAATCAGGTAGATGATGAAACGAGGGTTGCATGGTGTAACAGGAGAAGGCGTGCTAAGAGCCACCAGGGATAAAGAGACGTGGAAAGGCATGATCGCCTACGTCCTGAAGTAGAATTATCCGGAACGTTAAAATAACTAGTTCGGAATATAAAACGAACTGTATAATTTCGTCAGAAAACTTTAAGCGTGTATTTGGGATCTTCCAAAAATTGATAATTCGCTAAACAAAAATTCTTCACATACAAAATATGTTTGTATTAAATAACTCACAAAGTGTCGATAAACCGTAAAAAATAAGCGCAACAATCTTAATATGTTTTTGTTTTTTTACATGAGAGAAAATGGAGTGTTGCTGCCTCCTCTAAACTAGAGCTGATCAATCTTCACCCGATCCAATTCAAAATCATTTGTGTCACTTTGTGAAAGACGGAGTGTCTTCCAGGCTACAATTTTTTTTCGGAAGACGAAATGTTGACGGATTCTTATGATTACTAACAATCTTTCATAATCAATAATTCTCTCTCTCTGTATATATATATATATATATATATGTATGTACGAGTATGCGTCTGCACACACAAAAACACAGACACACACACGCATACATATAAGCTCTTTAAGCAGTAAACAAAGAAAGGAAATAAAATTTGGATAAAAAACAAGAGAATTTCTAAAGTCAATATAGTCGATGAAATGTTCTCTTCAAAAATTAGTTTTTTTTTTGTCTCGACTTTTACGCGTCTTCGAGTTTCACATTAATTCTTCTTATTTTTTTTCACAGTTCACTCTTTAGAATGTTCTGTAAATTAATATTTTGGTTCTTTCAACTAGAATTGGCGTAGACCTGACATCTCGAATATTACATGCTACGCCACCATTGTTTCTGACAAAATAAACTGCAGGTAAAATTTTTGTCTCTTTGCAGGTATAAGGTAATAAATTAGTCTTCCTCAGGTGTGAGTTGAATTCAGTAGTGTTTAAAAAATTGCCTAATTGACTGAAGAGAATGATTACTAATTCCGTTTTAAATGCAACTTTCAGTTTAATCTTGTAGAAGGCCAAAAGACATGCTGGTGGAAACACAGTATTAATTCAGTCTTTTTTTTAAGAAGTTAACAAAACAGTTTGAAGAAATAATTGAATATGAAAAAGTAATTAATTCAGTTCAGGAAGCGAAACAGGACGATGCGTGGAAAAAGGAATATACGGGACCAGGATGCCATTTCAAATTCGTCAGATCACATTAAGGACATAAAGAAAAAAAATGAACGAACAGTAATGCAGTATGTGACACATGCCAGAAAATAATATATCAGAGAATCAAATTTACTATCCATTTTTTTCCGGGGTAAGACGATAAAATATATCCGGCATAAAGGCCTCTGATGTGTAAGTTTTGAGGAGCGTTACAACACATATTAACTGCTGTTGTTCCCTGGTTCACACTGACCTGGGGGTGGTAAAATCTGTTAGGGTCTCAGCTATGGGAAAATAAGTAACACCCAAATTGATGTGTAAAGATAATAACAGTATACAAATAGATTTTTAAAGAAAAAATACCAGAAATATATTTTTGAAAAAAAAAAATTTTTTTTGTTTCTATATATCTGAGATGAGGTAGTATTTACATTATTTACATTATTCGGTGTATTATCCTCATCTTTGTTGCCATTTGTAAGACGTTTAATGATAGATCATTCTATTTGTCTATATTTCTGAGAAGAGGTAATATTTATGTATTTACATTATTCGGTGTATTGTCCTCATCTTTGTTGCCATTTGTAAAACGTTTAATAATAGATCATTCTATTTGTCTATATTTCTGAGAAGAGGTAATATTTATGTATTTACATTATTCGGTGTATTGTCCTCATCTTTGTTGCCATTTGTAAGACGTTTAATGATAGATCATTCTATTTGTCTATATTTCTGAGAAGAGGTAGTATTTACAGTATTTACATTATTCGGACTATAGTCCTCATCTTTGTTGCCATTTGTAAGACGTTTAATAATAGATCATTCTATTTGTCTATATTTCTGAGATGAGGTAATATTTATGTATTTGCATTATTCGGTGTATTGTCCTCATCTTTGTTGCCATTTGTAAGACGTTTAATGATAGATCATTCTATTTGTCTATATTTCTGAGAAGAGGTAGTATTTACAGTATTTACATTATTCGGACTATAGTCCTCATCTTTGTTGCCATTTGTAAGACGTTTAATAATAGATCATTCTATTTGTCTATAATTCTGAGATGAGGTAATGTTTACAGTATTTACATTATGCGGTGTATTGTCCTCATATTTGTTGCCATTTGTAAGACGTTTAATAATAGATCATTCTATTTGTCTATAATTCTGAGATGAGGTAATGTTTACAGTATTTACATTATTCGGTGTATTGTCCTCATCTTTGTTGACATTTGTACTACGGTTAATAATAGATCATTCTATTTGTCTATATTTCTGAGATGAGGTAGTATTTACAGTATTTACATAATTCAGACTATTGTCCTCATCTTTGTTGCCATTTGTACGACCTTTAATAATATATCATTCTATTTGTCTATATTTCTGAGATGAGGGAGTATTCACAGTATTTACATTATTCGGTGTATTGTCCTCATCTTTGTTGCCATTTGTACGACGTTTAATAATAGATCATTCTATTTGTCTTTAATTCTGAGATGAGGTAATGTTTACAGTATTTACATTATTCGGTGTATTGTCCTCATCTTTGTTGCCATTTGTACGACGGTTAATAATAGATCATTCTATTTGTCTATAATGCTGAGATGAGGTAATGTTTACAGTATTTACATTATCCGGTGTATTGTCCTCATCTTTGTTGCCATTTGTACGACGGTTAATAATAGATCATTCTATTTGTCTATATTTCTGAGATGAGGTAGTATTTACAGTATTTACATTATTCAGACTATTGTCCTCATCTTTGTTGCCATTTGTACGACGGTTAATAATAGATCATTCTATTTGTCTATATTTCTGAGATGAGGTAGTATTTACAGTATTTACATTATTCAGACTATTGTCCTCATCTTTGTTGCCATTTGTATGACGTTTAATAATAGATCATTCTATTTGCTCTATAATTCTGAGATGAGGTAGTATTCACAGTATTTACATTATTCGGTGTATTGTCCTCATCTTTGTTGCCATTTGTACGACGGTTAATAATAGATCATTCTATTTGTCTATATTTCTGAGATGAGGTAGTATTTACAGTATTTACATTATTCAGACTATTGTCCTCATCTTTGTTGCCATTTGTACGACCTTTAATAATAGATCATTCTGTTTGTCTATATTTCTGAGATGACGGAGTATTCACAGTATTTACATTATTCGTAGTATTGTCTTCATCTTTGTTGCTATTTGTACGACGTTTAATAATAGATCATTCTATTTGTCTATATTTCTGAGATGAGGTAATGTTTACAGTATTTACATTATTCAGACTATTGTCCTCATCTTTGTTGCCATTTGTACGACGGTTAATAATAGATCATTCTATTTGTCTATATTTCTGAGATGAGGTAGTATTTACAGTATTTACATTATTCAGACTATTGTCCTCATCTTTGTTGCCATTTGTACGACCTTTAATAATAGATCATTCTATTTGTCTATATTTCTGAGATGAGGTAATATTTATGTATTTGCATTATTCGGTGTATTGTCCTCATCTTTGTTGCCATTTGTAAGACGTTTAATAATAGATCATTCTATTTGTCTATAATTCTGAGATGAGGTAATGTTTACAGTATTTACATTATTCGGTGTATTGTCCTCATATTTGTTGCCATTTGTAAGACGTTTAATAATAGATCATTCTATTTGTCTATAATTCTGAGATGAGGTAATGTTTACAGTATTTACATTATTCGGTGTATTGTCCTCATCTTTGTTTCCATTTGTACGACGTTTAATAATAGATCATTCTATTTGTCTATAATTCTGAGATGAGGTAATGTTTACAGTATTTACATTATTCGGTGTATTGTCCTCATCTTTGTTGCCATTTGTACTACGTTTAATAATAGATCATTCTATTTGTCTATAATTCTGAGATGAGGTAATGTTTACAGTATTTACATTATTCGGTGTATTGTCCTCATCTTTGTTGCCATTTGTACGACGGTTAATAATAGATCATTCTATTTGTCTATATTTCTGAGATGAGGTAGTATTTACAGTATTTACATTATTCAGACTATTGTCCTCATCTTTGTTGCCATTTGTACGACGGTTAATAATAGATCATTCTATTTGTCTATATTTCTGAGATGAGGTAGTATTCACAGTATTTACATTATTCGGTGTATTGTGCTCATCTTTGTTGCCATTTGTACGACGTTTAATAATAGATCATTCTATTTGTCTATATTTCTGAGATGAGGTAGTATTTACAGTATTTACATTATTCAGACTATTGTCCTCATCTTTGTTGCCATTTGTATGACGTTTAATAATAGATCATTCTATTTGCTCTATAATTCTGAGATGAGGTAATGTTTACAGTATTTACATTATTCGGTGTATTGTCCTCATCTTTGTTGCCATTTGTACGACGGTTAATAATAGATCATTCTATTTGTCTATATTTCTGAGATGAGGTAGTATTTACAGTATTTACATTATTCAGACTATTGTTCTCATCTTTGTTGCCATTTGTACGACCTTTAATAATAGATCATTCTGTTTGTCTATATTTCTGAGATGAGGGAGTATTCACAGTATTTACATTATTCGTAGTATTGTCTTCATCTTTGTTGCTATTTGTACGACGTTTAATAATAGATCATTCTATTTGTCTATATTTCTGAGATGAGGTAATGTTTACAGTATTTACATTATTCGGTGTATTGTCCTCATCTTTGTTGCCATTTGTACGACGGTTAATAATAGATCATTCTATTTGTCTATATTTCTGAGATGAGGTGGTATTTACAGTATTTACATTATTCAGACTATTGTCCTCATCTTTGTTGCCGTTTGTACGACCTTTAATAATAGATCATTCTATTTGTCTATATTTCTGAGATGAGGGAGTATTCACAGTATTTACATTATTCGGTGTATTGTGCTCATCTTTGTTGCCATTTGTACGACGTTTAATAATAGATCATTCTATTTGTCTATATTTCTGAGATGAGGTAGTATTTACAGTATTTACATTATTCAGACTATTGTCCTCATCTTTGTTGCCATTTGTACGACGTTTAATAATAGATCATTGTATTTGCTCTATAATTCTGAGATGAGGTAATGTTTACAGTATTTACATTATTCGGTGTATTGTCCTCATCTTTGTTGCCATTTGTATGACGGTTAATAATAGATCATTCTATTTGTCTATATTTCTGAGATGAGGTAGTATTTACAGTATTTACATTATTCAGACTATTGTCCTCATCTTTGTTGCCATTTGTACGACCTTTAATAATAGATCATTCTGTTTGTCTATATTTCTGAGATGAGGGAGTATTCACAGTATTTACATTATTCGTAGTATTGTCTTCATCTTTGTTGCTATTTGTACGACGTTTAATAATAGATCATTCTATTTGTCTATATTTCTGAGATGAGGTAATATTTATGTATTTACATTATTCGGACTATAGTCCTCATCTTTGTTGCCATTTGTAAGACGTTTAATAATAGATCATTCTATTTGTCTATATTTCTGAGATGAGGGAGTATTCACAGTATTTACATTATTCGGTGTATTGTCCTCATCTTTGTTGCTATTTGTAAGACGTTTAATAATACATCATTCTATTTGTCTATATTTCTGAGAAGAGGTAGTATTTACAGTATTTACATTATTCGGCTATAGTCCTCATCTTTGTTGCCATTTGTAAGACGTTTAATAATAGATCATTCTATTTGTCTATATTTCTGAGATGAGGTAGTATTTACAGAATTTACATTATTCGGACTATTGTCCTCATCTTTGTTGCCATTTGTACGACGTTTAATAATAGATCATTCTATTTGTCTATATTTCTGAAATGAGGTAGTATTTACAGTATTTACATTATTCGGTGTATTGTCCTCATCTTTGTTGCCATTTGTAAGACGTTTAATAATAGATCATTCTATTTGTCTATATTTCTGATATGAGGTAATATTTACAGTATTTACATTATTCGGTGTAAATTATGAAAAATGTAGGTTCAAGTAGAGAACCCTATTGACATCTGCATCAATTTGGAAAGATCAAAGAGTGTATCAGTTTAAGATTACATTTATCTCGGGGTTTCATAAAAAGACTGAATCAGTTCAAAACTTAGTTCAAAAATACGTTTGAACGTGTCAAGAAGACTTCAAGCTATATTGTAAAATACATTGCAAATATGTAAACAACAGCCAGAGTTTAACCATTCTCCTCTAAAATGTGATAGACTTATTTTGAAATAATCGTTTAGCATAAGCAGTTGACCAGAAAAAGCGAATATCATCTTTCGTATCTGAAAGAAGACCCTGGTTGGAGATACTTTATCAATTCGGTACAGATGATAGAAAGTGTGATCCAAAGGTGGCTTAGCATGGTAAAGGACGCATTTTAAAAATCTATGCAGAGTATTGAGAGACAGAATGATTTCGTGGGAAAGAAAGAAATGAATACTGGACTATTATGTGATATTGCCTTCGGACATGGCAGCGAATGCTAGGTCATCTCCTCAAAGATGAAGAGGAGGCTCGGAGCAACATAAACGTGAGTCTACAGAAGGATGCTGAGGATGACAAACAACGATGAGGTTTTAGAAAGAATGCAAACAAAAAGAAATATACTTGGCATCAGGTCGAGACTTCTGAGGTTTCTGAGAAACTTAATTCGGAATGAGGGCTCAGAGAATCTAATATCCACAAGACGGATGGGAGGAACAGAGAAACAGAGGAGAGCAGTGCATGACGAACTTGACAGATTTGAGTGTATGGAGGATAGAGCGGGGGTTAATGGGGATAACAGGAGAAGTGGTATTAATAGCGAAAAGGATAGGGAGATGTGAAAGGCCAATATCGCATACGTCCTGAAGAGACACGGCACATAGACGAGAAAAAGAAACTTTCCCAAAAAGAAATAGAACGACTCGGGAATACTAGGGAGATAACGAAGGCGCCAAAATGAAAATTATTTGCTGATATATTTTGGCAAATTTTGTAAGGAAGCATACGATTTGTATTTCATTCATGTTTGGGCTTTTTTTTGCCACCAATCAAGACAATGCAAATTTGCAAATATTCGTATGAAATGAAATAATTAAAATGAAATCAACTCACTGATAAAAGGCCTCGCTAATTAAAGTCATCCTTTGGCATTAATTTTAATTAAAATTAATTAAACAAATTAAAAAAGAATCGAAGGTTCAAATCAAATCATCAGGAGTAAAAGAATTCCACCGGGAATATGACTGATTTCTTTGTCTAAGAACGGCTTTTCTGCACCTTCTCTATCTACACACACACACACACACACACACACACTAACGCCAATCCAGTTGGGTTTCAATCCTGGGTTCCAAGCAATCGGAGTCTAACCGTACTTATGAGCTGTGATACAGCGAAACAGATCTGTCTACGGATGACTATATATGTATATATATTTTGTTATTCCAACGGTTTAAAAAGCATAATATCACTACACAAAAATGTTCATGTATCAGAACAAAACTGTTCCTCTTCAGGTGATATGGTAAAATAAAGGTTGAAAACGATTTATTTTTTTAAAAGATAAGATGAATTTCTGGTTATTTAGCACAATTAGGAGATGGTACTCGGAGGAAATGCATTTAGGTGTGTCAAAAGGGTTCAGTCAAAATTTAGAATTATGTAATGATTGAGATTTTAAGTTTGTGTTATGGAAGGGGGAAAGATGGTTTAGATCTAGACATGTCACTTTTTAATTTTGTCTGTGTAAGATACATAGTGGGGCATTAGATTTTTTAAATGATAGACAGTAATCTTATTCAAGAAGTTGAATTTTAGGTTTTTTGACTGAACAATAGATTTTTTTAACTACTCCCTATGAGTATAAGTCAGAATTTGGATTAAATAATTGTTGTATACTTAGTTATATTGTATAAGGAACAACAATTTACTATTGTGTGGGTCATTTTATTTTATTATAATAGTATTCATTTTTAAATTTTTTAAAGTAATAGATGAAACACAGTAATTAATAAAATGTTTATATATATATATATATATATATATATATATATAATAAAATAAATTTTTCAACATGAAATCCCTAAGAGAGATTTCACATCTCCTCAGTAACGGTACATATTTCATTATTTTTGAAATATGTACCGTTGCTGAGGAGATGTGAAATCTCTCTTAAGGATTTCATGTTGAAATGTTCATTCAACAATTTTGAATATTTAAAATTTATTTTTCTTTATATTAGCTCTGTAATTTTAATTACATTGAGCTCACCTCCTGTATCATTTTTTAATATTAAAATTTAATATTAATAAGATCACTGTTTTTGGGATTTACCTTCCTACTTTCCCGTTTAGATTAAAGTATTTTAATATATATATATATATACTACCGGCCATAATTATTAGGCCACCCCAAAGTTTTTAAAAATAAATGATTTATTTCATACTATTTTTAGTATTTATTGCCAAGTGGATAATTCTAAATGAAAATAGAATCGTTCATTTATTATTTTTGCTTTGCAAAAATTTACAAGGCAGCCAGGAAGCCTTTGCTTCGGCCAGACAATAAGAAAAAGAGAGTAGCATGGGGAAGGGAGAAACAAAAACTGGACACCAGAACAGTTCCTCTGATGCACATGTTATTGGGCAGTATTATCAAAAGAACCATTCTGTTTTCATTTAGAATTATCCACTTGGCAATAAATACTAAAAATAGTATCAAATACTTATTTTTCTTAAAACTGGGATGGCCTAATAACTAGTGTATGTTTATATATATATATATATATATATATATATATATATATATATATATATATATATATATATAGTCATCCGCAGACAGATCTGTTTCGCTGTATCACATCTCATCAGTACGGTCAGACTCCGATTGCTTTTAACCCAGGATTGAAACCCGACCGAATTGGCGTCAGTTGGCGATTCTAACGCTGGGCTATAGGCGCTCGGTTAAAGAAGGCAGGTTGTCATTATACCCGCCCAATAGCCAGATTGCTCTAATCCATTACTGAAGGAGCGATGCGTCAATACCGGAGTAGGTACTGTTTTTCGAAGTCTACCATTCTTTCAGAGTGCTCAATCAAGGATGTGAGAGCGTAAATATACATACATATACATATATATATATATATATACAGCAATGCCTATTTTATACAAGTTTTATTAAATAATAACAGAAAAGGTGCTGTAGTTAAGTTTTGTTTTATGATTCCTTACGTAATCTTGTAATCTTTTTTTTTTCGGTACATAAATATATATTTCCTAATGTGTTATTTAACTAAGTCCTTTCGGATGTACTTTTAATCATTATTAAAAATGAATTTTATATTACTATAAAATACATATTTAGATTGTTTTCTCTATGCATATAAAGTTATAGAAATGATTTATTTTTCAAACACAGCACATTGTGGTCGTTTTTAGAGCTGATGGTGTTTGGTATTAACTTTTTCTGTTTTTAGTAAAAATGCGTAAATTATTTTAGGCTTTTATACTTGTAGATGATGGTATTTATTTGTATTATCAACAAGTGTGTTACGGAATGAGTTATACATGTGTATTGAAATGATACCTAAGAGAGGGCCATGTTCAGACAGATGAAACGTAAGTCTTAAACATTTTGTTGTAGTAAATCCAATGTAAATATTTACGAATTTAGATTGATCAAAAACACAATTCTTTAAACGGCATGTAAATTTGCAAATGATATTGGTTCTGTAGTTTTATGGTGCGGGTTAGTGTTTATTAATACAGCCTTGTGTCAAACATAACCGAACTTCCTACAGCTTCCAAGTTTTATTCAGATTTATCAGATGGTTTTAATCAGAGGGTTTGTGTGTATTTGTGAAAGAGTGTAAGAATGAAAATATACATCTTTCATGTTAAAATCGAAATTTATTAAAATAAAACAATAACATAAGTTGTAGGAGTTAATGTGCAATTAAAAACGCTATTAAGAATTTGAAGGTAGAGTTCATGTTCAATGAGAAAGTTGAGGGTATCAAGAAATGAAGAAATGTTCGTAGTAGTAATTTGTTGGAAATAGTTTATGCGTATGTATGTTTTAGCGTTTGTTAGGTAGGAATGTCTTTGGATAGAGAAGAAGTAAAAGGAATCAGCACACGAGAAAAAAAGGAGAAAAAGGACAAGTGTCCGGACAACTTGAATCTTCTCCCGTTACATTTTATCTTGTCATCTCTGCTGCTTCCATCCCTGACTGTCTGACTGACGCTGACCGGAGCCTTTTATAGTAACTTTAGATTTTCGCACGAGATACCTAAGTCCCTTTTGGTCTTGCAAGTCGCTCCCATTGGTCAGCAAATCCATTTAACATCTGCTTGCGAAATCCAGTTTTGACTTTTTCTTTGAGCACATGGTCAATCTTTTTTCTATTTGGTAAAAACCAGGATTTCGCACATCATAGTGAATTTTTTGTAAAAGCGAAGAAGGTTGATTTTAATTCTTAATTTCCTTTCCCACAGTTCTCTGCAATTTAGATCTTGCAGAGTAATTCTTGTTTTTGTCAATTAGGTAGGAGATATTAAACTTTTTGTGATAGATAATTAATTTAATTATCTTATTAATATAGAGTACTGTGCAAAATTATTAGGACAAGAACTATTTTATATTTTATGAGGCATCAAAATAAAGTTTAAAATCCACCCTGTCATACGAACTTTTGCAAACCTACCGGTAGTAGCGCTTAGGAAACCATTTTTTGCGTGTAGCAAACGTAAGAAAGCGCTTAGAATTTACAAAACAACACCAGTATTGGACGGTAGATCAGTTGACGAAACTACTTTTTACAGACGAGTCGAAACTTTTTGGTTCTGAAAGGAGACAGTATATTAAGCAGAGATCAAATGAAAGGTACCTTTCAAAATACATTATCCCAACAATGAAGCATAGACGTAGAAATATTCTGGTTTGGGGATGTTTTAGCGGCCAGGGAATTGGAGGGCTGAAGAAAATTGATGGAAAGATGGATAAAAAAGTGTATCACTAGATTCTTTTCGGCACTTTTAATAGGACAAGGATTTATTTATCAACAAAACAATTAACCGTAAAAATACTTCAAACCTCTGTATGAATTATTTAACTAAAAAGGAAGAAGGAAAGCTTCGGAATTTGAATTGGCCCCCACAAAGCCCTGATCTCAATCTTATTGAACATCAATGGGATATTTTGGATAAGAAAATTGATAAATCTAATGTAAATTTTGCAAGTCACACTTTAGGAACAAATACAAGCTGCTTGGCAGGAGATGCCATGAGATACAATGAAGAAGCTTGTGATTTCAATGCCTGACAGAATGAAGGGTGTGATCAAAGCAAAAAGGTATTATAATAAATATTAAATCGATTTTGTAAGAAGTATTTTTTATTGTAAGAAGTATTTTTTATTGTTAAAGTATTTGTTGAGTAAATGGAAAAAAATTACTTTAGTTAAATTGTTTATTTTCTGTCACTATGCCTCATAAAAGATAAAATAGTGCTTGTTCTAATACTTTTGCACAGTACTGTATATATATATATATAGTCATCCGCAGACAGATCTCTTTCGCTGCATGACAGCTCATCAGTACGGTTAGACTCCTAATATCTATATCCTAATATATATATATATATATATATATATATATATATATATATTAGGTGCGATTGGTAAATTGTTGCAATTAATTTATTATTTCAAAGTAAAATAGTTTTGTACTAAATATGGTAAGTCATTTAGTAAGAAGTATTTTTTCTTGTTAAAGCAGTTGTTGAGTAAATCAAATAAATTTACTTTAAATAAATTGTTTACTTACTGTCGATATGCCTCATAAAAAATAAAAGAGTTCTTGTCCTAATATTTTTGCACAGTACTGTATATATATATATATATATATATATATATATATATATATATGCATGTATAGTCATCCGCAGACAGATCTGTTTTGCTGTATGACAGCTCATCAGTACGGTTAGACTTCTAATATATATATATATATATATATATATATATATATACACATATTGGGGGCGATTGGTAAATTGTCGCAATTATTTTATTATTTTAAAGTGAAATGGTTTTATATTAATATGAAAATAATTTTGTAAGAAGTATTTTTTTCTTGTTAAACCACTTGTTGAGTAAATCAAATAAAGTTACTTTAAATAAATTGTTTACTTACTGTCAATATGCCTCATAAAAAATAAAAGAGTTCTTGTCCTAATATTTTTACACATTGCAGTATATATATATATATATATATATATATATATATATATATAGTCATCCGCAGACAGATCTGTTTTGTTGTATGACAGCTCCTCTGTACGGTTAGACTTCTAATATATATATATATATATATATATATATATATATATATATACATATTAGGTGCGATTAATAAATTGTCGCAATTATTTAATTATTTCAAAGTAAAATGGTTTTATACTAAATATGAAAATAAATAAATTGTTTACTTACTGTCAATATGCCTCATAAAAAATAAGAGTTCTTGTCCTAATATTTTTACACATTACTGTATATATATATATATATATATATATATATATATATATATATATACATATTTTTACACATTACTGTATATTTGGGCAGCAGTTCTCTCTTTGAGCATCTTTCATTGAATACGGCAAAAAGAATGATTTAATAATTTTTATTGAGTTTTTCTAGCATACTTTCAAGACGGTCTAAACGAACGGATCCAACGCCATTATTTGGAACTGGACTCTATTTCTTTCTTCTCCCTTTCCCCCTTTCTTTCCTTCTTTCTCGTCTTTCCCCTTATATTTATTGTCATTTATTTGTTTCTTTGTAATTTTATGTTTATTATTATTATCTTTATTGTTATCTCCTCAATTTAAGAAAAGTTTCATTTCGGCAGAAATTATTTGCCCGATGGAGGATATATTGTAAGGTCTGATTATATTAGCTAATTAAACTCATTGAAATGAGCTATAGTTTATAACAGAAATGACGTGTTGAGTTTTCCTTTATAAAACATATATATATATATATATATATATATATATATATATATATATATATATAATGCATATGCAGATCTTCTTGCAACATTGGTGAAATTAACACTTCATCAAGCAAGTAGAAAAATTTAAGTACTTGCGATGTGTTTTAACGGAAGACGGAAAGTGCAACATTGAGTTACGAAAGAGAACTGGAATAGCCAAGGACGTATTCAAGAAGCTGAGCAGAGTATTAAGAGACAGGAAAATCTTGCTAGAAACAAAGAGACCATTGGAATGCTATGTGATGTCTGTTTTTCAACATGGCAGTGAATGCTGGACAATATCATCAAAGATCAAGAAAAAACTTGATGCAATTGAGATGTGGTCCTACAGAAGGATACTGCGGATATCGTGGATCGAGCATTTGAGCAACGACGAGGTTTTAGTAAAGATGTAAATAAAAAGGTAATTAATACTGAGCGTAAAGAAGAGACAGTTGAATTTCTTGGGGCATGTAATGAGGTAGGAAGGCTTGGAGAATCTGATACTCACAGTTAAGATAGAAGGAAAAAAAGACAGGGGAAAGCAGCGGATAACATATTTGAAGAGCTTGAGCAGGTCGATTGTCTGTTCAGGTTTTGGATGGGGTAACAGGAGAAAGTGCGCTAAGAGCTACGAGAGACTCGGAGACGTGGAAAGCCATGATCGCCTACGTCCTGAGGGGACATGGTACATAGAAGAAGAATATATATGCCTAATGTTTATGAAAAATTATAATGTAGATATAAAGTGGGGGATCCAATCTATATTATAATCAATATATAAACTGATCCTTCATTTTGTGGTCATGCTAGTTTCTATACATTTACATTCTAGATTTATGGGCTTGAGCAGGTGGATGATGGAATGAGGATTGCATGGTGTAACAAGAGAAAATAGGGAGATGTGGAAAGCTATGATCGCCTACGTCCTGAGGGGACATGGCACATAGAAGAAGAATATATATGCCTAATGTTTATAGAAATTATAATGTAGATATAATGTGGGGGATCAAATCTATATTATAGTCAATATATAAACTGATCCCTCATTTTGTGGTCATGCTAGTTTTTATACATTTATATTCTAGATTTATGAGCTTGAGCAGGTGGATGATGGAATGAGGATTGCATGGTGTAACAAGAGAAAGCGTGCTAAGAGCCACCAGGGATAGGGAGACGTGGAAAGCCATGATCGCCTACGTCCTGAGGGGATATAGCTCATAGAAGAAGAATATATATGCCTAATGTTTATGAAAAATTATAATGTAGCTATAAAGTGGGGGATCAAATCTATATTATAATTAATATATAAACTGATCCCTCATTTTGTGGTCATGCTAGTTTCTATACATTTATATTCTAGATTTATGAGCTTGAGCAGGTGGATAATGGAATGAGGATTGCATGGTGTAACAAGAGAAAGCGAGCCACCAGGGATAGGGAGAAGGTGGAAAGAGATGATCGTCTACGTCATGAGTGGATATGGCATATAGAAGAAGAAGATGCAAGGAAGATTTTGCTGGGCTGATCATGTCGCAAAAATGAATTACGACAGAATAACTCAGGTCCTCAAACGTAACCAGTTCGACACTAGACACAGAAGTGTTGGACGGATGGAGCTCAAGTAAAGATCAGCTAAAGAGTAATTCCAACTAATCAATGTGCCTATGATCTATTGACGGTTTCTTCTGTGAAACACAAGATCGAATCCTATCGAAGGGTGCATATTTTTCTAGAAATTTTTTTTGAATATTCAGGCCGGTAGATAGATATAAATAAATATACTGTTTAATAAATAAAGACAAAGAATCTACTTAAATATATGATTCCATTAAAAATAAAGTTTCAGCAATAAATTAAAATGTGTCGAATTAATAAATGAAAAATCTATTCCCAAAAGTTGTCTTTCCTTACATTAGAATTCATAACTGATCAGATATTTCATACTTACGCTTACCATGTATTCTTCAAATAATTTAAATAATTAAATGAGGTTTGCACAAAATGTTCACTTTTGAATATTCGGCAATCAATACTAAATCAGTGAAAATCTTTTTTAAAAACATTTTTTGGCTTTAAACGTTATTTTTAGCGAATACTCGTACTTGTCCAGTTTATTTCAAACACGATATTTAATGTCAACTTGTGTCAGTCAATAAATTATGTGCTATACGTGATACACGCTTAGGCAATCATGTCTCGAAAGAGACATGACTGATTGGGCAGAAGATTTTCCTGCAGTAGGTTTTCTTTACGTTCACTACCTATTCTACTATTTAACCCATAGATAGAGGGAGAAGCTACGGACTTATACCTTTCCCAAGGGTATTTGCGCGTATTTGAATGCAACGTATTCAGCTCGAAATTCGAACTCGACTCTCCGATTTCTTGTTTCGATCCGATATCCACTGCACATTAACGTACATCCACGATTATAAATGTCACTTTATTAAATTCGAAAATCAAATTGAAAAAATGTTGAAATCTTCTTGTAACTCGCATATTCAGGTCTCTAAAATTAACCTTTAAAGTGATAAAAATATCTGATGAATAAAAAAAATATGTTTTTTAAGCAAGGCGGAAATGCCATTAGTACGCAGACGGTTTAAAATTGAGAGAATTATCTGTGTCCAGGGGGTTTTGAGGAAAGGAGGAAAGATGAACGGGATTTAGGAAAATAGAAATGGCAACTGAAGTTGCACTAAAAAGTTTTGAGATTCTAACTATCAAGGAAGCAAGTAAAGATTTCCACAGGCGGGAAGTGCGAGAAAAGAAACTGTTCAAATAGAAGTGGCGGTTACATTTAGCTGTGTCAACGGTAAAAGGGTGGACCAATCTAAAAGCAGGTTTCAATTCATGTTGTCGGGATACAAAGAAAAAAATCTTGTCATGTCGCTTAGGAAGTGACGGAAGTTCTGCAGATCCATATTTAAGCAATTGCAGCGTTTTGCTGTATTCGAACTTTGAAGTGTCGTTTGATGAATTTTGAAATAAAAAAAATTAATACGAATAAAAATAAGAATTTTATGTCAGAAAACTTCGTAAAGTTTGAATATATTATTCGATTTAATGTGCCGCTCGATGCGATTTTTCGAAAATTAAATAGGTAGACAAATGAATAAAAATGAACTTAAACAATTAAAAGTTGGAAATATATTTATATATATTGTTTATGTTAGTCGGTTTGGATGTGTAGCTTTATATGCGTTAGGTAAATAAATAAATAATAAATTATATAAGAATTAAAATAACAATGAACCGGATTTAAAACTGCACGTTTTCAGCAAATTTTGACTCATAACAAAAATAGATAATTTAAAATACACCGATTCTTAGAGCATAGTGAAATGAAACCTAATTTACTACTGACAATGCTAGACTTAATCTAAATGTGCTGTATATTTCAGACTACTGTGGATTGGTGCCGGAACATTTTTACAACTTGAAGAGCTTTCCCTCCTTGTCGTAAGGATATATATATATATATATATATATATATATATATATATATATACAGAGAGAGAGAGAGAGAGAGAGAGAGAGAGAATATTTTTTTTCACTACTTGACGGTATAATCATTGCTGTAATAAAATAGGGTAAACACAAGGCAAGAGCTTTAATATCTGGTAGTAAAGTTTAATAACTGATAGTAAAGAGAAAGAAACTGAGCCGACGCTGCCTAGCTATTGTCTTTCTCTCCATATGTGTGATGGTGGTTCTGTTTGACGTTTTCGATATACCTACAGCTCTGTAAACGACACGCTCCAGTAAAAGAAAGTGACAACCTACGGAAGTATTGGATCTTAACCCCCACCACCAAAAAAATAAAAATGAAAATAAAAATAATAATTGTACTTTTGTAAGGCTCAAAAGAGGAGATTTTGAGTTAAAGAGACAGTTACCCACTTTGCTATTATATATTGACTGATCCATTCATAATAAGTAGTCCTGTGAAATTGTCAAAGGGGTTAATGCTATTGCAATAACTTGTCTCGCCGACTATCTTGTATTACTATCGATATTGTCTCTGCCGAATTAAATGTTGTTTTGATTATAGGATACAAATTCTATATCATCCACCAACTACCTAAAAAACACAAAATAAATTGCACACGCAAAATCGGATTCAAACGACTAAAAGCATTTGGGCAAACCGCAAAGTAAAACTGCACACCATAAAGATAAATTAAAACGACTTTGGAAAAATCCAACTAAGAAAAATTCACAAGTCAGTGCAAAAGGAAAATCTTGAATCCTGTTTGGATTAAAAATAGCAAAATCATATATAACATATTTTCACGCCTAGACGTAAAAAGGCTCGTTGGAGCCGGCATCATGAGAAGTTTCACTATTTAAACCACGACGCTAACCTGTTAAAGTTACTCAGATGAGAGCGGTTGGCTGAGGAGCTCGTGGCAATATAACGAAAGAAAATTCAAGAAGCCGACCGGGACGCAGGGCACACCACAGTTTCATTCGACCTCTTCTTCCAATGTTCTTTTCTCCATTTTCCCACCACGCCGCCAAAGAAGGACAAAAGCAACAACCAAATGGAGTCCTTAAATATCTCTTCTTTATTTATTTTGGCTCTTCTTTCTCTCAACCTGTCGCGACCTACTAAAAAGAGGAAGGAACAAAGACTTTACATTCTGCTACTACACAACCATGAACGCTAAACTTCTGCGGACATTTTTAATACCTACATTTTCTAAGAACAATTTTAACTACAAAACTGTATGCATTTTTTCAATTAACACTTATTTTTTGCAGATATATTAGTGTTCAGTTAACAAAAGTTCACTTATATTTCCTTCTTAAACTTTAGTCATTCTGTAACTAAATCTTTGCTTTGATGGACACAAAGGTATTTTATCCTTTCACATTTCAACAACCAAACTTTAATCTTCTGAAATTTAAATTGTTGGGAATTTGGGCGTACTTGGCACAAGGCCGATTTACCAAGCATCACCGAGGACCCTACATGATAAACCTCGCATCATAATGACTCTAATTTATATCTAGATGCATTATATTTATTTTTATTATTTTTATTTGAATTGGTTATCCATATTTTGAGGACCCTACATATTATGCCAGGATTTGGTCATCGGAGGTCAGAATCTGAACAGCATAAGATACGCAGACGACACAGTGTTGATTGCAGACACAGAAAAACTACAGGACCTCCTAGAGAAGTTAGCTGAAGAGAGTGACATGAAGGGATTACAAATAAATTGCAAGAAAACCGAATGCATCGTCATCAGTAAAAAGAGCAGCCCAAAGTGCTAAATACAGGGGATGTTAAAATCAAGCAGGTACGAAAATTTAAATATCTTGGAAGTGTTCTAACTGAAGACGGAAAGTGCAACACTGAAATCCAAAAGCGAATTGTCATGGCAAAAGACGAGTTCCAGAAGCTGAGTAAAGTATTAAGACACAAGAAACTTTTACTAGACACAAAGAAGTGAGTACTGGATTGATATGTGATGTCAGTTCTTCAATATGGCAGTAAATGTTGGACAATATCACCAAAGATGAACGGAAAACTTGAAACAGCTGAAATGTGGTTCTAGAGAAGGATGCTCCGGATATCGTGGACCGATCATGTGAGTAATGACGAGGTTTTGGAAATGATGGAAACAAAAAGGATATTAATACTGAACATCAGGAAGAGACAACTAAAGTTCCTGGGACATGCAATAAGGAAGGAGGGCTTGGAGAACCTGATACTAACAGGCCAGATAGAAGAAAAGAGACAGGGGAAAACAGCGGATAACATGTTTAAAGGGCCCGAGCTGGTGGATGACAGAATAGGGGCTGAGAGACGTTACAGGATAATGCCTGCTAAGAGCCACCAGGGATAGAGAGACGTGGAAGGCCATGATCGCCTACGTCATGAAGGGACAAAGTACATAAAAGAAGAAGAAGGTATTGTATACGATTCATTATTGTACGTAGTTAGGTTACAATAAAATCTGTATTTCATGTAAACTACATTCAGTTATTGTGGGGCGGAGTGAATATCATAGATTTTAGGGGCAGGAGCGCAACACAATTTCACCGAAGCTGTAACAACAACAGCATGATTAAAAATACATTGTTCAATACAGTTAATATATATATATATATATATATATATATATATATATATATATATATATATAAATTAAAAAAGGATTAATTCAAAGATGTTGAATGGCCATTTCGATATGAAAATCCCCACGGGGGATAACACATCACCTCAGCAACAGAAGAAAAATCCTTTCAGAAACTGGAGAAAGATCAGTCTAATTTTCCTTTTTAAATAGATTTGCAAAGAAATTAAAAAAGAAAAGAAAAAAGAAAAAGAAAAAAAAAGATAAAACAAAATAAAATCAAATAAACAAGAAAAGAAAAAATCGTTTATATCTGCCCTGTAATATTTTATTACATGGAGCTCTCTTCCTGTATCATTTTTTAATATTAAAATAAAATTTTTAATATTAATTAGGATTGGGTTTTTGGAATTTACCTTCCTGCTTTTTCCGCTTGGATTAAAGTATCTGAATTAAAATATATATATATATATATATATATATATTGTGTGTATTTTGGCAGCATTATTTCATTAATGCAGGTTTCATTGAATAATATAGACAAGTTTTGTCTATTAATTTTGTGTAGGATCCGTTCATACCGTCTGATATACTTGATGGTGATGTCTTTCAACGACATCACCTTCAAGTATATCAGACGGTATGAACGGATACTACACAAAATTAATAGACAAAACTTGTCTATATTATTCAATGAAACCTGCATTAATATATATATATATATATATATATATATATATATATATATATATATATATTTACGCACATAGTTCGATGCAGGTCAGACAAGTAATTCTAAAAAATATTAGAAAAATCCATCTTTGCTCGAAACATTAATTTGTTTTATTAAGTAAATATAATTAAAAAAACGCAAAGTAAAGGGGTTTTTTTTTCCAATTAAAACTTATTTTCAATAATTAAAGTTAATTCATTTTTATTTCATTATTTGTGTCTATTTTTCCATAATTAAAGCTTATCAAACGTCACATGAAATTGACTGAAATAATCAAACGATATAAACTGAGTTTAAATAAAATTCTTATTCTAAATCCTAATAAACGAAATTAACGCTTCGAGCTAATATGAATTTTTGCAAAGAGATTTTCAATTCATTCCTCTGAACTGTGAAAGTGCGGCAGGTTTATTTTTCATTTTTTACCAACTTCTGCTCCGATGAATATATGAATTTTCTTCGAGCCACAAGATTAGCAACTAGGTCCCAGTCTTTTACGGTGAAACCAATAAAATTTAAACGCAACTTCTACTGCAACAGTTTCTTTTCTTGCACCTCCCGCCTGTGGAATTCCCTTATATTTATTTCCTCTCTCGACAGCTATAATCTCCTAACTTGCATCCTCTCTCGCATACTCCTTTCTCCATCCACTCTACTCTCATCAGTATTCTCATCCTTCTTTCACCCACTTCCTAACACCCCCTATAACCTGTCATGCTGTCTCATAACTTTCCTCTAATGTAACCCTCTGCACACCAGTGACAGTAATCTGCCTTGCTTGGGGCAATATGATTAAAAAAAACCCTTAACATTGTACTCATTGTGAACACTGGATTTTCTCTGATAACTACTGACATTAGATATTAGATTCATAGCTTTTATCAAATTTTGAGAACTTAGGTTTAAATATAGTAAACCGAATGCAGGATCCCCAAAAACAGCAACCCAAAGTTCAAAATACAGGTTGAAGACACTAAAATCAAGCAGGTACAAAAATTTAAATACATAGGAAGTAATCTAACAGAAGACAGAAAGTGCCACGCAGAGATCCGAAGGCGAATTGGTATGGCGAAGGCTGTGTTCCAGAAGCTGAGTAAAGTATTAAGACACAGGAAAATTTCACTAGAAACAAAAAAGAGAGTACTGGATTGCTATATGATGTCAGTTCTTCAAAATGTCAGTGAATACTGGACAATATCATCAAAGATGAAGGAAAATCTTGAAGCAACTGAAATGTGGCTCTACAGAAGGATGATGCGAATATCATGGCTCGAGCAGGTGAGCAATAATGAGGTTTTAGAAAAGGTGGTAACGAACAGGAAATTAACAGTGAATATCAGGAAAAGACAGCTGATGTTCTTGGGACATGTGATGAGGAATGAAGGCTTTGAGAATCTGATACCCATAGGGCAGATAGAGAGAAGGAGAGACAGGGGAAAGCAGCGGATAACACATTTGAAGGACCTAATCAGGTGGATGGCAGAGCGGTGTTTGGGTTAAGAGGAGAAAGCTTGCTAAGAGCCGCCAGGGATAGGAAGACGTTGAAGACTATTGTCGCCTTCTATATGAAAAAGAGATAACACATAGAAGAAGAAGAAGAAGAAGAAGAAGAAGAAGAAGAAGAAGAAGAAGAAGTTTCAAGGAAGTATGCAAATAGAAGTGAGTTCCACAAATGGAAAGTGTGAGAAGAGAAACTATTAGAGTAGAGTAACTATTTTGACTGTAAAAGGGAGGGACCTTGATACCAAAGTAGTACCAAAGGAACCATGGAAATATCTCATCATAGTTGTTGCTATGAAAATACTTGTAGAAAAGACAAATAAATTCCCATCGTCGTCGTCCTGTGTCAATTGGCCGAGATCAAACCCACGACACCCCTCCAGTATTCCCTGTGCATTTGGAACCCTGGCGCAATTTGTAGCGAAATTCATAATCTTTTCAAATAGCTGAATACTTGATGCTTCGCCAGGGCTACCAAGGGTGTTTTTATTGTGAAACCAACACTAGATGGGTTGCCTTCAAGCCCCATCCCGTTATTTAACCCATAACTGTATGGAAGTGACGGATTAATAACTTTCCCAAGGGTACGAGTGCTTAAGTGAATGCAACTGGAATTCGAACTCGGCTCACCGATTTCTCCTTCCAAGCCAACATCTACTGCACCACAACGCACTGACCAGGTTCACGTTGCTTAACTTCGATGATCGAACGAGAACCGGTGTATTCAATGTGATATGCCGTAAGCTCAGTCAGTCAGTTAAGTGCCATACGTGAAACACGCTTGGACGATCATGTCTCGAAAGAGACATGACTGACTGGGCAGAAGATTACCCCGCAGTGGGTTGCCATTACTTTCTGCGATAGATTGGTTGCTAGCCAAGTCTATAGAACCCAATCTGTTCTGTTATTTAATCCATAACTGGAAGGAAGAGACGGATAAATACCTTTCCCAAGGGTATTTGAGTGTAAGTGAATGCAATGAATTCAACTGGAATTTGAACTCGGCACCCCGATTTCTCGTTCCGAGCCGATATCCACTGCACCACAACGTACATGTCGTATGCTAAATTCCCATAAATATGAAATAGAATTGCGGCAATAAAACTGTTAAAGCATTTTTAGATAATGTTGGATATTCGTTTGTATTAAAATTAAAAATATGAACTTCATTTCAATGTTTCTAACTATTTGTTCAGCTTATTTAGTGTGAAACCCGTGACTGGTGTTTTTAAGAATATTTAATTAAAAATAAACTTGAGAATCAGTCCTATAGACCAGTCTCTTTACCCCAAAACTCTTTTAATTGAACAATTTTTTTTGTCGAAACAGAGATAGCTGATGACGGCTGAAGGGGATAATATTATACATTATTACCTGGTTGCATCCTATAGCTTTGCACTCCTTACAAGAAAACGATCACCCAAATGTTACGCATATTTGAAATTTAAGAAAAAATTAAACTCAGATAAATATTCTCCCAGGAACTGTCCTAATGTCGAACATACTCCAGCGTGAATGCTTCCTTGAATAAGTTAAATGTATAGGATACAATTCGTATCTCATCCAACAATTAACTACAACGCAAAAAGTAAAAGTGTAAAAAGTAAAATGGATCAGAACGACGAAACCATTTTGGAAAAAAAACAAGACCAAGGGCCAATTTCACAAGTTGGTGTGAATTTTAAGAGTCTGGATTCTGAATGGATAACAAATAGCAAATTTATCTATAACGCCGGTCAATTTTTCTTAACCCCTAGAAAATGGCTATGAGGCTTCGAGCCAGTCACATGATTAGATTTAACTATGTCATTTGACTTGTCAAATCAGTCCGATAAAGGATAAGGGAGCTGTAATCTGAAGGATTTTGTCACAATGTAAGGGAGAAATTTCCAGACGCCGACGCTATCAGACCTCGTTCACAAATAAACATTCATTCTTTCTTTTTCCAATTTTCTATCTTCGTCTTCACTCACACACCGTCAAAACAACAAGTTACTTCAACTGACTCCAAAACCTAAAGTCTGATAAGTACCATCGTCTTTATTGCTTGACTTTGTTTTGTACACCCTTACCGGCCCAAAATAAGGGAAAAGAACTCCGACTTTATTAGTAGCCTGATTAATTCTTTTACATACACGCACGCTGCTACAATCAGACATAAGCTAGATTCATTTACCTCCTTACTACTATTTCTCTGGAACATTACTTACATTTTTCTCTTTGAACATTTTCTTATTGCAAATTAGTTATTCTGTTTAGTTAATAAAATTACACTTTAACATACAAAACGAAATATTTCATTCTATCAACCATTCCAACATCCAATCTTCAACTTCTGATATTTTCAATTATGGGGAGTTCGGTTGTGCACAAGGTCAGTTTGTCAAATATCACCGAAGCCTCTACAGATGTCAGCTCTCATATTTCTCTTTTATACTTATCTGACTTTATGAACTATGTTATCCCTATATTACAACTCATTCACCATTAGGTTGTTTTTTATTGAAATCACTATATTGAATGGCTCTCGGGGATTGCATAAAGAAAACATCTAGCATAACAATATTACCATAACCATTGAATTTATGTTTATTTCGGTTTAAAGGGTTTTTAATGTCCAATATTTCCGTTTCTGACATCAATGTTTTCGTATTAATTTGGTTAGCTTTGTTCGACCTCAGGTGACAATGTATATCCAATCACTGATAAGCATTTGTGTCTATATTTCATTAACCCTAACCCTAATTCTAACCCTAACCTTAACCCATAGTCTACGCACCCACTCTGCACTGTTCACTAAAATGAAATTACTCTAAAATAAGAAAAGCTGTGGCGAAAATTGCAGTATATATCTCATATATATATAGTTATGGGTGTCCTGACATGATATAACGGTTACAAGCTTTATTCCTTAAATTAATGGAGAGTTCGATCGTTTGAGGTGCTCCATATTTTTGCCCGTGTCACATCTAAGCTAAGCTTAGAAAATCGCCATATAGATAATGTGCGTTTCGACGTCGTTTACTGTTAACTAACTAGTCTTGAGAGATCAATCACAACTGAATAGTGATTTCGTTCCTCACTGGGCGCTCCGGACTTTCTACTTAAGCTAAGCTAAGCTTACAAAATCACCAAATAGATTATAATGGGTTCGACGTGATGTACTGGTTAGAAAACTTGTTTCCTTAGATCAATTATGACTGAATAGAGTGTTCAATGCGTATCGGGGCTCTACACTTTCGACCTTTTGACATATCTAATCTCGTCTTAGAAAAACATTCTCGTGGTTGTGTAATGGGGAGCAAATGTATCACTAAATCTACACTTAGAAAATTATTTGGGAACTTAGTCATGGGGTAATGCTTACCAAGCTTGTCTTCCTAGATCAATTATCACTGAATAGTTAATTAGATCCTCATTTGGTGGTTTGTGCATTCGGTCTTGCGCCAAATCTAAGCTGCCATTAGAAAATCACCATAAAGGAATGATAGTTGACTAAACTGCAAGAGTAAATCTTACCTTCACAACGACACACAACAGGAATTTGATAAACTTAAGTTTATTCTTCTAAGTAAAGTTCGAACAATTAGATTAACCTGTAGCGTAAGGGTGCTGGTTAATTTTTTTGTATTCGGCCTTGTGTTAGACTTAACCAAACTCCATACAGCTTACAAGCTTTTAGATGCTGGATTATCATCAGAAGGTTTCCATCATCGGAAGTTTGATAATCAGTTGGAATGTGTGGATTAGTGTAGAAGAGTGGAATAATAATTTTTGCATTTTAAAATAGAAATTTATTAAAAAGAAAGACTAACGTAAGTTGTAGGAGTTAATGTGCAGTTCGCAACATTATTAAGAATTTAAAAGTAGAGTTCGTCTTCAATAATAAATTTTCGTTAAGGGTATCGATAGTTTGTACAAAATGTTTGTAGCAGTAATTGTTGAAAGAGATAAGAAGAAAGAGAAAGGTAACAAGGTGCGACCTGACCTTATCTCCGGGTCGATTTGAAATTGGTTACATTTTAGTTCTTTCGTCTCTCGGCTCCCATCTCTAACTCTTGACTGACACTAAGGGCATTTATATAGTCGTTCTGAATTTCCACACTGGATC
This sequence comes from Ascarosepion bandense, assembly GCA_037127315.1. Lineage (NCBI taxonomy): Eukaryota > Metazoa > Mollusca > Cephalopoda > Sepiida > Sepiidae > Ascarosepion > Ascarosepion bandense. The sequence goes on along the minus strand of JBBBDQ010001862.1, from coordinate 1,324,567 downwards.
GCGAATTCCTTCATAGTCTTACAAGTTGCTCCCATTGGTCAAAAGTCAATTTAACACCTACTTGCGAAATATGCTTTCGACTTATTCGTTAAGCAGATGGTCAATCCTTTTTCTATTTGGGAAAGCCAGGATTTCAAACATCGTTGTGAATTTTTGTAAAAGTGAAGAAGAAGGTTGATTTTAATGAATTTCTTATCCGCTACAAACCCTCTTAACAATTAACCTATGTTGGGGGGAACTTTGATCCAGCCCTTGAACTACAAGTTGTCGTCAGAGTTAGGCGTCTTCTGGCAATTGGTTGGGGTGTCATACGCAATAATCAACTAAACAGACACAACGTATACAAGACGAATTTGAAGGGAAGCAATCAATCAAAAACATTGCGAGGTGCAGAGAGAAAGCAATTAACTTTGGTGTCGATTCGCATTCAGCCACCCCATCCGTGACTGGTTTTTTCGGCATTGATGAATAATGTCCGAAATACAAACAAAGTTAACAAATGAAACTCCGCCCACGACAATGTCAAAGATCAAGGACAAAGATTAGTAAAAGTATCTAAATCTGTTATAAGCAAGTTCACAAACACATATATGTACGCATACATATATACGCATATAAACATATATATATATGTAAACACACACATCTACACATATTAACACACACAAATATATAAACACACACATAATATATACAACACGCACAAACTCAAATATATAAACGCACACACGCATATACGAACGTATATTTATGTATATAAGTATACAATACATATATCACACACACACACACACACACACACATATATATATATATATATATATATATATATAAATACACGCATGGTTTATATAAACACACATACAAACACGCACATACATAAACGCCACTCACACACACACACACATTAGATAGATAGATAGATAGATAGATAGATAGATAGATAGATAGATAGGTATTGTTAAATATAAGAGACAATGAATGTCTATTATGTTTAATCATGGGCCGTTTTAAACGTCGTATTTTGGCTTTAATTTCAGTTGAAAATAAAGACAAAAATTCTCCAAAATTTGGATAATGTTTTATTAATTTGGTTCTAAGCTTTCGGCTCACAAGAGCCATCTTCAGAGAGGTTTTTAAGACGGTAATACAGTAACATCGACCATCACCGACGATTTTATTTTGTGTTGACATAAAACTCCGCTAGGCAAAGGCAATAGTTAACCAAAAATAACAAACGCAGTTCACAAATTTGCAATGCGGTTCTATGACGTCACACCGCGTGATAGCGCGAAATGACAACAGAAACCATGTATTCAAATGCAATGTAACGTGTTATGTCCGGATTTAAAGGTGAATTTTATTAAGTGTGGGTTGTTTAGATTTAATGTACATGGCCTCCAATTAGATCTAAACAACCCACAAATTTGATAAACTCATAGAGAAAGACATAAGAACCGATATTCAGAAGTTTCAAGGTTGTAGTTCTTACAATACTGCAGAAAATCGATAATATATATATATACGCATCGTTCATTCGATAAGGAATTGGAGCTCTCTAGCTTGTGGGCGGGTTTATACGCTGTAAAAAGCCTGCCTTCTTCTACCGGACGCTCGTGGCCTAGGGATAGATTCGCCGACTCACGTAGATTGGCTCGGGTTTCAATCCTGGGCTAGGAAGCGAACGGAGTCTAAGCTGTACTGATGAGATGTAATACAGCGAAACAGATCTGTCTGCGGATGACTATATATATATATATATATATATATATAAAGCAAGACGTTTGTTTGTGTCTGTCTGTTTATCTACCTGTATGTCTGTATTTTTTCAGCCCTTTTATTTTAGTTTTTGCTACGGGTTTGGCTCTAAGTAGGTGTAATTGTAGTTCTTAGTCTCAGCCATGATACCATTTACTCAGAGGACTTATTTAGCCTTCAAAATTCACTTTACAACGAAAAAATCTTATTTGATATCGATACCAGGAAATCAAAATTTGACTTACATCCATTCATTTTTCTTTCAGTCTACGGTTTCGCTTTAGCTGGAAACATCTATTGCTTTTTAGTCTTTCTTGCCAACGTCCAAAGAGTCTGAGCTCCAGGAACATAAATTAATTTTAAAGCTTTCATTACACCGAGCAACACCTCCTTTCCGTACCTCTTGCTATTAAGTCTCGAATTTTCATGTGCTCTGTACATATCAACTGCCTCTTCCTGGTTGTAACTGTAAGCGTCTTTTTTGTTTCCATTTACTTTAAAACGTCGTCTTTCCTCACATTTCGGTCTATAGTATTCTCAGCATCCTTCTGTAGATCCACAATTGTGTAGCCAGATGTCTCTTCTTCCTTTGTGAGATTGACCAGTATTCATTGCCATAATGTAAGGCTGCTATTGCCTAAGAGTACATGTTGTCTTTGTTTCTAAAATCTTTTTCTGTTTCTTAATACTTTGCTTAGCTTTTGAAAGACATATATCAGCGTAAATTATCGTTACTGAATTAAAATATTTAATCAAGCATAAAATTTGGCTGTAGAACAGGTCCCATATCACGATTAGATCTTGAATCTTGGAAGTGTTGCTAGATCCCTTTGCAGCAATATTCGATTCAAGGACGAATGACAGACTTATAAATATGCGAGATGGAGAGAAAAATTGTTTAGTAATGCATAGTGAATCAATATTTCGAACAGCTGATTTAGATACTTATACAATATAAACATTAAACACTATGTGAGTTTAAAATGTGAGACCAAGACTGTCCAGTGACTTACTCTCCAGGAGATTAACATCAGTCATAATGATGGTTTGTAAAAATGTCTTTTTTTTATAAGCGTTTCACCCCGAGCAAGGCATGTCACTGCCACTACTCCGCAGGGGGGCTACGCAGAGTGGAGAAAGGCTGATTAAATATAGGAAATGTCAGAGGGTGGGTGATAGGCGGGTAAGGATACCGAGAATGAGGGTTGAGTAGATGAGAGTGTTCTGAGAATAATTGGGAGTCAGTGTGATAGGAGGTGTCTATTGACCCTACATTTAAACACCTGGAGATTGTAACTGTCGGGAAAGCAGACTTGTGGAAGGGAGTTCCACAGGCGGGAAGTGCGAGAAAAGAAACTGTTGGAGTAGAATTTACGGTTACTTCTTATTTGTTTAACTGTAAAAGGGTGGGACCTAGTTGCTAATCTAGTATCTCGTGTAAATTCGTGCTTAGGCGGCACCAGTGATCTAAGCTCATCGGAGCAGAAGCCATGAAAGTACTTGTAGAAGAGGCACAGAGGGAAGCCACATCACGCCGGTGAGAGAGCGGCTGCAACCGGTCTGCCAAGTCAGTATCAACCACGTTACAGATCCTCCTTTGTATTTTGTCAAGAAGCCCAAGGAGAGCAGCAGGGGCACCCGACGAGATATGGCAGCAATATTCAATACACGGGCGGATGGTAGATTTGTATATGTGCAGAATAGATTCAGGTGGGAAAAATTTCCGGGCCCTGCACAGGGAAGCGACTTTCATAGCAGCAGATTTGGAGAGGTTGCGTTTGAAATGTTAAAATAAACAAGTACTTATAATAAAAAAAAGTAATTAAAATACCGAATGAAACTTCTTCCACCTTTTAATTAAATTCTACTCTCCAAAGATTTGACCTTTCAATTTTTCATACTTGAATTGTTTATAATTAGGCAAGATTTTCGACATTTGATATCTGGGTGATAGCACAATTTCAGCTAATGATTGAAAACCTACTAACTTCTAGGAACAAGAAAATTTACACAGGGAAGCCACATTGCGCCGGTGCAGGATTTATCATATTACAGATTCACAGTTGCATTATATATATATATAATATATTCCGTCATTTAGAACAACACGGTTATCAACGCACACTTCTGAGAAAAACGCTTGTTGATAACACGTACATACTCAAACAAGAAAATAACAAACAGAAACTAAAAATCCTCGAAGCAATCTACATTAAACAATTTAAACCTGGTTTGAATACAATCAATTTTGATATTTCCAATAACGTACTCAAATGTCTGTAATCAGACCAGGGACCACAACACCACTATTTTGTCACTGTCTTCAGCCATCCGCCACGGTAGGGATGGACTTATATTTTCAATTCAATTCTCTTTGTTGTTAATAGCTTAAATGTTCTATGTTTACTGTGTGTTAATATTTACTCTTTGATAATGGCTTATGTGAGCCAAAAGCTTAGACCCGATAAAAAAATCAACAATTACTGTGATTTTTTGTTGTCTTTCAACGACATCACCATCAAGTATATCAGACAGTATGAACGGATCCTACACAAAATTGATAGACAAAACTTGTCTGTATTATTCAATGAAACCTGCATTAATGAAAAAATGCTGCCAAAATACACACACAATATATATATATATATGCAGGATTGTTTCAAGCGGAAAAAAACTTTCTGGCCCTACACAGAGAACCGACTTTCTTAGCAGCGGATTTAGCTATGAATGTGGTATAATTTTGTTGGACTTAATCCAGTCATTCCTCTCCAACCGCACGTGGTTTTAAACGGACATGACTCCCAGAACTATCCTACAAACGCGGGTGTCCCCTTAAGGCTCTATCCTAGGTCCTACGTTCTTTCTAATCTACATCAATGATCTCCCCGATGCCAAAAGATCACAAGTAGGAACAAGTAAATTTTCGTCATACTTTATTCTGATCAAAAAATTATATTTGAAGGATATATTGGTTAGATTTCGTACTTTCTATTTGTAACAAACAGGAAAATGAAAGTTGCTAGCCAAGGGGAAATATCGCTTTACCCAGTGTAACGTTTCTATGAGTTATTGTTGAAAACTTCAAGTTCACTTTTACGAGAATGTAGTAACACAGAGATCCGATTGGCATGGAGAAGGAAGCATTCCAGAAATTGAGTAAAGTATTAAGAAACAGGTCAATTTCCCTAGAAACAAAATGTCAGTGAATGCTGAACAATATCTTCGAAGATGAAGGAAAAACTTGAAGCAGCTGCTAATGTGGTTCTATAGAAGGATTCTGCGGACGATACCACAGTATACGCTCGCCTCGATCAAAAATTTGATGTTGATGATAAGGCGAACCTCGCGGCTGAGCTTGAAAAGGACCTCCATTCCTTGGTGGATTCGGGAAGGAAATGGCTCGTAAAATTCAATTTTTCCAAAACGTAGCTGCTGTCAATTTAACCACCACAGACGACCGCACCTCCCTCCCATTAGCATGGAACAGGCATGCCTCCCAAAGAGTAAAACACTATGCCTGCTTGGCCTGATACTCTCAGCTGACCTCAAGTGGAATGACTACGTCGACTCCGTTGCTAAATCCACTGCCATGAAAGTTGGCTCTCTGTGCAGGGCCCGGAAATTCTTTCCGCCTGAATCTATCTTGCACTTATAGAAATCTACCATCCGCCCGTGTTTTGAATACTGTTGCCACATCTGCTCAGGTGCCCCTGCTATTCTCCTCGAGCTTCTTGACAAAATACCGCGAAGAATCTGTAACGTGATTGCTACCGACTTGGCTGACCGCCTGCAGTCACTCTCTCACCGGCGTGACGTGGCTTCCCTGTGCCTCTTCTATAAATACTTTCATGGCTTCTGCTCTGATGAACATAAATTATTGGTGCCCCCTAGGTGTGAGTTCGCACGAGATACTAGATTGGCAACTAGGTCCCACCTTTTTACAATGAAACCGATGAAATGTAACCGCAATTTCTACTCCAACATCTTCTTTTCTCGCACTTCCCGCCTGTGGAATTCCCTTCCGCATGCTTGCTTTCCCCAACGGCTATAACCTCCATGAGTTTAAATGTAAGGTCAACAGGCACCTCCTAACACACTAACCCTCCCATTCTCTCCAACTCTCCCCCTATGTACATCCTAACTCGTCTATCGCCCTGTGTAAACCCCTGCGCTATAGTGGCAGTGGAATGCCTTGCTTGGGGTGACATGATTAGAAAAAATATATTCATTCCACTTGAGTTCTTTTGTGATAGTTATACCCTATTTAATTCATATATAAGAGGCACTAGTAAGCTAAATTCATCGGAGCAGAAGCCGTGAAAATATTTGTACGAGAGACACAGAGAAGCCACACTGCGCCGGTGAGAAAGAGGACGGAACGTGCGATACTGAGATCTGAAGTTATACTGGCATTGTCAAAAAAAAAAAAAAAATGGCACATGAAGAAGTCCACCAGTTAAGTGCTATACGTGATACACGCTTTGGGCGATCATGTCTCGAAAGAAACATTACTGACTAGGCAGATGATTATCCACTCTAAATAGCCATTGCTTTCTGCGATTGAGTGGTTACTAGACAAGATTATAGAACCCAGTCTGTTTTATTATTTAGCCCATAACTGGAGGGAAGAGACGGATTAATACCTTTCCCAATGGTATTTGTGCATAAGTGAAGTGCAAAGAGTTCAAGTGGAATTCGAACTCGGCTCCCCAATTTGTCGTTCCGAGTCGATATCCACAGCACCACAATGCACATACGAAAAAAACGATACTCAGTTTTGTGAATATACATATTTGTGTCGTCATAATTACGAGAGACACTGACATGAGTGGTTTATGTTGTAGTTCAATATATTTTTTTAATTAAGTTTTACTTCTTTAAAAAAAAGTATAGGATATTATAAGGAGTAAGGTTGCCATTGGGTTGTTTGTGTTGATTGGTTGAATATTAGAGAATATCATCCTTGGTGGTGAAATCTAAATATTTTGAAAACAATTATATGGCGCCAACTAAATATATTTTGAACGCAATTGTCTGCTTTTAATTAAAAAACGTGCTGTTGGTCCTTTTGAGATAAAATGCATTACTGTCTATTACTATATCAAAATACAGGTTATCATTATATAAAAATGTATAGCTGATACTTTTCCTATGTAAAACCTTCATCGTGGTTTGTTTTTGTTTGCGTATTCCAAGTGTGGTGCAGTGGATATCGACTCGCAACTAAAAATCGGGGAGTCGAGTTCGAATTCCAGTTAAATTCATTGCATTCACTTACGCACAAATACCCTTGGAAAAGGTATTAATCCGTCTCTTTCCTCCAGGTATGGGTTAAATAACAGGACAGATTGGGTTCTATAGCCTTGGTTGGCAACCAGTCTACCGCAGAAAGCAATGGCAAGCTACTACGGAATAATTTTCTGCCCAGTCAGTCATGTCTCTTTGGAGATTGATAGTCCAAAGCGTGTATTACGTATGGTACTTAACTAATGCCAATCTATTCAGAACCTTCAATCTCCTAATCAGAGGCATTGTTGTAGGATGACGTGTACCTAGAGTTTATATATTAAATCGTTGTATTAGATATTCAGCAGAGTCTCACCTTGTTACAGCTTATTGTTTTTTATTATTCATAATCATTTCACGACAAGCAAGGCAGTTTTACTACCTCTGGTACACAGGGCGTTACATGCGAGGATAGTGATGAGAAAGAGGAACAAGTTATAGCGGGTGGCAGAGAATGGGTAAGAGAAGGATGAGAACACTGGTGTTAAGATTTGTTTGTTTTTTAGGCTTAACGACCTATCAATCCTTATGGGATCATTTTAAGGTCATAACCAGTGATTTTGGGTAAGGTTATTTTATTTTTACAACATTTTTCTTTTCACGATTCATTGGGATTTGTTTTTAAGAGCAGGGTCCCTAAGTCCTACCCTTGTTATTTAACCCATAACTGGAGGGAATGGACGGATTAATACCTTTCCCAAGGGTACCAGTGCTTAAGTGAATGCACGGTATTCAACTGGTATTCGAACTCGGCTCACCGATTTCTCTTTCCGAGCCGATATCCACTGCACCACAACACACATCGTCACTAAACGCTTACAGCACCTGGTATTCCCAAGCGGTCACCCATCTAAATACTGACCAGGCTCAACGTTGCTTAACTTCGGTGATCGGGCGAGAACCGGTGTATTCAACGTGATAGGCCGTAAGCCGGTGTGAAGAAAGCTGATGAGAGTAGGACGGGAAAATAACATGAGAGAAGGGATGCAATTCAGAGAGATAAAAGATGGCAATTGACCTTAAGTTTAAATTTTTGGAGATTATATGTCTCAAAGAATCAAGTATATGGAAGGGAATTCCACAGGCGGGAAGTGAGAGAAAAGAAGCTACTAGAGTAGAAGATGCGGTTACATTTTATTGGGTTTCACTGTAAAAATATAGGACCTAGTTGCGAGTTTAGTAGCTCGAATAAATTTATGCAGAGGGTGCACCAGTGGGATAAGCTCTTCGTAGTAGAAACCGTGAAATTAATTGTAGAAGAGACAGACGGTAGCCATATTACGCTGGAGAGAAAGTGACTGCAACTGAGCTATTAAGTCTGGATGGATCCCATTGCAGATTTTCCGTTGGATGTTGTCAAAAATAACAGGGGCACCCGACCAGATATAGCAGCAGTATTCAATACACGGACGGATTGCATATATATATATATATGCAGGATAGATTCAGACGGGAAAAAAATCTTCTGGCTCTACACAGTGAACCGAACTTCTTAGCAGCAGTTTTAGCCATGGATTCGATGTAGTCATCCCACTTGGGATCTGCTAAGAGAGTTACGCCGAGTAGGCGCAGTGTTTTGCTTTCATAGAGACTAGCATGATCCATGATAATGAGTGGGGCAGGAGCGATTGTCGTTGGTGATAGATAGCACTTTTTTTTGGAAGCATTCAATTTCACGAGACATTTCTTACCCCAGTCTACAACATATTGGAGGTTCTTTTCAAGCTCAGCAGCGAGGTTTGTTTTGTCAGCCTGAGAGGAATTCTGATCGAGGCTGGATTAATGATGATGTTTTCAGTGTAGATACCCTACTTGGGATCTGATTATACCAGGGAGATTAATGATAAAACTTAGAAAAACAGCGTAGAGAGCTTTGAGGGACGCCCCCGTTCGTATGATAGTATCTGGAAAGCATGCCCATTCAGTACTACGTTCTTTACGCGATTTGAAAGCAATGACTGGGTTAGATCAAACAATCGTTCGGTTATACCATAGCTCTGTAGCTTGCGTAGAAGGCCAGTATGTGAGTCTCTGTCAAACGCTTTGGAGATATCCAGGGCAAGAGCTCGAGCTTCGCCGTTCTGGTATATATACTCAGTGATGGTCGTTAGCATATTAGCACTAGATTGGTGAAGCGGAAACCATACTCTTTGTCAGAGAAGAGACAGTGGGACGTGAGATATGAATCATTAAGACGTTGATTAGACCATCGAACACTAGGTAGGAGGCTGATAGGGCGATTAAATATAATTGTAAGTTCCATGTTAACAGTCTCTTCTTTCGCACTTCTCGCTTGTGGAACTCTTTGCCGGTGTCTTGCTTGCTAGGCCAATTCTTTCATAAAGACTTTAAACACAATGTCAGTCCCTATCTACTGAATTAATTCTTGTTATTTTATCTCTCCTTAACTGTAAGTTTTATGTCATATTCTGTAGCACCCAGTAATCCCCTTGAGTCGTAGAGGCTTTATTGTCCTGTATGGGGTGAAATGATAAAAAACTAAAAAAGAAAAGATACGCCACTATGCAGAAAGTGTGGAAAGCGTAGTCTCAATTCGTTTTTCATCTGTTTTCAAAACTTTGTTGAACACAACATTTTAAGTCTTTATAAGTTACCACATTCGGAACAATGGGTCGATTATCTATACATATAAAAGGCAATCCGTGAGTCTGTGTGTGACTGTATTCTATGCACGCCTACATTTTTTAAGCTACGCCATTCAAAATTTCTAGGGACACATATCTACAGGAAAGCCAAGTCGACACATACTTTTTTAGTTAAAGTTCAGGAATTTTCCCTTTCGCACTTTTTTGCCAATGGAATCGATTGTTTATATTTGCTCCGTAAAACATCTAAGATCTAAGATAGTTGCTAAATTACGTCGCAGAGATAAAAATCACACGACTAAAATATTTTTATTAAAAAATAAGCCTTTCTATTTAATTTAGAATTGTTTTTCAAACAAAAACAAAGCATAAAAAAAGTGCAATTTTTTTCTCTAAAATTAAATATCTACATTTTTAAAAATTCTTCGAAAATTTCTGAACTGAGAGTGTTATAATTTTTATATTTCTAATTTTAGTAAAACAAAATAAATAATTTTTTATTTTTATGTTAAATTCATTTCGCCAACAAAAAACGTAAATATTTTCTCCCGTAATTTTGAAACAAAAACAAACGCAATGTTGTTTACAATGTCACACAAAACATCAAATCACGTTTACGCAAAACAAAAGAAAATAGTTTTTTTAATGGTTACTAACAGCCTTAGCTCTCCTTTCCAACTTTCAATAAATGATTTCCATATACTCCTTACATTGGCATTCTCTCCTACTACTAAAATGTTCTGAGTTGCACGGGCAACGCCGGGTTATGATGCTAGTATAATATATAAAAAAAAGTATTATACCCTGAAGGTTTAAAAGAAAACAAAATGATGAATGCTATTTGATCATGTTTTGGCCATCCATTTCATTTATGGATTTCATCTTGAAAATACTATTTCTGTTCGAGACGCTCTGATTGGAATAGAACCATTTTTACCAAACACTTATGTAAAGCGAAAATAGTCACAACAATGGCTAAAATTTAATTATCTTTAAAGGCGTTGAAAAAAAAAAATACAATATCAAAGAAAAAAATCAGATTCGGATATGATTCAATCCAACAATTCATTCATATATTTAATTGCGAAAATATAATCTCTTACGTATATATCTTGATTTGAATTGAATTTTTTTGTTTTCTTACGTATATATCTTGATTCGAATTGATTTTTTTTTCTTTCTTTCGGCAGTATTCTACTGCTGGAAAAAAAAAAAAACAACACCCAAAAAAACAAAAACGAGGAATACGTATAAAGATAAAATCTTATGGTGTGGAGCAGGAGAGCAGTCGGAGAGAGTTCGTGCGCACTTCAGCCAAAATGATATTGCCTTAAAAATTATATATTGCCTTAAAACACCTCTTCACCCACGCATTTTGGCTTCTTTCGGTTTTCACTTTATCTACGGCCGGAGGTGTTTTCGGGTTGACTTTACCTACGGCCGGATGTATCGGTCAATCACATCCATTGGTCCGTCGCCTTTGAAGCCGGTTGTCACATTTGTTGATGTATCAGTCAATTACATCCGCCGTTCAAGGTAATATATTATATTAACACTGTCAACACCATGTTATGTAAAAATTATAAGGACAAAAGTAACCATAATTTCAGACCCTTCCATCTAAATTCTAATGGTGAATTCAAATACGAACATATTTTCGTGTCTCTATTAAATAGCAGGAAAGTCCGAATTTCTTAGCTTTGATTTGCAAACACTCTAGAAAAACCATCATTCAAAATCAGATGAGCGAGCAAATCGACATGGTAATAGACTTTCATCAGATTAGAGAATCGTAAGTATAACTGATATTGTTTCTTTGATACAAGATACACAAGCGAAACAAAAACTAGATATCATCAATTTCTTTTCATGTAAAAGACTTCCTTCTTTCTTATTTATCTACTAGCAGTATAGCCCGGCGTTGCTCGGGTGAAATGAAAGCTTTAAAACTAATCCATGGTCCTGGAACTCAGACTCTTTGGACGATGGCACGAAAGACTAAAAAGTAATAGTTGTTTCCAGTTAAAGCAAAACCGTAGACTGAAAGAAAAATGAATGGACGTAAGTCAAATTTTGATTTCCTGGTATCGACATCAAATAATTTTTTTCGCCGTAAATTGAATTTTGAAGGCCAAATAAGTCCTCTGAGTAAATGGTGTCATGGCTGAGACTAAGAGCTACAATTATACCTACTTAGAGCCAAACCCGAAGCAAAAACTAAAATAAAAGGGCTGAAAAAAATACAGACCTACAGGCAGATAAGACACACACACACACACACACACACACACACACACACACACACACACACACACACAACTTACCTTTTATATATATGTATTATCGATCTTCTGCACTATTGTAAGGACTGCAACCTTGAAATTTCTGAATATCGTTTCTTATGTCTTTGTCTATGAGTGTATCAAATTTGATTAAAATCGGACCACTCCTTCTATAACTCGATTTTTTCGATATTTATCGGGGGTACCTCGACACAAAACCAAGCTAAAAACACTCGCAGACGCTTATAGTTTAACTGTGTAAATTTTCAAGAAAATCGGTTTTAGCCGTTTCGCAGTCTATAGGTAACGGACACACACACACACAGACACACACACAGTCATACACACACCCACACATACGCACACACAAAGTTCCATTTACAATTAAGTTTAGATAGATGGATGATGAGAACGACATTAACTGTACATTTGAAAAGTGAAAAGAAAAAAGACAGTTATACTTAAAAAGACATATTTGGCACTTCACTCACACACATACACACACACACCCACACACACGCACGCACACACACAGACAACGTTCCATTTATAAATAAGCTTAGATACTGCTGAGATGAGGTAGTATTTGCATTATTTACATTGTTCAGACTGTTGTCCTCATCTTTGTTGCGATATTCACGACGTTTCGGCTGTTGTATGATTTGCCTAGTATACTTCTGAGATGAGGTAGTATTTACATTATTAACATTGTTCAGACTGTTGTCCTCATGTTTGTTGCGATATTCACGGCGTTTCGGCTGTTGTATGATTTGCCTAGTATACTTCTGAGATGAGGTAGTATTTACATTATTTACATTGTTCAGACTGTAGTCCTCATCTTTACCGCCATGTTTACGACGTTTCGACCTTCTTCAGATGCAAGGAATTTTGAACCGAACCCTTTATTTCGATCACTGTAATAGATCTTTCTCTTTTCATTTGCGATGTCACTTTCGGATTTCCCTTTTAACTCAACAATCTATGTTTTTCGTTCATTACTTTGGCCAGATATTGAATTCACAATTCTTCGGGTCAAGTCATTGGAACTAACCAACGCTTATATACACTAGGCAATGTGTACATACCAATGCATGAATCATGGAGACTCATAGACCTAATGTTTTCGTAAAACTTCTTCTACCAGAGCTCATATTGCAAACTTTGAAGGTAATAATTTTCTTTAGCATTCCATATTGCTGATTTAAATATTGTATTCATTTCTATGCTTGGCCGTCTTTTAGGATATTTCTGTGGCCTTGCATATTTGCTGATTCTTAAAGTTTACTTTGGTTCCTAGTGGTGTTCCCTATGAATTCCTTCCAATACATAACTACAGCAGTGGTTGAACAAATGAGTTAGAGAGTGTTGAGTTAAAAGAGCTATTGTACATGAAACTTGAACGATCTACCCCAGTGATCGAAATAAAAAGTTCGGTTCAATATTACTATCACCTGAAGAAGGCCGGAGAGTATAACAACTGAAACGTCATATGCAAGGCAAAAATGATGAGGACTTCATTATTTCATTAAAGCCATTCCAAATCAACGCCTTTTTCTATTATGAGGATGTCCGTTATTACTAGGATGTGCGTTGTGGTGCAGTGGATATCGACTCGGAACGATAAATCGGGTAGCCTAGTTCGAATTCCCGTCGAATCCCTTGCATTCACTTACGTGCTAAAACCCTTTCTAAAGGTATCAATCTGTATCTTCACTCCAGTTATGGGTTAAACAATAGGACAGATTGGGTTCTATAGACTTGGCTGGCAAACTGTCTACCGCAGAAAGCAATGGCAACCTACTGCGGGATAATCTTCTGCGCAGTCAGTCATGTCTCTTTGGAGACATGATCGCCCAAGCGTGAATCGCGTATGGCACTTGACTGACTGAAGTTACTAACATGAGAGAAATCTCTGACAGATGCACTAAATACTATGGTGGTGTATGAAAAAAAAGAACGAAAAATAACAAGTGTTTTTGACCCGATCAAACGAGACTAAAATCAAACATTGTTATCTGGTTAAATCTCGGGGAGAGTGACTGACCAGGAAAAATTCAATAGTTCAGTTTCCTATTTTTATTTATTGTTTAAAACGTAGAGAAAATTTTTAATTTTACTCAGAAGAAGAAAAGAATTTAGATGATAATTCTTGGCATATTTCAGTTCTTCTTCTTCTTCTTCTTCTTCTTCTTCTTCTTCTTCTTCTATGTGCCTTGTACCTTCAGGACGTAGGCGATCATGGTTCTCCACGTCTCTCCCTATCCATTGTGGCTCTTAGTATGTTTGCTCTTGTTTCAGACACTCCAGCAAAATTAAAATGTATCAGAGATATGCAGCCGTAACTTCTACTCCAACAGTTTCTTTCCTCGCACTTCCCGACTGTGGAATTCTCTTCCACACGATTGCTTCCCCGACGGCTACAATCTCCAGGAGTTTAAATGTAAGGTCAATAGACACCTCCTAACACACTAACCTGCTTCCATTCTATCAAACACTCTTCCCATCTGCCCAACCCTCATCCTCGCTATCCTTACTCATCTGTCACCATTCCTCCTAACATTCCCTATGTCTAACCACTCCTTTTCTTTACGTTCTCCTATGTAACCCCATGCGCAATAGTGGCAGTGGAATGCCTTGCTTGGGGTGAGATGATTAAAAAAAAAAAAGAGAAAACATCAGTTATTCAAATTCAGTGCCATGGAAGAACCTGTCACTGATTTCCTGTGTCTTCACTGATGATTGCATATGCACGCCTGAAGGGATGGTCAACTAGGGAGGAATTTCTCTCTGTTTCTCTCGTCTTTCGCAGGTGACCGCTTGGGAATACCAGGTGTTGTAAGCATTTAGTGACGGATGTGCGTTGTGTTGCAGTGGATATCGGCTTGGAAAGAGAAATCGGTGAGCCGAGTTCGAATTCCAGTTGAATACCCTGCATTCCCTTAAGCACCTTTCCCAAGGTATTAATCCGTCCCTTTCCTCCATTTATGGTTAAATTACAGGGTAGGACTTGGAACCCTATCTTTAAAAACAAATCCCAATGAATCTTGATACTAGAAAAGAAAAAAAGTATAACAAGACACGAAAACTTATATAAAAACAACAATAAATTGTTGAAAGAAAAAGGTATTACCAGCAATAAATAAATAAAAAATTTAGGTGGCATTAAATGACCCACCGAGGTTGATATTCCATAAAAACAAAACAACCAAACCAAAATTCATCTTTCGCAAAGGCCGGAGATACAAAAAGTCAACCAGTTACAGTAATTTAAATATCTGGGAAATGTTCGAAAAGAGGACGGAAAGTGCGCCACGTAGACTTGAAAGCGTATTGCCATAGCTAAGGATGCATTCCAGAAACTGTAGGGAGGGAGGAACATTTCATTGCAAACAAAGAAGTGGGTCTTATTTATTCTATTTTTTTTCTTTGTGCTGTGCCTCTTCAGAACGTAGGCAATCATGCGCTGTTTTCCTTTGTCCCTCTTCTCCCTCTATCCGTCTCGGAGTGTTATGAGATGTCTGTTCTTCAATGCAGGACAATCTCAACCTTGAGAAAACGATTGACAGTGCAGGGTTTGGGAGGGGTAACAATAGAAGTGGTGTTAAGAGGTACAATTTGATATGTTCCGGAAAGATATATATCTATATATCATTCGATGTAGTTTAGGCAAATGTACCCGGGTATGACAATCTAGTACGTAGACGTAATAGACGGTACTCGTTGTATGCAGTATCCTGAGACGTAGGCGTAGTCAATAGTAGTAGACGTCTAGTGTTAGATCTCGAGTGGGAGACCTCTAGTGGGAGACCTCTATGCGATCTCGCCATCGTCTATATTTGTAGCTGACACTAGCCAATCACATTGCTGTGAGGGGGAACCAAGATGTGTACATATTCATTACCTGTTCATTATATCACAATTGAGACGGGGATGTGGAAGGCCACAATCGTCTACGTTCTGAAGAAGCACGGCGCATAGAAGAAGAACAAGTAGGTTATTTAACCCATATTTGGGAGTATTGAATTCAGAATTCTTAGCCAAGTTTATAGGACTCCCTGTGTCATGCTGGAGGAAGAAGATACAAATTCTTACATTTTCTAAGGTTATTTCCATGTAAGCGGATGCTCCACTAGAAATCGAACTTGGCACACACCATCCATTACGCAACTGTAAGTTGTACGCTCCGGCCTTCTTCAGGTAATATACATCGTAATTTTGAACCGAAAATTTATTTAGTCCACTAGAAAAAATTGTTCTAGTTCTACGTCCCATGCATTTTTTGGGTATCTCAGTTTAAGTTTAAAGTTCATTTGAATTCGTTGCATTCATTTACGCGTAAATAAATTTGAAAAAAAAAAGATATTATTCCATTGTTTCACCCTCCAGTTATGAGTTATCATATTTGATACAGTATGAAAACAAGCCTTGAAAGAAATATTTTCCTGAAAAATTTTTTTAAGAGAAATATTTTATAAATTTCAAATGAAAGCAGTACTGACTGCTCGGTCAATGAATACCAAATGTTTCCTTATAGGGAAATACCAAATGTTTCCTTATAGGGAAATACTGTATCAAATATGATACGAATGGCCCTAGAGGGTTAAATAGCTGGATAGATTGAGTTCTATAGCCTTAGTTAGAACCCAGTTTAACGCAAAAAGTAATCGTAAACTACTGGTGGTAAATATTTTTCCTAGTCAGTCATGTCTTTTTCGAGACATGATCGTCCGAGCGTTTATTATGTATAACAGTTAAATGACAGTCGCAAATACTTCATCTTCCTATCCCTGGTGGCTCTTAGCACGCTTTCTCTTGTTACACCATGCAACCCGCGTTCCATCATCCACCTGCTCAAGCCCATAAATATAGAATGTAAATATATAGAAACTAGCATGACCACAAAATGAGGGATCAGTTTATATATTGATTATAAAATAGATTTGATCCCCCACTTTATGTCCACATTATAATTTTTTCGCAAACAATTGGCATATATATTCTTTTTCTATGTGCCATGTCCTTTCAAGGCGTAGCGATCATGCCTTTTCCACATCTCCCTGTCCCTGGTGGCTCTTAGCACGCTTTCTCCTGTTACACCATGCAACCCTCGTTCCATCATCCACCTGCTCAAGCCCATAAATCTATAATGTAAATGTATAGAAACTAGCATGGCCACAAAATGAGGGATCAGTTTATATATTGCTTATAATATAGATTTGATCACCCACTATATATCCACTCTATAATGTCTTTATAAACATTTGGCATATATATTCTTCTTCTATGTGCCATGTCCTTTCAGAACGTAGGCGATCATGGCTTTCCACATCTCCCTATTCCTGGTGGCTCTTAGCACGCTTTCTCCTGTTACACCATGCAACCCTCGTTCCATCATCCACCTGATTATGTCTTTCAAATATGTTACCCGTTGCTTTCCCCTCATTTTCTAAGACCTCATCATGCTCACATGCTTGATCCATGATATTCGCAGCATCCTTCTGTAGAACCACATTACCACTGCTTCATGTTTTTCCTTCATCCATGATAATATTGTCCAGCATTCACTATTAAAGAACTGACATCGTATAGCATTCTTGTCCTCTCTTCTTTGTTTCTAGCGAAATTGTCCTGTTTCTTTATACTTTACTCAACTTCTGGAATGTTTCCTTCGTCATGCCAATTCGTCTTCGGATCTCTCTGTCGCACTTTCCGTCTTCTGTTATAACACCTCCCAGAGGAAGGAAACCCATATCAATATCAAAAAGTCCCAAAAACTCTCCGCTACTGGTGTGCGTATACATTGTATATAACACGCTAGAAGTCCGCTTTCCTCTACCAAGCGCCCATAATTAACAACATGGAGGATCGCCGACTGATATCAATTCGGTCGGGTTTCCATTTTGGCTAGAAGCAATCGAATGTCTAAATGTACTAATAAGCTGTGATAAAGCGAGACCATTCTGTCTGCGGAGGACAACACACACACACACACACACACACACACACACATATATATATATATATAAATATTAACTAAAATTATGTCAATCGATCTTTTGCAAAGAAAAGACTTTTTAAACATTCCTCGAATTTCTGTATTTTCACCAGCTTCTTTCAAAACAAACATATATTTAGAGTGACACTTAGGTGATTTCTTGTTGTGATTTGCTTGGAAATTAATGTGGCTGTTCGCAAACGAAAATTCTTCTTTGGGGTTTGCTTCTTAGATATTAATATTTCTCAAATACTTTCAGTGATATTCATCCATTTCTGTAAGAGCCTGGTGATTATGCTGTGTTTACAATGAAGGAAACCCAACCAATGTTTAATTTGGCCATGCAACCATTCATATGAGACCGATAAAACTATTTATACAAACGAAGAATAACTGGGGTCCTTTGGGTCCATTAACGACATTTCTCTTTAACCTGCAACGTGTATGGAAATGAGGGAAATCAGGATGTGTTGACAGAGAAATGAATCAAGGAAGCAAAACCGAATACGTCAAATGAAAGGAACTGACAAAATGGAGATGAAAATTTAACGAGTGTTCAGGGGAGATAACTACGAAAGTTTGTGAGGAAAGAGAAAACACTTTTGATAATTACTGGATGAAATTAAATTTATCACTTTGAAATACACATGTACTTATATCAGTCTGTTCATATCTATCTATCTATCTATCTATCTATCTATCTATCTATCTATCTATCTATCTATCTCGGTCTGTTCATATCTATCTATCTATCTATCTATCTATCTATCTATCTATCTATCTATCTCTCTACCTGTCTCAGTCTGTTCATATCTATCTATCTATCTATCTATCTATCTATCTATCTATCTATCTATCTATCTATCTATCTATCTCAGTCTGTTCATATCTATCTATCTATCTATCTATCTATCTATCTATCTATCTATCTATCTCAGTCTGTTCATATCTATCTATCTATCTATCTATCTATCTATCTATCTATCTATCTATCTATCTATCTATCTGCCTGTCTCAGTCTGTTCATATCTATCTATCTATCTATCTATCTATCTATCTATCTATCTATCTCAGTTTGTTCGTATCTATCTATCTATCTATCTATCTATCTATCTATCTATCTATCTATCTATCTATTTCAGTCTGTTCATATCTATCTATCTATCTATCTATCTATCTATCTATCTATCTATTTCACACTATCCACATTTATCTGTCTCTTCATATGTATATATCTATCTCATTCTTTTCATCTCTCTCTCTCTCTCTCCTCTCATCCTTCATTCAGTGATGAATTTGAACACTTTTGGCTACTGGTGTGTGTTTACGTTGTATATATTACGCTAAAATATACTTTCTTTCACCGAGCGCTCATAGCTCAGCGATAGATTCGCCGATTGCTGCTAATTCGGTCGGCTTTCAATCCTGGCTAGAAGCAATCGGATGTCTAACTTTACTGATGAGCTGTGATACAGCGGATGACTATATGTATATAGGCACATGTTTAATTGGAAATGACAGACAAGGTATTATAATTCAATTTTCATGTGTTTTTATGCTTTTTCTTTTCAGAACCTAAAGTATATGCGAACTGATCATATTTTCCGAGTGGCTTCGTTTACAATTTTAACTATTATCGAGGGTGAATTTTATTTTTCCTGTAACTAAATATGTGTAGAGTTTATGTATGTAGAGTCATGTGTATGTTCCGAACACGGTAATTACATTCCTGCCGTGTTGATGATTGATGTTATTAAGTGTAGGATTTTTCATTTCTTATTAATAATGCTTCCGTTATATTTAATCTTTTTTTTTTTTGCATATAGTTGATGTTATTATGTGTGTACTGTCAACAAGTATGTCACAGATAAGGCCTGGTAGATTTATGTGTGTGTTTAAATAAGATCGGATTGAATTGTTGACTGGATGGTGCAATGTCAATCGTCTACTCCATCTTGTGGTAGTGTAGCCGATGTAACTGTTTGCGAATTTAGATTGGCACGAAGATAGTTCTTCAAAAGACGTATAAATTCGTAAATGACACTGGTTTTCGGCAGTTTTAGATTTTGCATGTGAATTGTTGTTATTGTCAATGAGTTAGCATTTTTTAATTATTTTAAATTTCATTTTATTTTTAAATTTCATTATTTTCATTTTCATTTTCTTTTTTAAGTCAGTTCAGATGAAGGATTTGAAGTGGAGATTAATTCCGTTTATAATTGCTTTGCATTTTTTTTTTGTAGAAAATAATAATGTTGTTTTCTTTTTCGTGTAATAATGTATATTAAAAATATTTTTAAAAATACCCAGAGCGCAAGGAAAATTATATAAAAAACTTAACGATATTAGCCTTTCAGCCATTTTCAACCTAACTTGCGTAAAGAGAAATTACTGCCTAAATACTATATAACGTGGAATATTTGGTATTTTTGTCAGGTAAATTCCAATAGAGACAAACTCAAAAGTCCTCAATGTTAAATTTTTTATTAAATTTAACAGCGTAATAAAATCTTGAAACAATTTTGGATATTTAGCAATATATATATATATATTGAATCTTGAAAAAGGTTAGATATTCTACAAATCCATGGGTAATAAATCATTCGCAGCTAAGCAACCGCTCCTCAGACCCAAATCATGCAACAGTTAAAGACTTAAAATTATAAAGAAAATAAGCATAGACTGACACTCACGTGTCCATATTGAGAATGGATATTTGTAACCACAATCTACAAAAAATATTGGTTTGAGAAGCGGCTGCTTAGCTGCGAAATATTTATTACCCATGGACTTGTAGAATATCTAACCTTTTTCAAGATTCAATATATATATATATATATATATATATATATATATATATATCACGTTTAAATCCGGTCATAGCACATTACATTGCATTTGAATACATGGTTCTGTTGTCATTTCGCGCTATCACGCGGTGTGACGTCATAGAAACGTATTGCAAATTTGCGAACTGCGTTTGTTATTTTTGGTAACTATTGCCGTTGCCTAGCGGAGTTTTATGTTAACACAAAATACAGTCGTCGGTGATGGTTAATGTTATTGTGTTGCCGTTTTAACAAACTCTCTGAAGAAAGCTTAGAACCAAATTAATAAAACATTATCCAAATGTTGAAGAATTTTTGTTTTTATTTTCGACTGAAACTAAAGCCAAAATATGATGTTTAGAACGGCTCATGATTAAACATAATAGACATTCATTGTTTCTTATACTTAACAGTATATGTTTAGAAAATTATTTGCTGCCTCGATACACTAAATATATATATATAGTGTTCTCGTATATGTATTTACACTTCACATTTCCTTAGATTTAATATCGGCTTGAAATTTCCGTATGATCGCACAATGTTTTTGTTATCTTTCGGTCTATCTGTATTTGCCAACCTTACTATTTGTTTGTGCAAGATTTCTCTCTTCCCCTGCCCATGTACAACTCGTAATCAATAAAGCATTTACGCAGAGTCGATGTTACTGGCAGTTTAAAAAACACACGATCAGAATGTCAAATGTGAATTTTGCAGACAACAGCAAGCACATCACTTATAAATGTCTCAACATATTGACAAGGGAAGTAAAATATTCAGCCAGTTAACGCATATTTTAAAAATGATTTCTCGACTATTCAAGCCGTTAGATGTAAATAAATATATTGTTAATAACAAAGAACAGAGCATCTTCCCAAGTACGAATACTATAACTGATTTTACAGTTTACCGATTTTTTTTAAGAGCGCTCAGGTCACGATGTTATTTTTTTGAACGCTCACGTGGCAGGGAATTTTTGAACGCGCAATTTTTAAAATTACAAGTCGCGTAATAACTCGTTTACAAATGGAAAATATTCAAAAGTTCTACAATATAATTGTATTGAACACTTTTTAATACAAATGTAAACTGGTCCAATCTTATTATCACTAGAAATTAAGTAATTAAACAATTGGGATATATATATATATATATATATATATATATATATATATATATATATATAGTGTTGAGTTATGATAATGATTTATGTCAAAATTGTCATTTTTTTAGTAATTTTACTGATAAAGCTATTTTTGAAAGCAGGTCTTTATCATAATGTGTTGGGGTAGAGATATAGCGTTGATAATTTTATTGTAAAGAATTTGACACTTTAGCTAAGCAGGTTCATGCCTGCAGAGTTGCAGAACTTGCTCAGGTAAAGTGACAAATTCTTTGCATTGAAACCGTATATATATATGCGTGTGTGTGTGTGTGTGTGTGTGTGTGTGTGTGTGTGTGTGTGTGTGTGTAATTAAATATATCCAAATAACAAATACAAGCAGAAATGCCTGTAAATACAAATATACACATCTGTTATATATTTTGAAATATGATATATATGGACGCATCAATAAAATTCACGTATAGGTATATAAAAATATATAATTTTGAAGTCAAAAATTTAAGTAGTGTATAGCAATTTTACGATTATCTTGTTACTGCTACTTGAACAACTGAAGATGATTTTCGATGTAGATTGAAAGTACTTGGGAACTTGAGAAATGGAAAATGAAAGCATCTTTAAAATTTGCTGCGCATTTCTCACATCTTCGGAATATAATGATCGAGGGATTTTTCGCAACTGTGGGCTTATTTTGTTAAAGGTAAGCAGGCATAATATTTGTGTTTTGTTCCGTTAAATATATGAGTATATACATCACAATTTACATATTATATACTAATTTGTTCAGCAATCAATGAGAGATAAATTATATATATCTACACACATATACACACACATTTTTTATTAATCGTTTCACCCCAAGCAAGGTGGTAACGCTACTGATGCGCCTGGGGCTACATAAGAGTAAAAGTTTAGACAGAATGAGAGTGAAGAGAAAGACGAAACATTTACAGGGGGTCGGTGTCAGAGAAAGGAGCAAGTGAAGGATGGGAATACAGGTGTGATGACAGTTGCAAAGGTAGAGAAAAAGGAAAATATATACAGGGTGATGTAGAAAGAACTGTAGTCAAGTAGATAAGAGATGGGTATTGACATTGCATTGAAATTCAGAGGAAGAGCAAGAGAAGGATGGAAACATAGGTGTAAAGACAGTTGCACAGGTAGAGAAAAAGGAAAAGAACAAGATATACAGGGTGATGTAGAAAGAACCGGAGATAAGTAGATAAGAGATGGGTATTGATATTGCATTTAAATTCAGAGAAGGAGCAAGAGAAGGATGGAAACATAGGTGTAAAGACAGTTGCACAGGTAGAGAAAAAGGAAAAGAACAAGATATACAGGGTGATGTAGAAAGAACCGGAGATAAGTAGATAAGAGATGGGTATTGACATTGCATTTAAATTCAGAGAAGGAGCAAGAGAAGGATGGAAGCATAGGTGTAAAGACAGTTGTACAGGTAGAGAAAAAGGAAAAGAACAAGATATACAGGGTGATGTAGAAAGAACTGGAGTTAAGTAGATAACAGATGGGTATGGATATTGCATTGAAATTCAAAGAGAAAGGGTAAGAGAAGGATGGAAACATAGGTGTGAAGACAGTTGTAAAGGTAGAGAAAATGGAAAAGAACAAGATATACAGGGTGATGTAGAAAGAACTGTAGTCAAGTAGATAAGAGATGGGTATTGACATTGCATTTAAATTGTTGTAGCCGTCAGGAAAGCAAGAATATGGAAGAGAGTTCGAAGGGCGGGAAGTGCGAGAAAAGAATCTGTGGAGCAGAATTGTCAGCTGCATTTGGTTGATCGAACTGTGAGTGGTCGGGACCCAGTTACCAGACTGGTTGCACGATTAAACTCATGTGACAGGGCCACCAGTGACTTAAGTTCTTCAGAGCAGAAGCCATGAAAAATGTCTGTAGAAGAGACAGAGGGAAGCCACATCCCGTCGCTGAGAAAGTGGCTGGAGTCGAGCTGTTAGGTCGGTCGGAATACAATCACATTAAAGATTCTCCTTTGAGATGAACAACGAGGGAGCCTGACCATATATGACAACAATATTCCATGCACGGAAGGATATAACAAACATTAATTTGAATTATTTACGGGAAAACATCCCTTATGAAAGGGACTTGAGTTTAGGTGTATATATACAGTGGGTAAGCAAATAATTGATAATAATTGCAGCTCGAATTCTACATGGGGTCGACTTGTACAAACTCTGAATTGTTTCCAGAGAAATTTATATCCATTCTTCAGCAAAAAACAATCTCCAATTCTTTCAATGACAGTGGTAGAGGATATCCATTTCTCACTTGTTTTTTTCTAAAATGAACCATAAATATTAAATGATATTGAGACCTGAGTAATGTAGTGGGCGAATAAGATGTTCTATTTCACTAGAATGTTCTTATTGCTATGCAGCTGCAACTTTAGCAGTATGAATGAGTGCATTAACACCCAAAAACTGTGTTTCCCATGGAAACATTCTCTGAACCATAGGATGATGTTGATCATTTCAAATACTTAAATAGTCTTAACGTGATTTTAATAAATTTATTCAAATAATTTATGTAAAAAGAAAAAAACAATTTTAAGAAAAACATGGAGTACCACGAATATTAAATCAACAAACATAAAAACAGACAAGTTTTTGATCGTTGATTAAAATTTTCCAGTTCATCTATGACGGTAATAGGTGTTTCCAGTATTTTTCTACCTGCTATATTTTTTACAAAATAAAATATTTACATTTATCTTCATAAAATCCCACACAGGACAAAGCACGTGAGCTAAAAAGAATTTGTGTCTTCATATATATATATATATATATATATATATATATATATATACGTGTGTATAAATATATAAAATAAAAGAAATGTCGATGTTCAAAACTTTTGAATGATCATTTCAACATGAAATCCCTAAGAGAGAATTAAGAATTAAAAAATTTACGTCACAAAGAATTTCCATAATTTAGAGATGCTCGATACGTGTCAAACAAAACTAGCGTTTATAAATGGGTTAAAATATTAGAAAAAAGATTTTTAGAAAAAAACAGATTTATAAATGGGTTAAAGTATTAGAAAAAAGATTTTTAGAAAAACATATTTCCCTTTGTAATGCTAGACAAAGCCAAATTTTCCATTTTTTTCACTTACAACTCTAAAAGTAAAATCTAAACTTAGACGTTGATTGCTAACCGATTTCTTGTGACGTAAATTTTTAAATTCTTAATCTTCATTTTTTATTTTTTTTTTATTTCATTTTGAAATGTGGCAGTTGCCGATGAGATGTGAAATCTCTGTTAGGGATTTCATATTGGAAATGATCATTCAACAGTTTTGAACATCGAAATGTATTTTATTTTATAATTACCTCTGTAATTTTAATTACATTGAGCTCTCCACCTGTATAACTTATTAATATTAATTTTTTAATAGTAATTAGGATCAGGTTTTTCGGATTTACCTTCCTACTTTTCCGTTTGGATTAAACTTATTATATATATATATATATATATATATATATATATATATATATATATAAAGTTTATTTATCTATAAATTAAAATGTCCGGTGTGAAGCCGAATACATAGGACGGACAAGTCTTAGGTTAGAATCGAAAATAAGCCAACATGTTTTCAAGTATATTATATTAAATTTTCATACTCCTGTATCGTAAAACCTAGGTAGGTTTGTTCGCTCTAGGTTAGCTACTTACGAGAGCCATTCAATAAATAAGGTGAATTTTT
Organism: Ascarosepion bandense; assembly: GCA_037127315.1. Classification (NCBI taxonomy): domain Eukaryota; kingdom Metazoa; phylum Mollusca; class Cephalopoda; order Sepiida; family Sepiidae; genus Ascarosepion; species Ascarosepion bandense. The sequence continues at coordinate 1,298,932 of JBBBDQ010001862.1, read as the reverse complement.
CGGTATATGGCCTTCGAATAATAATAGCTTACTTTTTAAAGATTTTTTTCTTTATTTCTTTTTCAAAGTGATTTTTTTTTTCAGAATGAAAACAAAAATTTGAGAATTTTGGAGGAAACAAAGAAGGCCGACCAAGTAGCATGCACCAGGATTGAACAGAGGTCAGTTATCAATTTTTGGTTGCTGAAGGGTGCAAACCAGTTGAAATTCATAGGAGAATGTCAACAGTGTATGGTGCCATATGTTTCAGCCAAAAAAATATCTACAAGTGGGCTACATTGTTTAAAGAAGAACCGAGCAGTGTTGAAGATGAAAACAGACTTGGGAGGCCTAAAGAAGTGAGGTGTCATAAGGTGATCGAATCAGTCAATGACCATATTCAGTCTGACAGAAAGGTGACAGTGGATGACATTTTAAGAACTTTGAGCTTATCTGTTGAACAAACGCAAGGGGTCATCAGTCACATGGTGTCGTCTTGCATCAAGACAACGCAAGGCCTCACACAGCAGCCCAAACGGTGAAGACCATCAACGAGTTGGGCTGGGAACTGCTCCCTCATCCCCCTTACAGCCCCGACTTTGCCCCTTCAGACTTTATATTTTCCCGTCCCTTGAAAGCATTCACGAGAGGCATGAATTTTGAAAGTGACGAGGAAGTGCTGTGAGCGATTGGCTGAGACATCAGTTCAAAGATTTTTACTCTGAGCGAACACGAAAGCTTGTGCACAGATGGGAAAAGTGTGTGACACTGCCAGGAGACTGCGTTGACAAATAAAAAAAAAGGTAAGCTTCTATCTGTATTAGAATTCCTTATACCGAAAAATTCATCTCATTTATTAAATGAATCTCGTATATATATATATATATATATATATATATATATATATATATATATATATATCCTTCAGCTTCTTCTCTCACACTTCCCGCCTGTGGAACTCCCTCCCGTATTCTTGCTTTCCTGACGGCTACAACCTCCAGAAATTTAAATGCAAAGTCAATACTCATCTACTAACCACTGGACTCTAGCTCTCTCCCCTCCCCTGTATAACCTTCCCTTTCTCTCCACCTATGTATCTGTCATCGCACCTGCTTTCTATTGTTCCTTTCTAACTAGTTTGTACTCCTCACTCTTTTCTAATTAATCTTTTTACATTTATGTAACCCCTTGCACATCAGTGGCGTTACCGACTTGCTCGGGGTGAAATGATTAAAAAAAAATATCTTGTAAACATATACTGTTAAAAATAAGAGACAATCAATGTCTATTATGTATTTTTTTTTCATCATTTCACCCCAAGCAAGGCGATAGAGGGGGCTACAAGTAAAAGTTAAAAAGATTGAAAAAGAGAAAATCAGAAACCGCATCCTAAACAGGAAACAAGGCATGAGCCTCTTCACCTGTTCAATAGACGTGGGTGGAGTGTGAACCGGGCGATAGTTTAGTCTATCTACTCCAATTGTAAAAAAAAGCGAATGCACACATTTCTTTGTTCTTGAGAATTTACAACAAAATTATTAAACACTGCTTATTTATTAGATTATTTATTTGCATGAATATTTTTTTTAATTTACAACATTCTAAAAATGCGAACCAACTAATACAATGCAGTGTTTACCATTTACTAATTTATAAAGAAATAAATATGAAAATAATGTTCTAGTCATAAATTTATAAAAATATGTGAATCAACTATAATGAAATCCTTACTTACTATTTTATAAAGTTTGAATTGATTGGGAATATGACAAATGTTTGCCAATCACTACAAAGAACACAATTCACCAGCTTCATCAATTGCTTTAGTCAAGGTGTTTAGTGCCCATTTCATCTTTTAAGATTTCTTTATCAGTTACCACTTGGCTGACAATGAATAATTTATTGGCTGATTTTGTAAGCCTTTTTAGAAAAAGAAGCAACAATTTTAATTTTTTTTTCAAAATTGTGTTTTAAAAAAATAGTAGGCATTCAAAATCTGATTTTATAGATTTTTAAAAATTTTTAAATTAAATAAAGATTTCTTTTGAAATTAATTTCTTAAATGATAAACAATATGACATTGTACTTGGTTCATATATTTTTTATAATCTTGCTGATGAGGGTGTCTTGGTAGTAAACATCAATAGTGGTGTCTACAGAAAAAACTGTCCTTTTGGAAACATCATTTATTTTGTGGGCATAAAGGTTAAACTTTGCCAAGATATTAACAGTGTTAAATCCAGGTACAGTTTGTTTATATTACAGAATTAATTTAACATTTGAATTTGAGTAAATGAATGCAGCTGATAGAAAAGAGCCTTACTGTCTTGAAGATCAGAATGTATTATCATTTCTCATTATTTTTTATAGAAATTTTTAAATTTTTAAAGTTTTTTAAATTTTTAAAGTTGAGATAACAGATAAATTGAAAGTAAATATAAAAACTGATAAAGAATTTTATCAAGGAAAAGGCAAACAAGATTAGATATTTAATGTTACTATTACTTTATCAATAATGAAAGTAAGACATTATTATAATAATTATAGTAATAATAATGAGGATGATGATTACGATGATGGTGGTGGGAATTGATACAGTTTACATAATGATAGGAAGTACAGTAATTGTCCACAGGTAAATCCATAAAGTTAAAAAGAAGTTAGAACTGTATGAAAATCTTGGGCTTATTCAATAACTCAACTCTTAATTCTTTAGAACTATAATCTGTTTAGAATGGGAAATAAACATGTAATAGTAGAATATGATTATAGATTTGGATTACAAACTTTAAAATTGTTGAATTTTTTAATAATAGCCAGTGTAAATTTTATAAGAAAAATTTAAAACCTTTCTTTATCAATCATGAGACAATTTAATTTTTAGATTTATCCATTGTTTTATAGAAAAATAAATTTAAAGAATGATTGTAGTAAAACATAATTTTATGTCATAATACTTTTTTATAACAGAAAAGTGATGCCATCAAAAATCAGAATTATGATTAGCAATTTTTAGAAGTTAATTTGGCCAATAAAAATGTAAAATTGAGTATTTCAAAGACACTGTCTCACATCATGCGTTTCAAAGACTTCCTTCAGTTTGATGATGTTTTCATGCTGAACTCTCTTCAGTATTGCGACTTCTCGTTCCAATAACTTTATAGCTAAAGACTGTGAAAAACAAAAGTAAAATCTGTTTAATCTGCTGAAAATTGTACAAGGGATTTCCAAAAGTAAATTAGAAATTCATTTGTGTAACATTGTTTTTTTTACTTTTTAGAGCTTGATTAATTATACAAATATTATGAGAATATCTTTTATGTTTCACTCAAATCATGAGCCGTTCTTAACATCGTAATTTACGGTGAAAATAAAGACACACATTCTCTAAAATTTGGATAATTTCTTATTAAGTTGGTTCTAAGCTTTCGGCTCACATGAGCCAATTTCAGAGAGGTTACAAGGACGTTAACACAAAAACATCCGCCATCAGCGACGATTTTATTTTGTGTTGACATAAAACTTCGCTAAGCAACGGCAATATTTAATAAAATTAGCAAACGCAGTTCGCAAATTTGTAATGCGGTTCTATGATGTCACACTGTGTGAGAGCTCGAAATGATAACAGAACCATATATTTAAATGAAATGTAATGTGTTATGACCAGAGTTAAACATGATTTTATTAAGTGAAGTTTGTTTGGATTTAATGTAGATGGCCTCCAATAACTGAAGGTTTTTTTTACTGTGTGTATGAGTGAGGATTATTGTATTGTTGACTAAAATCTGTCTGATATTACCTAAATGGTTATGTTTTACTAAGAAATGTTGTTTAATTTAGTGAATGTTTTATAATTATCTGCTACCTCGATACACTATATATATATATATATATATATATATATTAAAGTGTGGGTTGTTTGAATTTAATGTTGGTGGCCTCCAATATCTGAAGGTTCTTTTTACTGTGTGCGTGAGTGAGGATAATTTTATTGTTTTGTATATATATATATATATATATATATACATATTTATTCAGCGGAAATTTTTATCCAAGCGGAAAAAGCAGGAAGGTAAATTCCAAAAACCCGATCCTAATTAATATTAAAAAATTGATTTTAATATTAAAAAATGATACAGGAAGAGAGCTCCATGTAATAAAATATTACAGAGCAAATATAAATTAAAATAGGATTAATTCAAGGATGTTGGATGACCATTTCGATATGAAAATCCCCACGGGGGATATCACATCACCTCAGCAACAGACGTGATGCGTTATCCCCCGTGGGGATTTTCATATCGAAATGGTCATTCAACATCCTTGAATTAATCCTATTTTAATATATATATATATATATATATATATATATATATATATATATATATATTGCATAAACATTCTCGTATAAATATTTATCTATCAGTGTCGGTGTGTTTGTGCATGTTTGTATATGCGGGCGCGAGAAAACTGTTGATAAAAAATATGTGAAAAGTAACGGAAGATTAAATTTTTGATTATTTGTTTATTGTTCAAATAAATAATATATATATATATATATATATATATATATATATATATATATATAATGATAGAATAAAAAATAAATTAAGCAACTTTAAAAATAATCTATTTCGCACACACACACAGACATACACACACACACAAACACACACATGTATGTGTCTTTGTACATGGGGGAAAAAGGTTCTCTCCTAGGCCATGTATATATAAATAGTGACTGTATCACTTTATATTGTCTGGGGTGTTCATAGGTATATGTACATTTTTGTACATTTTAAAATGAGTCAACTCACATCATCGTTTCCTATCTTAGCAAAATTCCTCCAACAGATATAGCAGACATGGTCTTGTTCCTCAAGTTTATGCCAACTGATCGTGTCTGTAACTCAAGGGATGTTAATTTCCTGAGTTTGACTCGCCAGTCTTTTGAGACACACATTCCGACTTTGTCGCGCCCAGAGGCTTCTTCGCGTGATCAAAAATTGTGACGGGTCAAATAACAGTAGCAGACTGTCTCAGCAAGAGAGCTTTCAAGTAGAATATACGCTTACTAAACCAACTAAAAAAAACAAAAAAAAAAAAAACAAAACAAAAAAAAACTTGAATGAAATGCTAAGTTAAAATAAAATTTCTTGTGGATATTCATGCCGGAAGAACGTTCCTTTGTCAATAGCAAAATCGATCAGAATTATGTTTGAGTATTGTCATATATATATATATATATATATATTGTAAGAAATCGATAGACCACGTAGGTTTTAAATCCTCTGTTCAAGCATTTACTTTTATAAAGAGTGCTCGATACAGAGTAGAGCTTTATATTGTAATAGTTGTTACAATGGTTTATAAAAGCATAAGCAATGCTTTTATAAACTATTGTAACTATATCAATATATATATATATATATATATATATATATATATATGTATATATATATATGTATATATGTATGCATGCATGTATGTATGTATGTATGTATGTATGTATCCAATATGTTGCAATTTAATCTGTGTACAAATAGAGCTTTAAAATTTCACAAACAAATTGACAAGTCGATAAAAGCTAAATTTTGTAATTTGTGTATGTATATATGCGTGGGTATATTAATCTGTATATGTGTCTGTTTGCCAGTGTTTGTGAATATACTCGTCTATTTTTCCATCTGTGGATATTTGTAGGTTTATTTATGTTTGCGTTCTTTCTCTTCCTTGTTTAATATATGGATAATCTTCTAAATGTAATAAATCGTTAAACTTAGAATTTTTTTAAAAAATTTCGTAAAAATAATAAAGTAGATCTAATAGTTAATTAACCCTCTAGGGCCATTCGTATCATATTTGATACAGTATTTCCCTATAAGGAAACATTTGGTATTTTCCCTATAAGGAAACTTTTGGTATTCATTGACTGAGCAGTCAGTACTGCTTTCATTTGAAATTTATAAAATATTTCTCTTAAAAAAATTTTCAGGAAAATATTTCTTTCAAGGCTTGTTTTAATACTGTATCAAATATGATACGAATGGCCCTAGAGGGTTAATAATATAATATGATTAAGGCTTCTACTTGTCATAAAGTGGGGTATCAGTTCTATATTGTTATATGAAGTAATAAACAGATCCCCCACTAATTCATTTCTACTTAACCCTCTATAGGGCCATTTCTTATCATATTTGATACTGTATTTCCCTATAAGGAAACATTTGGTATTTTCCCACTGTGAAGGAAACATTTGGTATTCATTGACTGAGCAGTCAGGTACTGCTTTTCATTTAGAAATTTAACATAAAATATTTCTCAAAAAAATGTTCAGGAAAAATATTTTTCAAAAGGCTTGTTTACCACTTTTTGTTATCAAATATGATTACGGCAACGTGGCCCTAGAGGGTTAATAATATAATCAATATGATTAAAAGGCTTCATATACTTGTCATAAAGTGGGGGATCAGTTCTATATTGTTATGAAGTAATAAACAGATCCCCCACTAATTACTACTTAACCCTCTAGGGCCATTCGTATCATATTTGATACAGTATTTCCCTATAAGGAAACATTTGGTATTTCCCTATAAGGAAAAATTTGGTATTCATTGACTGAGCAGTCAGTACTGCTTTCATTTGAAGTTTATAAAATATTTCTCTTAAAAAATTTTTCAGGAAAATATTTCTTTCAAGGCTTGTTTTCATACTGTATCAAATATGATACGAATGGCCCTCGAGGGTTAATAATGCTGATCTCAATTTAATTAAAAATATTAATACTAATGCCCCAACAAATTATTTTTAAATCTGATCACATATTCTCCAAATTAGATGTTGCTTTACTCTGATTGGTTCACATTGTACATACATTGAACAATGCATCCCGGATTAAAGGGGGTTTCCTTGTTTTTAACCTTTTAAAAATATTCAATTTGAAACAAACCTCATCACTTGACAAGAAAGTGTCGAAACATAATATATATATATAGGATGTGGTGATTTTAAGAGATATATTTACCAAAACTACACAATATCTTGAAATAGTAAATCGAAATTTATTAAATTCGCTATTGGTTTCAATCCCCGCATCGATGAAACCTCAAAAACTTCATTTTTACCTCTACAGTTTGGAGTTAAATTGTTGAAGTTTTTCGGTATCCTTGTATACTAATGAGCCAGCCATGACTCATTCTATGTTTCACTGATAGAAGGGTTAACCAATCAGAAGGCTAAAAATATTCAGCGCGACGTGTTTAAAGCCGACCATATTTTCCTGAGTATTGACTGACTCGTGAGTGTTAAACTTTGAATTTGTTCCATTGAACAGATTACGTACTGCGCTGTATTCTATATTCAAAAACTATGGTTGACAGAGTCAACATAAATAACAGGACAGATTGGTTTCTATAGCCTTGGGTGGCAACCAGTCTACCGCAGAATGTAATCGCTAATTATTGCGGGATAATCTTCTACCTATTCAGTCATGTCTCTTTCCAGACATGATCGCCCAATGTGTATCACATAAATCACTTAACTGTCTGACTTAACCTTATTTAAATTGGTGAACGCTGCCATAATCCTTGTCTCTTTGATCGTTCTGCTGGTCACTCGCTCAACTGCGCCTCACACATGATAATAAAGGTGACGCAGTCTGTGGAGTTAGGTTGTCAGATGTCAGGGGTAAGGTGGTGGTAGAAATAACTTGACTGGCTTATTCATGAGTGGTACAGTTCAGAATCTTACGACTGAGCGTTTCGGGCTATAATAAAAGCAAAATATAATTCATCCTGGCTAATGGATAACAGTATAGCCGAAATCATTTGGATAAACAAAACTTTCGGCAATTTTTATATAACTTATGTTCTGAAAAAAAAATACAAGTATATGATTATATGAAAAATTTAGACTAAACTCTGAACCATACCATTTTGTCTGTCAGTATTAAACAAAACATTAATATATATATATATATATATATATATATATATATATATATATATATATACTAGCATGCTCGGGTGTAATGAAAGCTTTAAAACTAATCCATGGTCCTGGAGCTCAGACTCTTTGAACGTTGGCACGAAAGACTAAAAAGCAATAGTTGTTTCCAGGTAAAGCGAAACCGTAGACTGAAAGAAAAATGAAAGGATGTAAGTCAAATTTTGATTTCCTGCTATCGATATCAAATAAGTTTTTTTCGTCGTAAACTAGGAGTAAATGGTATCATGGCGGAGACTAAGAACTACAATTATACCTACTTAGAGCCAAACCCGAAGCAAAAACTAAAATAAAAGGGCTGAAAAAATATAGTCACACAGGCATATAAACACACACACACACAAACATTTTGCCGTTTATATATATATATATATATATATATATATATATATATATTATCGATTTTCTGCACTATTGTAAGAATTGCAACCTTGAAACTTCTGAATATCGTTTCTTATGTCTTTGTCTATGAGTGTATCAAATTTGATTAAAATCGGACCATTCCTTCTATAACCCGATTTTTTCGATTATCGATTTTCAATATTTATCGGGGGTAACTCGACACAAATCCTAGCTAAGACCACTCGCAGGAGCTTATAGTACAACTGTGTAAATTTTCAAGAAAATCGGTTCAGCCGTTTCGGAGTCTATAGGTAACGGACGAACACACACACATACACACGCACAGACAAAGTTCCATCTATAAATAAGTTTATATATATATATATATATATATATAACGTAGAATGCTTAGGATATTAGTCAGGTAAATATCACCTGAAGAAGAACAGTTTTGTTCGAAATGTAAAAATTTGTGTGTAGTGATACTATACTTTATAAATTATTGTAATAACAAAATTATAATATATATATATATATATATATTCCATTCAGAAGTATGTTTGAGCTGGAATCAAAGGGTAGTATCTGATGTACTCATCTCAAGCAGAAATGACAATATTCCTGATAACGAGACATTCGGCATTGATTGTGCGAACAGTGAGTTCAAATCTATAAAAGCTATCTATTAAAACAATTTTTCAATAATTTCTTTCTCAACTCTTATTGCTCTTTCCAGTATTTACGGAACCTTTCACCGTTAATACTTTAATTTTTCATAAGCAATTCATTTTCGTTGTCGCTACTGCTGAAAGTCCTTAAATAGTGTTGCTTCTGTTATTTGACAAACTGCTTTATTTATTATTCTCTTTGCATCTGTCCACGTGATTCGAAAAGTATAATCATAAGACCCGACATGATTCATTTGATGGAGGAAATTTTAAATATTAATATGAGAAAACATTTTTATGCAGCAGACTGTTTAGATACGGAACCAGTAAACCTATTTATATAAACGAAGAATGACAGGCGTCCTTTGGGGCGATTTACGCCGTTTCCCAGTTCTCTGTAGTATGTAAGAAAATCAGAAAAACCGGAACGCGTTTTTTTTTAATTATTTAAACCTAGTCAAGGCAAAACCGTCACTTGTGAGCAGGAGTGTACAGCGAGAGAAAAAAAAAAGGTAGAAGAAATATTGAAGAAATGATAAAAAATAGATGGGAATCAAGCAGATAAAAGATGGCAATTGATGTTGCATTTAAACCTTTGGAGATTGTAGCTGTCAGGGAAGCAAGTATAGAAAAGGCAAAAACAAGTTACAGGAGATGTCGAAGAAAGGATAATAGAAAGATGAGAATCAAGAAGATAGAAGATGGCAATTGATGTTGCATTTAAACTTTTGGAGATTGTAGCTGTCAGGGAAGCAAGTATAGAAAAGGAAAAGCAAGTTACAGGAGATGTCGAAGAAAGGATAATAGAAAGATGAGAATCAAGAAGATAGAAGATGGCAATTGATGTTGCGTGTTAACCTTTTGTGCATATCAGGGGAGCAAGAAAAAGGAATCGAATTCTACGAGCGGGAAGTGCGAGAAAAAAACTATTTGAGTAGAAGAGAAGGTTATATTTAACAATTTCGACGAGGAAAGGTTTTGACCTTTAGGCTAATCTGGTAGAACGCGTAAATATATGTGGTGAGGGCACCCTGGATAGAAGCTTGTAGAAAAGACAAAGGCAAGCCAGGTCATGTCTGTAAAATAGTGACTAAAGGCGGTTTGCTAAGTCAAGGACCGGTTATATTGCAGATCCCCCTTTGGATTTTATGAAAACTCCGAGATAAAAAGTAGAACTCTCGACCAGATACGAAAACATTATTCAATGCACGGATATATGATAGATTCATAAATAATAATATAATATAATATAAAATTTAATCATTTTTGTTTTAATAAAAAATATTTTAGTCGAGTTTGACACGTGTGATTCGATTTCTGTGACGTAAGCTAGCAACCATCTTAGATCTTTTACGGAGCAAATGTAAACAATCGTGTCCATTGGCCAAAAAGTGTGAAAGGGAAAATTGCTGAACTTAAAACTCAACAAGTATGTGTCGACCTGGCTTTCCTGTAGATATGTGTCCCTAGAAATTTTGAATGGCGTATCTTAAAAAATGTAGGCGTGCATAGGGAACAGTCACACACAGACTCGCAGATTGCCTTTAAACTTTTGGAGATTGTAGCTGTCAGGGAAGCAAGTATAGAAAAGGAAAAAAACAAGTTACAGGAGATGTCGAAAAATGAGCCTTTATATTTAATTTTTATTCCGGCATTTTTAAAATTCATTTTGCCAACAAAAAATGTGAATATTTTTCCCCGTAATTTTGAAACAAAGAAATACTTAACTAAAACGTTCTGAGTTGCCCGGGCAACGCCGGGCTATGATGCTAGTATATATATATAAAAGACAATCTGTGAGTCTGTGTGTGACTGTTCCCTATGCACGCCAACATTTTTTAAGCTACGCCATTCAAAATTTCTAGGGAGACATATCTACAGGATAGCCAGGTCGACACATACATTTTGAGTTTAAGTTCAGCAATTTTCTGTTTCGCACTTTTTGGCTAATGGTGCAAATTGCTTACATTTGCTCCGTAATAATCTAAGATCTAAGATGGTTGCTAGATTACGTCACAGAAATCAAATCACACGTGTAAAAAAAAAAACAAAAAAAAAACAAATAAGCCTTTATAATTAATTTTTATTCCGACGTTTTAAAAATTCATTTGGTCAACAAAAAATGTGAATATTTTTCCCGCGTAATTTTGAAATAAAAGAGATATTTTTTTTAAATTTCTGAACTGAGAGCGTAATAGTTTTTATATTTCTACATTTTAAAATATTTTTCCAAAATTTCTGAACTAAGGGCGGAATGATTTCTATATTTCTAATTTCAATAAAACAAAGTAAATAATTTTTTTTATGTTAAATTCATTTAGTCAACAAAAAATGTAAATATTTCCCCCCGTAATTTTGAAACAAAAACAAACGCAATGTTGTTTACAATGTCATACAAAACATCAAATCACGTTTACGCAAAACAAAAGAAAATAGATTTTTTAATAGAATTTTTTAACAATTTTTAAAAAACATTTTTTTATATAATTATTTTTTAATATAACCGAGACTTACTACGGAAATATTCTGATTTGCACGGGCAATGCGGGACAATGATGCTAGTTTAGGATAAAGCTCATTGCATCTTTTTGCGTTGATAAGGTCATCAAAGGACTAAAAGCGTAGGTGATTTTGATGTAGTACCGCTATGGAACTATAAAATAATGAGTCAACACGGTGGTAGGTCAAGAACATATATGATGTCAACAAGAGATACAAACAGATATAAAGAGAAAGAGTAATAATAGCTTGGCTACAAGTGACAGACAGACAGACAGACAAGGCTGATCTGAACTGAAGTCGTACTGGAAACCAGTGTCTCTGTTTCCCCGGCTCTGTCCTCCAGAGTTAATATAGACAAAGAAGAATCCATTATTAAGTGGGTAACTCCCCACAACAGATATAAATACAGTTTTCCTCTTGTCATCTATCTATCTATCTATCTATCTATCTATCTATCTATCTATCTATCTATCTCAGTATGTTCATAGCTATCGCAATATGTTCATATCTATCTATCTATCTATCTATCTATCTATCTATCTATCTATCTAGTTTTGGCTATTTCTATCTATCTATCTATCTATCTATCTATCTATCTATCTATCTATCTATCTAGTTTTATTTATTCTATCTATCTATCTATCTATCTATCTATCTATCTATCTATCTATCTATCTATCTATCTATCTATCTATCTATCTATCTATCTATCTATCTATCTATCTATCTACTATCTATCTAGTTTTGGCTATTATCTATCTATCTATCTATCTATCTATCTATCTATCTATCTAGTTTTGGCTATTCCTATCTATCTATCTATCTATCTATCTATCTATCTAGTTTTGGCTATTCCTATCTATCTATCTATCTATCTATCTATCTATCTATCTATCTATCTAGTTTTAGCTATTCCTATCTATCTATCTATCTATCTATCTATCTATCTATCTATTTTAGCGTATTAATATTACACATACTAAATATTTAACCAGCTTTTTTTAGAAAGTACATTTCAACTTTCTCCTCATGAACAAAAAAGCATCCAAAACAATCATATGCGTATCGGGTGACCACCGATAAGAAACAAGATAGTTTACCTGGGTAGGTTACCTGGTAAAGTAACGCGAGGGTAAGAATCTGACATTGTAAAATCCGAAACATGTATTTTAGCCAGGAAAATCTCACTGAGGAATCGTCTCAGAGTATTTGAAAAATGACTGACTGACTGAACTTCAATTTCAAATTAGATGGGTACCAAGAGATAAGCCAGATTGACTTTCACTTTCAGTGGTAACCTAGGAATAGTAGCACTAAGAAGATAAATTCTTCTTCTATGTGCCCTGTCCATTCAGGACGTAGGTGATCATGTCTTTCCACGTCTTCCTATCCCTGGTGGCTCTTAGCACGCTTTCTCCTATTACACCACCAAAATCCCGCTCTGCCATTCACTAGCCCAAGCCCATAAATCTAGAATATAAATGTATAGAAACTAGCATGGCCACAAATTGAGGGATCAGTTTATTTATTGCTTATAATATAGATTTGATCCCCCACTTTATTTCCACATTATAATTGCTTATAAACATTTGGCATATATCTTCTTCTATGTGCCCTGTCCATTCAGGACGTGGGCGATCATGTCTTTCCACGTCTTCCTATCCCTGGTGGCTCTGAGCACGCCTTCTCCTGTTACACCATGCAATCCCCGTTCTGTCATCCACTAGCTTGAGCTAGTGGATGACAGAACGGGGATTGCATGGCCATAAATCTAGAATATAAATGTATAGAAATTAGCATGGCCACAAAATGAGAGATCAGCTTATATAGTGATTATAATATAGAATTGATCCACTTTATACCCACATTATAATTTCTTAGAAACAGTTTGCATATATCTTCTTCTATGTGCCTTGTCCCTTCAGGACGTAGGCGATCATGTCTTTCTACCTTTCTCTATCGCTGGTGGCTCTGAGCACGCCTTTTACTGTTACACCGTGCAATCCTCGTTCTGTCACCTGATTAGGTCCTTCAAATATGTTATCCGTTGCTTTCCCCTGTCTCCTTTTCCCTCTATCTGGCCTGTTAGTATCAGATTCTCCAGGCTCTTCTTCCTCATTGCATGTCTCAGGAAAATTAGCTGTCTCTTCCTGATGCTCAGTATTAATTTCCTTTTTGTTTCCATCATTTCCAAGACCTCATAATTGCTCACATGCTCTATCCATGAGATTCACAGCATCCTTCTCTAGAACCACATTTCAGCTGCTTCAAGTTTTTCCTTCATCTTTGGTGATATTGACTGCCATACTGACAGCACATAGCAATCCAGTATTCTCTTCCTAGTTTCAAGAGAAATTGTCGTGTTTCTTAATACCTTACTCAACTTCTGGAATGCTTCCTTCACCACGGATCTCTGTGTCGCACTTTCCGTCTTCTGTTATAACGCTTCCGAGGTATTTGAATTTTTGTACCTTCTTGATTCTGTATTTGGCATATTGGGCTGCCCTTTTTGCTGATGGCCATGCATTCAGTTTTCGTGCAGTTTATTTCTAGTCCTTTCTTGATACTTTCTTGTGCTACCTTCTGTAAGAGGTTTTGCCACCGATATGAACTCTTCTTTAGATTGTTGTACCTGTTGATACAGGTACTTTCTAAGTTATTCCACAGAGAGGGTGATAACGGTCATATCATATTAAACACCTGCGCAGGTTCATCAAAGTAAGAATAGATTTTTAGTTTGGTTTAGTTTGGCTTGTTTTACGGCATATCAACACCTCAAATTTTTTTTTTTAATGCCGACAAGATTTTAAAAATAGATTTGTGTGAAAAGAATATATATTCTTTGAAAGAAACAAGTTTGTAAACCAGCTTTCTTTGATGTAATTTTCTTCTGAGATTTGTGTTAAAAGTAAAATGCAATGCTTTTATGTAATTTTTCCCCAAAATTATTTTTGGTAATATTTTATTTACCCTCAAATTTATTGCTCGTAATATATTTTTTCTTTCAAAAATGTATTCCTGGAATTATTATCATAATGGTCTATTTTTATGCTCGCTTTGTGTTTCGACCCCGGTTTTCCCATAGCTGAGACCCTAACAGGTGCTACTACCCCGGGGTTAGGGTAGACCTGGAAGAAATACCCATTAAGAGGTGGTGCCATGCTTCTCACAACCTCTCAATCAGAGGCTTTGCTGCTGGATGCAGATTATTTGCTTGTAAAAAAATATAACGAACCCGATAGGAATTGAAACTCGGTTCTCTGATTCCCATTTCCGGGCCATTTTCCATTACACCACCACCGTATCGAAGAGTACAGTATCATGTATTCTCATGCTGGCACCCATCTAGTTACTGACAAGTCTCGGCTTCTCTTAACTTCGGGTGATGGGATGAGAAAGAGCGGTTCAATGTGATAAGGTCGTAAGCACATCCAGATATTTTGAAAGTAATTAAGAGGAAATGCAAACAGCCCCTCTACAGTAAAAGACAAAAACAAAATCAAAAAGAAAACAAATATAAAAACATCAATTTATGGAGACTAAACAGTCAGCAAGATAAAAATGATTAGATATTTAAGTGACACACACACACACACACACACACACACACACACACACACACACACATACATATATATATATATATATATACTCATCCGCAGACATACCTGTTTTGCTGTATCACAACTCATCAGTTCGGTTAGACAGCCGATTGCTTTTTACCCAGGATTGAAACCAGAATTGGCGTATATATATATATATATATACTACCGCCCATAATTATTTGGTCAAACCCCAGTGTTTAAAAAAAATGATGCATTTCATACTATTTTTTAGTATTTATTACCAAGTTAATAATTGCAAGTGCAAATAGAATGGTTCTTTTGTTAATACTGCACAATAACATGTGCATCAAATGAATTTATAAATATTTATAATTACCTATATAGCAGTTTTATATTATAAATATTTTATAATCACCTATATAGCGGTTTAATCAATGAAAGAATAAAGAAAATTTAGGGTGATTCGGACGAGTTCATCTTTGCTTCTACGTCTTGTTAAATTTTGTTAAGTAATAATAACAAAAGAACCTTTCTATTTTCATTTAGAATTATCCACTTGGCAATGCGATTGTTAAATTGTCGCTATTTGTCTTGTAAAATTTTGCAAAGTAATAATCACAAAAGAACCATTCTATTTTTATTTAGAATTATCCACTTGGCAATGAATACTAAAAATAGTATGAAATACATGATTTCTTTTAAAAAACTGGGGTGGCCTAATAATTATGGCCGGTAGTGTATATATAGATATATATAGCAAATCTACAGGGTGCGATGGTTAATTTGTCGCTATTTGTCTTGTAAAATTTTGCAAAGTAATGATCACAAAAGAACCATTCTATTTTTTTTTTTAGAATTATCCACGTGGAAATAAATACTAAAAATAGTATGAAATACATGATTTCTTTTAAAAAACTGGGGTGGCCTAATAATTATGGCCGGTAGTGTATATATAGATATATATAGCAAATCTACAGGGTGCGATGGTTAATTTGTCGCTATTTGTCTTGTAAAATTTTGCAAAGTAATGATCACAAAAGAACCATTCTATTTTTTTTTTAGAATTATCCACGTGGCAATAAATACTAAAAATAGTATGAAATACATGATTTCTTTTAAAAAACTGGGGTGGCCTAATAATTATGGCCGGTAGTGTATATATAGATATATATAGCAAATCTACAGGGTGCGATGGTTAATTTGTCGCTATTTGTCTTGTAAAATTTTGCAAAGTAATAATCACAAACGAAACATTCTATTTTTTTTTAGAATTATCCACTTGGCAATAAATTCAAAAATAGTATGAAATACATGATTTCTTTTAAAAAACTGGGGTCGCATAATAATTATGACCGGTAATATATATATATGGGTGGGTGAATAAAGCCGAAAGTGAAAAAAACACTGATCTTTTGCTTATATATATCATACCAAGTCAAAGTGCTGGTATAAATTAGTATTAAGTGATTTTCGAAACGTTACTTAGTTGTATCACAAAGCCAAAGGCATGAGACACAATGTGAGAATCGAAATAACTATTGAGTCGTAATTCATCTGGCTAGACAAGTTTGCTAATCATTACACCTCATTGAAGTGCCCAGATGTGTGGATCTACGATTTGCAAAGTAATCGAAATTCGACAAAGGTCAACCAGAAATAGGTTCTTGAAATCTCCTGTGACCTTACTGGCGATTCTTGATATTTCTAACCTGACCGTAAGATATATAGTGTAGAGAGGTTAATACATTGAATTTAAATTTGTGTTATCCTAAATTGGTAACATTAAAAAAAAAGAAGAAAGAAAATAGACGGTGAAGAATAAAGAAGAAGCGGAAAAGATCGAAAAAATGTCGAAAGAGATAAAGAAAAAAAGAAAAAATAAGAGGATAAAAGAGAAGAAAAAAGAAAAACAGGGAAAGTAAAAAAAGAAAAAAAAGACAAAAAAGATAAGAATAAGAAAAATGATAAAGAGTTGAAAAAGAAAAAAAGAAAGAATGAAAAGAAAAAGAAAATATGAAGAAAAAGATGCTGAAAAATGAAAACGAAAAAGAACAAAAAGAAAACAAAAACAGGGAAAGTAAAAAAAAGAAAAAATTAAGACAAAAAGATAAGAATAAGAAAAATAAGGAAAAGTTGAAAAAGAAAAAAGAAGGAATGAAAAGAAAAAGAAAATATGAAGAAAAAATGCTGAAAAATGAAAAAGAAAAAAGAAGAAAAAGAAAACAAAGAACTGGGTAAGCAAAAAAAAAAAAAAGAAAAAAAGAAAACAAAAAAGAATAAGAAAAATAAGCAAGAGTTGAAAAAGAAAACAAAAGGAATGAAAAGAAAAAAAAATATGAAGAAAAAGATGCTGAAAGATGAAAAAGAAAAAAGAACGAAAAGAAAAAGAACAGGGAAAGTAAAAAAAAAGAAAAAAAAGAAGACAAAAAAGATAAGAATAAGAAAAATAAGAAAGAGTTGAAACAGAAAAAAAAAAGAAGGAATGAAAAGAAAAAGAAAATATAAAGAAAAATCTGCTGAAAAATGAAAAAGAAAAAGAAGAAAAGGTAAACGAAAAACACGAAGAAGAAGATGATGAAGAAAAAGAAGAAAAAAAACCAGGAGTAGAAGAAGAAAAAAGAGCGGTAAAAAGAGGACGAAGAAAAAAAATAAAAAGAATGAGAAAGAATGAATTAACAAGGAATATTTCGATTAAAAGTAAAAGAATACGACGCATGTCTTGTAAATATTTAATGATTGATTCAAATCTCGAGGTCGCTGCACTGTTATGTGTTTCCATGTGTGAATTTATTTTATTTATTTATGCATTTATTTTTCTGTTCCTGAATTTATGTAATTAGTGTGTTGTGGAGTAGTTTTCGCACTGAAGATTATAATCGTGCTATATCGGTTGATAACGACTTAACGAACCAAACTCTTAAGAATTGGTAATCTTCTACTGAAAGCTGACTCCTTAGTATCAACTGCCTTGTAGTTCTACTGAACTCCAATAGAACTCTACAGAACTTCTATGAACTTCCCAAGAACTTCTCAAGATCTTCTTTCGTTAACTTCCTGTTAACATTTATTAATATAGGAAGGAGTGGTTATAATTCTGAGGAATAGGTGTTGTCCCATAATAATGTGCATGTAAGTCTAAGTGCATATAATTGGAGTAGATAGACTTAACTATCGCCCGGTTCACACTCCACCCACGTCTTTTTAACAGGTGAAGTGGTTCATCCCTTGTTTCCTGTTTAGGATGTGGTTTCCGGTTTTCTTTTTTTTTCTCCAATCTTCTTTCACTTTTTTTTCTTTTCTCTTTTTTTTGTTCTCAATTGGAGTAGATAGACTTAACTATCGCCCGGTTCACACTACACCCACGTCTTTTGAACAGGTGAAGAGGTTCATTCCTTGTTTCCTGTTTAGGATGTGGTTCCCGGCTTTCTTTTTTTTTTTCTCCAATCTTCTTTCACTTTTTTTTCTTTTCTCTTTTTTTGTTCTCAATTGAAGTAGATAGACTTAACTATCGCCCGGTTCACACTACACCCACGTCTTTTGAACAGGTGAAGAGGCTCATCCCTTGTTTCCTGTTTAGGAAGTGGTTCCCGGCTTTCTTTTTTTTTTCTCCAATCTTCTTTCACTTTTTTGTTCTTTTCTCTTTTTTTTTTTGTTCTCAATTGGAGTAGATAGACTTAACTATCGCCCGGTTCACACTCCACCCACGTCTATTGAACAGGTGAAGAGGCTCATCCCTTGTTTCCTGTTTAGGATGTGGTTCCCGGCTTTCTCTTTTCCAATCATTTTACTCTTAAGTAGCCCCATGCGCATCAGTGGCGTCACCGCCTTGCTTGGGGTGATATGATAAAAATAAATAAATAAATAAGTGAATGAGAGCGTATTTGTTTGTGCTTGGGTAAATCATTTGCCTTTGTGTATGTATATATGTGTAAAAATTATTGGTTATTTATCTGAGATTGTTTATATAGTCCCCGTTGGTTGCACGCTTACATGTGTCCGTGTTTATTTCCATACGTGTATATATATTTTTTTTAATGCATTAAATTTAATTTTATAGTTGAAATGGCTAGAACTGACTCATAGTTTTAGGCTAAGAATTTATTTTTTCGCACATTTTCCCTGTGGGTGTCTCTTCTCAACCCTTGCATTTGTCAGTCAACTTTAATCTTAAAAAATCTAAATGCAATGTCAGTCGCTTTTGTCTGCCAATTTACGTCCCGTTCTTTTATTTCCCCCCCCTCTTTAATAATTTTTTACTCATATTCTTTGCATCTTAGTGGCTATATTACCTTGCTTGCAGTGAAATTATTAAAAAAATATCGAAATATATAATTTATGTATATCTGTGTGTGTCCAAAGAGATTTGGAATACTTTCGGACACTTCTATACAGTTTGGCTGGAATAACTTGAAGTATCTGAACTCATTTACTTATTTAGGAAGTAAGATGAAAGCAAATGCAGTATTTACATTATTGGGACTATTGTATTCATCTTTGTTGCAATTTGTACCATGTTTCGACTGTTGTAGGTTACGACCTTCTTCAGGTGCGGCTAGGAATTTTGAACCAAACCCTTTATTACAATCACTTGGGTATATGAACTTTATTCCTTGCCTTGATTTGCCTCTTTTGTAAGCTGGTTAATCTTTGACCAGTGGCCTGAGCGTACGCCCTCAGGTTCCCCACGTTTAAAAAACGACTTTGTGTCACAACTCGCTCCAGAAGGCCATTCATGTAAGTTACTTGTCCACCACTGCTCTAGTCTGAACTCATAACTCTTTGTGTCATGTCACAGGAACTAACCAACGGCTATATCCACTGGGCCATGTGTCCTTAAGGACAAGAACAACTGAATTTTTGGGACTCATAAACCTAATGTCCAGTAACCCTTGATAATGAAAGACTAAATCGAATCCCAAAGCTACAAGTTTATTTGGAAAGCTCCGACACTGCTTATTAAATAAGAAAGGTATCAAACTGGACTACAAAATACGGGTGTTTAGAGAAATTATTTTGACCACACAATTATACGGTTCAGAATCGTGGACCCATATAGGTCCAATTTTACTCAACTATATGTCTTTAAAAAAAGTAGTCTCCGCACGATCCGTAGCTATACTTTTGACGACAGCATGTTTAATGTTGGTATTCTCGCAAAATGCAACATTAGTGGAATTGAGACTTTCCTGATGAAGTCACAACTTTGGGCTTGTCATATTACAAGGATGGTTGACGACAGAATACTTAAGGTTTTCATGTCAGCGAACAATGTGCCGAATACTAAACTCCTGTGAACAGAAATAACTGGAGATATTTGTGTCGTATAAGTATCAGAAATTTTAAAACCAGTCGTATTGGCACGTTAAGAGACGAAAGACAATTGCGAAAAATATTCCTGTGACAATGTCCCGAGGTCCTCACTGTTGGCAAGTATGTGGATTGTATGCAGGTCACTAGCAGGACTGAACTGTCTCATACAATACAAAGCTTTTCTACACAATTTACATTGTTCGAACTATTGTCTCTGCTATGATTATGTCGTTTCGGCCGTTCTACGTTCCCGTCTTCTTTAGGTGCTAACAATTTCGAGCCCTTTAGTACAAGCAATGAGTTATATCATTCTCATTCCATGTACAATGCCAATTCTGGTAGCCATGTAACTGTCTCCTTTTCTAAAGTTTTTGTCGCCTTTGTAGCCTAATATTGAACTCACATCTCTTTGGGTCAAGTCACTGGAACTAACCAATATCTATATCCACTTGACCATAAGTCTTTCTTAAAGAGTTAATTTAAAGGGAGATAACTACATGCATAGCAGAAGTGATATCGCATATGGAATGAGAATGATATATATATGATCGTAATAAGTGGTTTTGTTCAAAATTCCTAGCCCCTGAATAAGGTCGGGGTGTACAACGGCTGAAACGCCGTAAACATTCCAGTAAAGATGTGGAAATTGTCCAAATAATGTAAATAGTGTAAATACTGCCTCATCTCATAAGTACAGACAAGTGTCCTTCTACTAGTAAACTGCCGACAAAAATAGTATTTTTTGCCCTAAGTATCATTAGAATTTAACTATATATATATATATATATATATAGTATTTTTTGTAGTATTTTTTGCCCTAAGTATCATTAGAATTTACCTATATATATATATATATATATATATATATATATATATATATATATATATGCTGTATAACCCGGCATTACTCAGGTGTTTTAGTGGTTATGTTGAAATAGTAACATCAAATGCTTATTCTAAAAACTGTAGTATGAGGTTGCCGCGATGCGTAAGTTTAAACAAATTCCAAGTAAAAAGGGATTCATGCTTTGTCTAATTGGCCAATAAACAAGAATGATGTATGTACAACATGAAAAACGGGACGGGCGTTACGGGATCTTCTAATGTGATGCGATTACGTTCTGACACAAGTGGATGCATTGTCCCTGCAACATCGGAGGGGTCGGCCCCTTGTAGAAAACTTGAAATTGCTATGGCATATGATAAGGTAGAGATTAAAAAAAACCCGATTTTTGTTGAAATACATCTAAGCATTTCGAAGAAATAATCGATCACAAAAAGCAACATATTCTATTAATTTTTGCCGCATCCAGTGTGTCAATTCAAATTTTGTTTGCATCAGATCTTGATCTACTAGTGACTCGATTTTGCTTGAGCTTGAGGGAAGTATCTAGAAGAAATACATAAAAGTGCGCAAAAGACCCCCTGGAGGTATGTTTGCCGTCGATTTGTAAGCAACACTGTAAATTGATTAAAATATTTTTGTGTACATTAAAGGTACGGACTAGATTTACAAGTTAACCGATTTTGGTTGAATTCGCCTAAGGCGTCTCGGAGAAGAAAAGTTCGTAAATTCTAAGCGTTTCGGTGATTCTTTGCCGTAACCTGTTAATCAATTCAAAATAACGATTAGTAAATCAATGCTTTATGTTATGAGCGATAGAAAATTTGGGTCAGTAACGTGTCTGAAAAACTGTCTCATCTCGCACATTTAAAAAAAATCTCTCATTTTTGTGTGCATTGAATAAAGTTAGCTTATCTGGTTTCCTTTCCGTTTACCTGCTCCCCTGATATCTACAAACATCTAAGTTATATACGCAACCTCAATAACCATCTTCTACCTTCTTGAATCCCATCCATCTTTTGTCCTTTTCATTAATCCTTCCGATGCGCAGTTTTTTCTCACACTTTCACTCCATGTAAAGGATTTGGGTACTAGTGGTATTTCCACCATACTTAGTAGAAATAGGCTTTTAATTACATGATGTATAGGAAAAAGGTTGTAAGCAATTGAAATAATACTACGTTATATCGTCTGTCATTCATACATTCATTAATTACTAGCAGTATAGCCCGGCGTTCCTCGGGTGTAATGAAAGCTTTAAAACTAATCAATGCTCCTGGAGCTCAGACTCAGCCTAGCCTAAAGAATATTTGTGTGAAGTTTGGTGAGAATCGGATGAAAATTGTGGATTTGCTAAAAGGACATACAGACAGATAAACAGAAACACACACAAATATCTTGACTTATATATATATATATATATATATATATATATATATCGATTTTCTGCATTATTGTAAGAACTGCAACCTTGAAACTTCTGAATATTGTTTCTTATGTCTTTGTTTATCCGTGTATTAAATTTGGTTAAAATCGGACCATTCCTTCTATAACCCGACTTTTTCGATTATCGATTTTCCATATTTATCGGGGGTACCTCGACACAAATTCTAGCTAAGAACACTCGCAGAAGCTTATAGTACAACTGTGTAAATTTTCAAGAAAATCGGTTCAGCCGTTTCGGAGTCTATAGGTAACGGACACACACACACACACACACACACACAC
This sequence comes from Ascarosepion bandense, assembly GCA_037127315.1. NCBI lineage: Eukaryota > Metazoa > Mollusca > Cephalopoda > Sepiida > Sepiidae > Ascarosepion > Ascarosepion bandense. The sequence goes on along the minus strand of JBBBDQ010001862.1, from coordinate 1,275,989 downwards.
ACACACACACACACACACACACACACAGACAGAGACAAAGTTCCATTTATAAATAAGATTAGATCAGAATTTAGCTACGTTTTTTTAAGTAATAAGTAAGTGGGGCTGTATTTGTTCTGATGTAGTACAATCGGACTTTCTGTTACCATCTTCAATTGAAGCAAAAATTTGATGTGACATACTAGATACGCTTCTGGTATCTACTGTTTTGATTATAAAATTCTGTACCTTCTATAAATATATAAAGATTCTGGTGTTTCTATTTTATTTTATTTATTTTTTTTAGTAATATCAATTCCGAAAAATTACCTTAAAATTATGACAATGCAGTCAGTTTGATGCAAAAAAAAAAAAAAAATAGTTCACTGCAACGTTGACGCGGAATCCCATATTTTCTAACCGATTTACAACATATTTACAACGTTTCAATAATGATATGATCCCCCCGGAAAAGACATGTATTTTCTTAAGTGATCTTCATAGATTTTTTTTTAATCATGTCATCCCAAGCAAGGCATTCCACTGCCACTATAGCACAGGGGGTTACACAGGGCGATAGACGAGTTAGGATGTACATAGGGGGAGAGTTGGAGAGAATGGGATGGTTAGTTTTTTTAGGAGGTGTCTATTGACCTTACATTTAAACTCCTGGAGGTTATAGCCGTCGGGGAAGCAAGCATGCAGAAGGGAATTCCACAGGCGGGAAGTGCGAGAAAAGAAGCTATTGGAGTAAAAATTGCGGTTACATTTCATTGGTTTCACTGTAAAAGGGTGGGACCTAGTTGACAATTTAGTATCTCGTGCAAACTCACACCTAGGGGGCACCAGTGATTTATAATTTTATTTTAATTCTCAATTTCTTATTTCTATTGTAGAAAGTGATTCATTTTAAGAAGTACAATAGATCTGAATTAAAATATATAAGTCACGAACGTTTTTTCAAAGATGAGTTTATCTCTGGTTACCGTCGTATTAATTTATAATTGGCTCGGCTTATCGATATTAGTTTTGTAATCGGTGTCACATCAGAACATGTTAAGTGCATCAGAAGGTTGACCTAGAATGGTAACTTATAACAAATTCGGTTTCGATTCCGAAACGATGTCATTGGCTGTGCCGAGGGAAACAAGAAAATGGTAGAAGTGGCGGCTGAATTTAAATAGTTCAGCGGTAAAATGGTGAGACCTAATTGCCACTCTATTTATAGACTTAAATTTAAGCGTTCAAGGCATTGTGGAAATTATCGCATGAGAAGACTTGTCTTGTAAATGGTTGCAGAAAAAGCAGAGGGGCGTCACGTCCGATCAGGATAGATTATATTGCAGACCATTTTTTTTTCAAATATCACGAGATGTACAAGAAGAGAACGAGACAAAATATGGCAACAAACCAATGGTAGAATTGTGCAATAATGGATTCTGACGATATATTTTGGAAACTTAACAGTGACCCAGATTTGCCTGAAGCAATTGATTCGATATATTCACGATACTTTATGTCACTGTTAAAGTGAATCCAAAACGGCGTAAAGTGTTTCTCTCCTGAAATTTAGTAACACCAATCCTGTTAGTTCAGAGAAAAGATTCTCTGTGGTTATTAAATCAAGACCGATTTTTTGGAGGCGTTAAAATTCGAACGCCATATCTTGTCCCGATTAACCACTTAGGGGCCCTTCTAAAGAGCAGTTGTCAGCCATACTTTGTTGGATTTGTCATATTTTATACTAAGACAGAAATAAATATTTCTGTCATGTGCATAAATGTCTGGTTGCGATTTAATGACATCAGCGAGAAAAATTGATGAAGATAAGAAACAGCGTATGACAAATGGTTCCTGTGTTGCTATGTAACGATCTGAAAACGTGCCCGTTTAACATGGCCCTTATTACGGGATTTGGTAGGAACGATGAGATTAAACCAAATATTCATCCTGTGACGCCATAACACTGGAGCTTTTGTAGGTGGTAAGCATGCTAATCCCTTTTTGAACACCTTTAAGATATTTAGAACCACAGCCTAAGCTTGTCTATTCTTATCTAAAGCTTGTAAGACAAATACATACACAAGTCAAACTGATGAGAATTTACTGTATATGCGGGCGTCAAAACGCATGACCATATAATACCCACGATCATATTTTTAAATGTATTGCATTGTATTGAATTTATTTATTTTTAATCGCCCCAAGCAAGACAGTTTACTGCCACTGTTTTTCAGGGGGTTACATAGGAGAAAAGTTATGAGAAAGAGTGACAGAATGTAGGGGGTATCAGGTAGTGGTTAAGAGAAGGATGATTGTGGCCATAAAGTGAGAGATCAGTTTATATATTGATTCTAATGTAGAATTGATCCCCCATTTTATATCCACATTATAGAATATTTTTTTATAATCATATTGCTCCAAGCAAGGCATTTTACCGCCACTGTTTTGCAGGGGGTTACATAGGAGAAAAGTTATGAGAAAGAGTGACAGAATATAGGGGGTGTCAGAAGTGTGTAAAAGAAGGATGGGAATATTGATGAGAGTGGAGTGGACGGAGAAAGGAGCATGAGAGAGAGGATGCAGATTAAGTGAGAGAGGAGATGACTATTGACTTTACATTTAAATTCTTCGAGATTATATATATAATCATATCGCCCTAAGCAAGGCAGTTTATTGCCACTGTTGTGCAGGGGGTTACATAGGAGGTAAATTATGAGAAAGAGTGACCGGTTATAGGGGGTCGGGAAGTGGGTAAGAGAAGGATGAGAATATTGATGAGAGTAGAGTGGACGAAGAAAGGAGCATGAGAGAGCGGATGCAAGTCAGCGAGACAGGAGATTACTATTGACTTTACAATTAAACTCCTGGAGATTGTAGCTGACGGGGAAGCAAGTTAATGCGGGAAATGCAAGAAAAAAGCTGCTAGAGTAGAATTTGCGTTGACAATCTATTGGTTTCACAGTAAAAGGGTGGGATCTAGTTGCTAATCTTGTGGCTCGAGTAAATTCATATGTAAGGGGGCACCAGTTCATCCGAGCAAAAGCCGTGAAAGTATTTGTAGAAGAGACAAAGGGAAGCCATATTGCGCCGGTGAGAAAGTGACTGTATCTGAGCTGTCAAGTTGGGGTCTATCACATTATAGATTTTGTCAAGGACCCCGATGTGAATAGGAGCACCCGAAAAATATGGCAACTGTATTCAATGCATTCTTTTTTTTTTTTTTTTTTAATCATTTCACCCCGAGCAAGGCAGAAACGCCACTGATGTGCAGGGGGTTACATAAATGTAAAGAGATTAATTACAAAAGAGTGAGGAGTACAAGCTAGTTAGAAAGGAACAATAGAAAGCTGAGAAAGCAGGTGCAATGACAGGTACATGGGCGGAGAGAAACGAAAGGTTATACAGGGGAGGGGAGAGAGCTAGAGGCCAGTGGTTAGTAGGTGAGTATTAACTTTGCTTTTAAATTTCTGGAGGTCGTAGCCGTCAGGAAAGCAAGAATACGGGAGTGAGTTCCACAGGCGGGAAGTGCGAGAGAGGAAGCTGCAGGAGTAGAATTGTCGTCTGCGTTTGGCTAACCTGACTGTGAATGGGTGGGACCCAGTTGCCAGTCTGGTTGAACGGGTAAACACCTGTTGAGGAGGCATCAATGACTTAAGCTCATCCGAGCAGAAGCCATGAAAGTATTTATAGAAGAGACAGAGGGAGGCCACATTTCGACGATGGGAAAGTGGCTGCAGACGAGCCGCCAGATCAGTACCTATCACATTACAGACTCTCCTTTGGAGCTTGTCAAGAACACTGAGGAGAACGGCAGGGGCACCTGACCATAAATGGCAGCAGTACTCCATGCACGGACGGATGGTTGACTTGTATATATGCAGGATGGATTCAGGTGGAAAAAACATCCTGGATCGACATAGTGACCCAATCTTCTTAGCAGTAGATTTTGCTATGGATTCAATATAGTGCTTCCATTTGAGGTCAGAGGACAGGGTAAGTCCGAGGAGGCGTAGTGTATTACTCTCCGGGAGAATCATCTGGTCCATGCTTATGGGAGGCAGAAGAGGTTGCCTGTAATGGTTGACAGACAACAGCTTGGTCTTAGATGAATTGAAGTTGACAAGCCACTTCTTGCCCCAGTTCACCACAGAGTGTAGATCCCGCTCAAGGTCAGCAGCGAGATGTCTGTCCGCCACGACAGGTTTCTTACTGGAGCGGGAGTATATTGTAGTGTCATCTGCGTAGATGCCTACTTGGGACTTGATCTCATCTGGGAGGTCGTTGATGAAAATAAGGAAGAGCGTTGGGCCCAGGATAGAGCCTTGTGGGACACCAGCATTCGTGCTGTAGGACGAAGAGGCACGCCCATTCAGAACGACCTTCATTTTGCGGTTATTTAAGAAAGATTGGATTAGGTCAAGCAGGCGACCGGTAATACCATAACCGCGTAGTTTGCATAGGAGGCCAGGGTGCCAAACCCTGTCGAAAGCCTTGGAGATGTCCAGAGCAACCGCGCGAGCCTCGTCAGACTCATCAAGGGCCTGTAGCATGTACTCCGTTACAGTAGTTAGCAGGTCGGCTGTGGACCTGTCAAATCGGAATCCATATTGCCTGTCGGAGAACAGTTTGTGGGCGGTGAGATGATGAACTATTTCAGCATTTATTATAGCCTCGAACATTTTCCCGAATATTGGTAGAAGACTGATAGGGCGATAGTTGGATGGGTCCGAGGGTTCACCACAGTTCTTAAATGACAGGAACGACTGAGGAGAATTTCCAGCATGCAGGAAAGCAGGAAGCAGAAAGGCAGTAGTTAAACAGTTTAGAGAGGACAGGGGAAAGTTCAGGGGCACACCTCTTAAGGACTATCACCGGGATTCCATCGTCACCACACGCCTTATGGGGGTCGAGTTTTGAAATTACTCTGGATACTATTGTCGGGGTAATATATACGTCATGCAGTTTGGCCTCAGTTCTAATAGGGAAGTCGGGTGGGTGCACTCCGGATGTGCGAATGGTAGATTATATATGTGAAGGATGGCTTCAAACTTCCTGGCCCTACACAGTAAGCATATAATTTCTTTTCAGTTAAATTCTAATACAAATACAAACAAACGGTGGGGCGATATTTTTAATTCACTAGCACAATCTAAAATACTTCATGAGTTGGAGTTGTGTTTTCGGTATCCTATTACGTTAACTTCAATGACTTTTAACCACTAACCATCAACTCGTTCTACTGTTCTAGAATGCGATCATTAAAAGTCTTGTTCAGACACGCATACTCTACTTTTCTTACACAAAACTTTTATTTATTTATTTATTGTTATAATAATGTCAATTAAGTTGGTTCAGTAAAAAATATTTGTGTCAATATTTATAAAGCCAAGACTAGCCTATCGTCCAAAATTTCCCATGCCTACTTACCACAAATTATAGCATTTAAAGTTTCTGGAATATACTACAGACACCTATTTTATTGGTTGTTAAGGCTAAAAGGTATATACTAATACTTAGGAGAGCATTAGCGAAATCTTTCAAACCTTTTTCAAATGTTTCTCGTGATTAAAGGCTCAAGAAAGATCTGAAACTATATATCCTCGATTCGGCTGATCTTAATTTCACAGAATTCGAAAGATATTTACGTATTAAAAGCTTACTTTCGTATTCTTTTAGAAATATTAATAAGATAATGATATATAACACCAAAGCTATCAAGTTTTCCTGTTTCTCTTAAGATATTTAATTTAAAGTAACAATAAAATCAGCGACTCCCTAAAAGAATCACTTATAACATCAGTAAACAACATTGCCCCAAAGGAAATCAGTTGCAGAAGAAAAAAAACTAGATGACTGAAGAAATTCTCGACATAATGCAAAGGAGACAGAAAATGATTCCAAGATATGGAATGGAATACAGGAAAGTTCGAAAGGAAATAAGGAGCAAATTAAGACAAAGAGGTATGGCTCAACAACAAATATGCAGAAGTAGAGAGACTGAGCAGGATTAATAAAGCAGAAGTGCATATAGAAATAAGAGAACGGACAGGACAAAAAACCTGCTCCTCAACATGGTGTACAAATTCCAACGATGGAACGATCATATTGAAGAAAGAGGAAATGCTCCAGAAATGGGAAGAATATATAAAATATCTTTTTTCACGGCAAGAATGAACAACCGATGATACACAAAGTTGAGGATGGACCAAATTGGAAGCTGCAATGTCCAAACTGCAATGATCAAACTGAATAGAAACAAAGCAGCTGGACCAGACGTCATTGTAATGGAGATGCTGACAGCTCCGGATGAATTCGGCGTAAAGAAAATTATTGAAATAATAAATGAAATTTATAATAATGGTGTAATACCAGACAACCTAAGGAAATTGATATTCATAGCATTTTTTAAGAAGCCATGTGCAAACGAGTGCGAACTCCACCGAACAATCAGTTTAATGAACCATATTACCAACTGATCGTCCTAATCTTAATAAATAGAGCGAGAAGCAAAATCAGGCCAGAGATAAGACAAGAAAATGCAGATTCGTCAAAGACACAGAAACAAGAAACGCCGTATTTATGATTAAGATGCTCTCCGAAAGGACAATACAAATGAAGAAGTAGTTGGACCTATGTTTTATCAATTATGCAAAGTCGTTCGACAAAATACGCCCCCCAAAATTGATGGAGATGCTCAGAAACCTCGACATATTTGGGAAAGACATAAGAGTAATCAAGTATCTCTACTGGCAGCAAATCGTCTGCATACGGACAGGTAACAAATTTAGCAGATACGCAAAAATAGAAAGGGGCGTAAAAAAAGATGTGTTTCTTTACCAGATCTATTCAACTTGTATAGTGAGACTATTCTAAGAACCCTAGATATGCCAGGATTTATCATCAGAGGCCACAATTTGAGCAACGTAAGGTACGCAGATGATTCAGTGCTGATAGCTATCATGGAAAGTAAGCTACAAGACCTCTTACAGAAGGTAGCTCAAGAGAGTAACAAGACAGGACTAAAAATAATTTACAGAAAAACCAAATGCATGTTCATCAGTAAAAAGAGCACCCCGAAATGTCTAATACAGGTCGGGGATACTAAAATCGAGCAGGTACAAAAAATTAAATACCTGGGAAGTGTTCTAACTGAAAACGGAAAGTGCGATATAGAGATCCGAAGGCGAATTGGCATGGCGAAGGACGCATTTCAGAAGCTGAGGAATGTATTAAGAGACAGAACAATTTCGCTGAAAACAAAGAAGAGAGAACTTGATTGCTATGTGATGTCAGTTCTTCAATATACCAGTGAATCCGAGACAATATCATCAGGAAGAGACAGCTAAATTTCCCGGGGCATGCAATGAGGAAAGAGGGCTTGAAGAACCTGATACTAATAGGCCAAATAGAGGGAAAAGGAGACAGGGAAAAGCAGCGGGTTACATATTTGAAGGACTTGAGAAGGTGGATGACTGTATGAGGGTTGCGTGGAGTAACAGGAGAAAGCTAAGATCCACCAGGGATAAGGAGACTTGGAAAGCCATGATCGCCTACGTTCTGAAAGGACATGCATACAGAAGAAGTGTTATAAAATGCCATCTTATATGATTGAAACTCTTTATATAAAAACAGTTTGTTAAAACGCAAATATACCCTATTTGAAAATGGTATTAACGCGTTAGCTGAGTTAAAAAAAGACTCACACAAATGGAATTCCGAATACATTTTTTCTGAAAAGGTTAGATTTTCTGTTACATCCTCGGAATATGCATTATAATGCAAACATCAAAAACAACAACAAACCCTTTTTAAATGGCCATAAGCCTGGGAACATCCATATTATGGACTGTTCCTGCATTCACTTACCCACTCCCAAAAAGATGCCTATTTTGTGGAGAGAGAAAGTCGTATGTAAATCATATCAAAATTTAATATTGGAGCGAACCTTATTGTTTCAACAATATTAATGGCGAAAGGAACTTTTTTAACATTTCATTTAGACACTGAAAACAAAAGTCATAAACACACGGCTAAAAAAAAAAATAATAAGATTAATATAATCTGGGATTCGCAAATTGATCAACCGTACAAATATGAAAATGGCATTGATTATATTAAGTGGGGAAAACAGATTATGTTAAATCGTGGATAGTTACAAAAAAAGTTGAGAAAAACTGAACCCATAAACGGTTACAAATGCCAAATTATTTCGGTAGTTGTAAAAATTACAAACTGATCTTCAAACCTGAAATATCAAATGTTACTTTTAATTCAGAATATTATAAAAAAAATTGAACAGAGAGGAAATAAAGTTTAATGAAGGGTAGGTCTACATTCAGTTAAACATAGAGGGCAAATAAAACCGGAAATGCCACAGAAATAAAGAACACATACAAATCTTAAAGAAGAAAAATACAAGAACAAACAAGAGAATAGATATAAACATACACAAAATAAACCCATACAAATAGATATCTGCAAGAGAGATATATATGGACAATATAATATCCATACAATGATATCTAAACTGATTTATAAATAGAACTTTGTGTGTGTGTCTGTGTGTGTGTGTGTGTCCGTTACCTATATACTCTGAAACGGCTAAACCGATTTTCTATAAATTTTACAGAGTTGAACTATAAACGTCTGCGAGTGTTCTTAGCTAGATTTTTTGTCGAGGTACCCCCGATAAATATCGAAAATCGATAATCGAAAAATCGGGTTATAGTAGGAGTGGTCCGATTTTAGTCAAATTTGATACACTCATAGACAAAGACATAAGAAACAATATTCAGAAGTTTCAAGGATGCAGTTCTTACAATAGTGCAGAAAATCGATAATATATATATATAAATGGCAAAATGTTTCTGTGTGTGTCTGTTTATCTGCCTGTATGTCTGTATTTTCTCAGCCCTTTTATTTTAGTTTTTGCTTCGGGTTTGGCTCTAAGTAGGTGTAATTGTAGTTCTCAGTCTCAGCCATATTACCATTTACTCAGAGGACTTATTTAGCCTTCAAAATTCAGTTTACGACGAAATAAATTTAATTGATATTGATACCAGGAAATCAAAATTTGACTTACATCCATTCATTTTTCTTTCAGTTTACGGTTTCACTTTAACTGGAAATAACTATTGCTTTTTAGTCTTTCGTGCCAATGTCCAATGAGTCTGGCCATGGATTAGTTTTAAAGCTTTCATTACACCCGAGCAACGCCGGGTTACACTGCTAGTAATAAAAAAAAAGAACAAATTAAAGAATACAAATGAGATTGTAAAAAGGAAGATTGAAAAAAGTGTCTATATAGTATAATATAATTGCAACACCAATAATTAGCAATCACAAAAATTTAAAATGGTAAAAAAAAAAGAATTAACTATTCAAAAGAACAATTTCACAAAAGAAAAAAGTCTCCAAAAAATTTTAAAGACACAAAATTAAAGAAAAACCAAGAAGGAAACAATTAAATTTACTACAGACAGTAAATGAGCCTATATAGTAAAAACTCAAAAGAAAATACAATCACAAGAGGTTAACCATCACAAAAAAACCAAAGATCTCAAATATAAAAGAAGAAAAAATAAATAAATAAAAAAAATAGAATAAAAATGAGAGCAGATTCACAATAGAGTAAGAATAAAATATATTTCAAGAAAATTGTTCGAAAACAATTATTCGCAAAATATTTATTCGAATTGTGAATTGATTGAATGAATCTTAAACCAAAAGACAATTTTACTAAATTTTACATCATTTAATATAATTGTTCTTTCGTTTGATTTTCATTCAAACAAATTATAATTCGAATGGATGTTTTTCGAAGAATTGTTTTCGAAAAATGTTCACGTTATTCGCAGTGTAATCGACCCTGACTTGGTATCTCGACTGCAGTCACTTTCTCACCGACTTGATGTGGCTTTTCTCTAGTTTTTCTACAAACATTTTCAATATAACTGCTCTGACGAGCTTTTTACATGGGGCCCCGACGACGTAAATTACTATCTGTCTACGGCTATATCGTGTTGAATGAACCGATTCACCGTCCGATCCCCGAAGTTAAGCAACATCGAGCCTGATCATTACTTAAATTGGTGACCATTTGGGAATACCAGGTGCTGTAAAAGTAAGGACTGAGAATGGTCAACAGGTCCGCCAGTGTTGGGCGCAGGGCTAACAACCCTACCCCTTAAAAAACAGTTTGTTACAGAAACAGCAACAAAAAGTTGCCGCCCTATGCACCATTGTGTGTGATAAATAAATGATGATGATGACTAAATTATCATCTAGGCTCTACCCTTTTACAGTTGAGTTTGAATTTTGTTTAACGGCATATCAACCTCTGTGGGTTATATAATGCCCAAAATATTAAGATTTTAAGCTAAATGTGTAATGTTCGGTTATAATGAGAAGGTTGTTTTAGTAAGATTTTAATGAAAATTTGTTGTTTTTATTCTTTTTAATTTATAAAACTGAAAATATTTACTGGTTTTGTATTCAAAAATGTTTCGCTGAAAATATTTTTACATTCAAAAATGTGAGATAGAATTTTTTTTTTTTTTAAATGTATTGTTGGTAATATTTTTCCTTCAAAAATGTATATTATTTTATAAAGTCTAGATTTATGCCTATATTTCTATAAAAGTGTATTTTTGTACTTTTATAGTGTTTTGATCCCAGTTTGGGGGGTTAACTATTTACCCATAGCTGAAACCCTTAACCGCTGCTACTACTCCAGTTCAAGGTGGACTTGGGAACAACAGCAATTAAGAGATGGTTCCATGCTCCTCACGACCTCCCAATCAGTGGCCTTGCTGCCGGATACAGTTTAACGTCATGCCCAGGATCATTTTACAGTTGAAGTATTTAAATACGAAAATACGTTTATTATATCTGTTTCTTTTCTCGCACTTCTCCTCCTGTGAAACTCCCTTCCGTTTGTTTATTTAATCGATTGTACAATCTCAAAAATTTTAAATTCAAAGTCAATTGCCATTTTTTATTTTTTAAAAATTTAACCCACCTTTAATCCTTTTCTCGAAACCCCCTGTTTCATGTTTTTTCTCTCTCTCTCGTTGAACCGCACGAGTTGTGGTCCCGCTTTGGTTTGGATCAGTTAGTTAAGTGCCTGACGTGATACACGCTTAAGCGACCATGTCTCAAAAGAGATATGACGGACTGCTCAGAAGATATTCCCGCAGCGGTTTGCCATTCCTTTCTATGGTATACTGGTTGCCAACCAAGGCTACAGAACCTAGTCTGTTATGTTTTTTAACATACTGATGGAAAGAATTGTCGAGTTAAAAAAAACATTTCCCATGGGTATTAAGTGAAGGCAACTGGAAATTGAACTCGGCTCTCCGATTTCTTCGGAGTCGATATCCACTGTATCACGACTCACATCCTGAGGAGTGAAATGATTTAAAAAAATTATCCTTTTAATTGTTTGTGAGAACACATTTTGTTTTCTGTCAGCATGGCTAATGCTAACTACCAAGAAAGTAGTTCATTTCACCCTCACTGACGAACGTTTTTTCCGTTGATATGAAACGGAAAAATTATATTGAATCAATTGCACCTCAGTCTGCTGGTAAGACATTTATTTGTGTCGTGTGAGATAATATTTTAAGAGAATCTCTTCAAAATCTCTCTTGTGTATTTAGTTTTTGCTTTGAACATTGTCGTCACATCCGGTCTGGCGATCCTGCGATATATTTAAAGATATTGATAAAAAAGGGTCCGCAATGTTATTTTTTCTGACCAGGTATATCGACTTCAATGACTTTTCCACAACTTTTTCCACGATCATTGTTTAGATTGAATAAATTGGAGATTTGAAGAAGAAGTTGGCCTCTACATTGAAAATTAAACAAATATGGACAACCCAATATGCCAAATACTAGTCAGGGATACTAAAATCAAGCAGGTACAAAAATGTAAATACCTGGGAAGTGTTATAACAGAAGACCGAAAGTGCGACACAGAGATCCGAAATCGAATTTGCATGGCGAAGGACGTATTCCAGAAGTTGAGTAAAGTATTAAGAAACAGGACAAATTTCGCTAGAGACAAAGAAGAGAGTACTGGATTGCTATGTGTTGTCAGTTCTTCAATATGGCAGTGAATGCTGGAAAATATAATGAAAGAAGATGGAAAACCTCGAAGCAACTGAAATGTTTTTCTGCAGAAGGATGCTGTGGATATCATGGATCGAGCACCTGAGCAATGTCGACGTCGTGGAAAGGATGGAAACGAGAAGGTAATTAATACTGAGCACCAGGAAGAGACCACTGAAGTTCCTGGGTCAAGCAATGAGGAAGGAGGGCTTGGGGAACCTGATACTAACAGGCCAGATAGAGGGAAAAAGAGTCAGGTGAAAGCAGCGGATAACATATTTGAAGGACCTAATCAGGTGGATGATGGAACGAGGGTTGCATGGTGTAACAGGAGAAGGCATGCTAAGAGCCACCAAGGATAGGGAGACGTGGAAAGCCATGACTGCCTACGTCCTGAAAGAACATGACACATAGAAGAATATATATGCCAACTGTTTATGAGAAATTATGTGGATATACATTACATTCTAGATTTATGGGCTTCTTGATTTATGGGCTTGAGCAGGTGGATGATGGAATGAGGGTTGCATGGTGTAACAAGAGAAAGCGTGCTAAGAGCCACCAGGGATAGGGAGATGTGGAAAGCCATGATCGCCTACGTCCTGAAAGGACATGGCACATAGAAGAAGTACATCGACTTCAATGACTTTTCCATCGTCGTGAATTGGAAATTCTCCTACAGAAGATATCTGAAGAGAGTGACAAGAAAGGACTACAAATAAACTGCAAGAAAACCGAATGCATGGTCATCAGTTAAAAGGGCAGCCCAAAATGTCAAATACAGGTGTGGTACACTAAAATCAAGCAGGTACAAAAATTAAATACCTGGGAAGCATTATAACAGAAGACAGAAATTGCGACACAGAGATCCGAAGGCGAATTGGCATGGCAAATGAAACATTCCAGAAGTTGAGTAAAGTATTAAGAAACAGGACAATTTCGCTAGAAACAACGAAGAGAGTACTGGATTGCTATGTGATGTCGGGAAAAAAAATCATTGTTCAGATTGAATAAATTGGAGATTTGAGGAAGAAGCTGGTCTCTACACCGAAAATTAAAAACATAATTTCGAGATCTTTAAAGATTTAGGGGCTAAAATTTATTATATCATTTGCTTTTTTGTGCAACATTTAAAAAAACACTGGGTTCAATCTTTATTTTATTGTGACGTAAGAATATTCAAAATTGATTGCGGATTCATGTGGGCGGATTTTTTGTTTCATTTCTTCATAGGAATGTTGATTATCGATTATTGATTTTGTGAAAATGGTTTTTGACCCGTGATGATTAGTTTTCGTTATGAATGCTGATCACTTGAAATGAAAGTGCTTGGTGTCGAGCTTGATTGAACCGCAGTGAGTCTAATCAGCGATTTTATCTGAAACGGCACATCAGCATTCTGTGGCTGAAGAGAAAGAAATAGAAAATACAGAGGGGGGGGGGAAAGATAAGATCAAGTAAAAAGAAAAAGGAGAAAGAATTAAGAAACGATAGACTCCGAAACGGCTGAACCGATTTTCTTGAAAATTTACACAGTTGTACCATAAGCGTCTGTGAGTGTTCTTAGCTAGATTTTGTGTCGAGGTACCCCCGATAAATATGGAAAATCGATAATCGAAAAAATCGGGTTATAGTAGGAATGGTCCGATTTTGACCAAATTTGATACACTCATAGACAAAGACATAAAAAACGATATTCAGAAGTTTCAAGGTTGCAGCTCTTATAATAGTGCAGAAAATCGATTATATATATATATATATATATATATATATATATATATATATATAAGGCAAGATGTTTGTGTGTGTGTCTGTTTATCTGCCTATATGTCTGTATTTTTTTCAGCCATTTTATTTTAGTTTTTGTTTCGGGTTTGGCTCTAAGTAGGTATAATTGTAGTTCTTAGTTTCAGCCATGATACCATTTACTCAGAGGACTTATTTAGCCTTCAAAATTCAGTTTACGACGAAAAAAACTTAATTAATATCGATACCAGGAAATCAAAGTTTGACTTACATCCATTCATTTTCCTTTCAGTCTACGGTTTCGCTTTAAGTGGAAACAACTATTGCTTTTTAGTCTTTCGTGCCAACGTCCAATGAGTCTGAGCTCCAGGACCATGGATTAGTTTTAAAGCATTTATTACACCCGAGCAACGCCGGGCTATACTGCTAGTATATATATAATTCGAAAACCATGACGGATAAAGGAAAGAGCATAAAATAAAATTCTTTTATGTGCCATGTCCCTTCATAATGTAAGTGATCATGGCCATCCACATCACCCTATCCCTTGTAGGTCTTAACACACATTATCTTGTTATCCTTATCAACTCCCCTTTGCATCTATTTGCTCAAGTCCATCAAGTATGTTGGGCGTTGTTTTCCCTCGTCTCTCCTTTCCTTCTATCCATTCAGTGTGCATCAGATTCTCCAAGCCATCCGTCCTCACTAACATGTCTAAAAATTTAATCTGTCTTTTCCCGATGTTAAATATCGGTTTCCTTTTCGTGTCTATCTTCTCTAAAACACGGGTTCAATTCCTTATTCCTAATTACCGATTTACCCTACCTGTACCTGTGTCAGTATCCACCCTGGTCGGCTTGAGCCGGCTTCCCCCCAAGCGATGGAGAAAGATTCGTTGGGATTTTTTTAAGGGTAGGGGCCCATGTCCTAGACTGTATAGACATCATGCATTTTTAATTATCCCGCAACCGGTTTCCAATACCTGCTTCGGTAGACTGGTGACTAGTCAAGGCTATAGAACCCAATCTGCCCTGCTATTTAACACATAACTGGAGGGAAGGGACGGATTAATATCTTTTCCAAGGGTATTGGCGCGTAAGTGAATGCAGGTCATTCAACTGGAATTCGATCTCCGCTTCCAGCTTTCTCTTTCTAATCCGATTATCGATTGTCCAATCAGTGATTACGAATAAGGTATTTGAGTTCAACAAGACAAGGCACAGTGCAAAATGTCTTGTATACCCGCGATTCTCTGGTTGGGTTCTGTCAGTGATAAATGTGCTACGCGTGTATCCATTGCAATTCGACATTTGCGGCTAATACTTGAACTGAACCTGCGACCCCTATTTATGATAGCTTCCCCTATGTAAATAGGGGTTGCAGGTTCGAATCCTGCCGAATGGCATACATTTTCGTAATAACAATTTATCGTAAATAATCAGGCCGGTAGATATAAATATATAACTCTGTTTAATTAAAAAACAGAATATCTACTTAAATACGAGTATAAATAATCTTAAAAATAATCTTCAAACAATTTATATAGATAGATAGATAGATAGATAGATAGATAGATAGATAGATAGATAGATAATGAACAGGCCAAGATAGATAGATAGATAGATAGATAGATAGATAGATAGATAGATAGATAGATAGATAGATAATGAACAGGCCAAGATAGATAGATAGATAGATAGATAGATAGATAGATAGATAGATAGATAGATAGATAGATAGATAATGAACAGGCCAAGATAGATAGATAGATAGATAGATAGATAATGAACAGGCCAAGATAGATAGATAGATAGATAGATAGATAGATAGATAGATAGATAGATAGATAGATAATGAACAGGCCAAGATAGATAGATAGATAGATAGATAGATAATAATGAACAGGCCAAGATAGATAGATAGATAGATATTTGCAGACAGCTCTGTGTATTACAGCTCATCAGTACGGTTAGACGTCCGATTTCTTCTTGCCAGGATTGAAACCCGACCGAATTAACATAAGTCGGCGATTCTACTTTTAAGCTATAGGGGCTCGGTTGCGGAAAGTAGTATATTTTAGCGTGTTATATACACCCTCCAGTATACGTGTTAAATTCATTATTGAATAGCGGGGAGTAGCTACTGTTATTTTAAGTATAAGATTTCTCTATAGTGCTCAATCGGCGAGTGAGAGCGTAAATAATACTATTTCGCTTTAACACAGCTCATCAGTGCGGTTATACATCCTATTGTCTTTGCCAGGATTAAAACCTGACTGAACTGACATCAGTCGGTGATTCTACCTCTAAGCTATTAGCGGTTGAGGGACGCAGATTTTAACGTGTTATATATGCAATGTTAACACATGATATATAATTTTAGGATGAGCAATATTTATGGGTAAAAAATTTCAATTTAAATGATACTACTACTAACGCCGGAGCGCAGTGCCGTCTTTGCTTCTCTCATCGCTATCGCTGTCACCGCCTCCGCCGCTTTCGTCATCCGTCGTGTTTTTTGCGCACAGGAAAGGTTTCGTCGTTCAATTATACGCTTATTCGTCCGATCGATCTCTCGCCCTTGTCTGTTCCACTCTGCTCGTCGATGCCGTGGTGCTCGTGGTTATCGTCTTTGTCGTCGCTTTTGACCGAGCCAGCTTCCTTTGGATGAGATTGACCATCCGCACACAATTTTCCCTCTGGTCGTGCGTCAGGCCTCAAAGAAATTGCTCTCAGACACTGTCGTCTCGGTAAAAAACCCATTTGGCTAGGATGGGCGTTGTGGTGCAGTGGATATCGACTGGGAGCAACAACTCGGTGTGCCGAGTTCGAATTTCAGTTAAATTCGTTGCATTCCCTTACGCACAAATACCATTGGGAAAGGTATTAATCCGTCACTTCCCTCCAGTTACAGAATTTGGTTCTATAGCCTTGGCTGGCAATCAGTCTACCGCAGAAAGCAATGGCAACCTACTGCGGGATAATCTTCTGCCCAGTCAGTCATGTCTCTTTCGAGAAATTATCACCCAAAGCGTGTATCACTTATGGCACTTAACTGACTGATTAAATATAATAGTTAGAAACGTGATTAAGGCCTATACTGGGCATTAAATGGGGGATCATTTTTATATTATTATGAAGTAATAAACTGGTTCCTCACTAATTACTATTTAATATATAATACATCTCTTCTCCCTCTAGCTACAGGTCAAATAACTGGACAGATTGGGTTCTATAGCCTTGGCTGGCAACCAGTATACCGCAGAAAGCAATGGCAACCTACTGCGGGATGATTTGCTGCCCAGTCCGTCATGTCTCTTTTTAGACATGATCGTCCAATGAGTGTATAACGTATGGCACTTAATTGACTGACTGATTGATAGAGCGTATGTAAATATAAAAGCCCGGTCACTGAAGTCAATAGCGAGTGGTGAAAGGTGAAAGGTGAAAGGCTTAAACGCAATGTTCGTGACATGGCTGGAAGACTGAGGGCAAGAACGAAACTCCTCGGCATTGATTCAGGGGTCATTTTTATATTTGCATACAAACAAGACTAAGAATTAAGAAAGGTAGAGAAAAAAAAAGAAGGAAAGAAAAGAAAAGTCGCTTAGCTCCCCACAAAGCCTGAGAACATAAAAAATCAAAAAGAATATACGGAAACCAAAAAAAAAAAAAAATCAAGTCTTATAAAAAAAAATTAGAAGAAAGAAGTAAAAAAAAAAGAATAGGACCAAAAGGAAAAGATAAAGAATGAAAAGCAATGAGAAACAGTGAATGAAAGATGAATTTCAAAAATGAACGAAAAAAAGAAATGAAAATGAATAAATGAAAAAAAGATTGAAAAAGTGAATGAAAAACGAATGAAAAAGTATGAAAAAGGAATGAAAAAAGCAATGAAAATGAGTGAATGAAAAAATAAATGAAAATGAGTGAATGAATAAAAGGAATGAAAAAGTGAATTAAAAATGAATGAAATATAAGATATGAATGAAAATGTGTGAACGAAAAAAGAAATGAAAATGCGTGAACGAAAAAGAAATGAAAATGAATGAATAAAAAAAGAATGAAAAAGTGAACGAAAAATTGAATGAAAAAGTATAAAAAATATTTAAAAATGTATTTAACGTAAAGAGTTTGAGTTTTTTTTACGTCATAGCAACCTCTGTGATGCCAAAAAAAAGGTAAAATTTTAAGATATTTTTTAATGTTCAGTTATATTGAGAATGTTGATTTAATCAGATTTTAATGAATTTACATTTTTATTTTTATCCTTTTTTATTTTAGAAAACTGAGAATGTCTTCTAGTTTTGTATTAAAAATGTTTTGCTGAGAATATTTTTCCCTTCAAATATGTGTTATAGTAATTATTTTTCATCAAAAATGTATTTTTGGTAATATTTTTCCTTCTAATATGTATATTTTTCTATAGTTTTTATGCATATATTTCTACAAAAGTTTATTTTTATACTTTCATAGTGTTTTGACCCCCGTTTGGGGGTTAACTATTTGCCCATAGCTGGGATCTTAACAGGTGCTACCACTCCGGGTCTGAGTGGACTTGGAACAACAGCAATTTAGAGGTGGTTCCATGCTCCTCCCAATCTTCCAATCATAGATCTTGCTGCCAGATGCAGTTTATCGTCATGCCCAGGACCGTTTAACGTAAAGAAATAAAACAGGAAAACACACCTCAAGCGAAAGAGAAAGAAGGAATATGTTAAAAGCCGTATAGAAATATGAGGCAGTAGAAAACAATCAAACGAAATGAAAACTTAAGACCATAAATTGTTATACAAAGAAATAAATGAAGAGGAAAAAAGCAGGAAAATATTAAAGGGCGGATTCCTAGAAAAGTCAAACCGGATAAATGTTAACCACCAAGAGGGAAAAAAAAGAGGCTTCAAGATGAGCAATACGGAAAACGTTCTCATAAATAATTCAATACCAGTTTGTATATGTCTGTGAATCTCATTAAATCTAGATGAAAGGAAAGCCTTTGTAGCCAGTTGATCATTGTTATGCTACCACAGTCGAAATGGATACTACAGTTATCATCTAGCAAAAAATAAACGCAGAAACTTATCAAGAAAATATTTCCGTCAAAAATACAACGAAATCAAGAATGGTTTTCATTTTTATTAAAACCTGTGTGTACATATTTCCGTTCGTCCTTATGTTATTTGGTGTGTTCGACACTACTTAAAGAGACAGGTCCACTCGTTAATATATATAAAAAAATTTTCCGGAAATTAATTTTTTAGGATTCTTCTTCTCCTATGTGCCTTGTCTTTTCGATGTAGGCGATCATGGCCTTCCACGTTTCCCTATACCTGGTGGCTCTTAGCACGCTTTCTCCTGTAACGCAACCCCCGTTCTGTCATTCACCTGATCAAACCCTTCACATATGTTGTCCACTGCTTTCCTCTGTCACTTTTTCCCTCTATCTTGCCTGTTAGTATCAGATTCTACAAGCCCTCCTTCCTCCTTGCATGTCCTGAAGAGAAATGATTAACAATATGTTTAATATTTTATTACTTTTTACAAATTTTCCTCTTCAATTAAAAATCTATATATCCGTTTAGTTT
Organism: Ascarosepion bandense; assembly: GCA_037127315.1. Taxonomy (NCBI): domain Eukaryota; kingdom Metazoa; phylum Mollusca; class Cephalopoda; order Sepiida; family Sepiidae; genus Ascarosepion; species Ascarosepion bandense. The sequence goes on along the minus strand of JBBBDQ010001862.1, from coordinate 1,256,564 downwards.
TTATTCAAAAGACATCTATTCGTATAAAAAAGGAAAAGCTTTTTTTCAAATGCAGAAGAACTGATTGCATACCACTTTGTAAAAAGTGAATGATCAAGTTTACACATCACCCATGTTATAAACAAGACCTTTTTCTAAATCAATAAGACTTCAAGATTTTTCAATTTTGGCAATTGCCGCGCTTTCAGGAGACGTCTAATGTATTCTAACCTGCAAAAATTAATACCTAAATTATTTTCTAAGAGTAGCTTAGATACGGAAAAATCAAAATTATGGAGCAGAAGTGAGAATTGAACTAACTAATCAGTTGTAAGTGATCAATTGGGACAAGCTCATATTTGTATGATTATGCACATATCAACACACGTATAAGTAAAGGGACATATTTCACCCGAGCTGTTATGGGATCTCTCCTTTGTATATGATAATGGACTCGACTGAGTATACATATACTCCTGCTATAGCGAAAAGAGCAGTTGAGAGTTATAAAGAGATCCGTGAGAGATATCGGAGAGTACCGGAACTGATGTGTAAATTACCGAGAGATACCGAAGTTACCCAGAGACTACCGCATCAGAATTCAGACTAGCTCTGAGCTCCACTCAGCTAGAATAATATACACGGATATACTATTTCCAATGACTTCACCTCAAGACTTGTATATATTTATTTCTTACTAATAGTATTCCTGGATTTACTAACCTGCGTTCAAGTTCGTATATTATATTCAATATAACCTACTTTTCTATCTCAATATCTGCTGTTGTTGTTCATTATTTTGTGCGGTTCCTCATCCGGAATCCACATTACTAAGCACAGCAATATCAGCGTTAAGTCGCAAAAAGTTGCTTTTACTTTTATTTGTTGTGTAACTTCAAGACATAAACGATCATGGCCTTCCACATCTCCCTATCCCTTACATGCTTTCTCCCGTTACTCTTCCCAAATCCTGATCTACTATCTATTTGTTCCAGCCCATCAAGTATGTTATGCATTGCTTTCCCTGTGTTTCTCTTCTATATTTGACTTGTGAGTAACAGATTCTCTAACCCTCCTTCCTCATTAAATTTTCCAAGAACATCCGTAAAACCAGATTTTGGTTGCTTCGAATCTGTACTTCATTCGCTGCCATCTTGAAGGACAGACATCACATAATAATCCAGTACTCTCTTCTTTGTTTCCAGCGAAATTGTCCTGTTTCTTAATACTCTACTCAGATTTTGGAATGCATCCGTGTGCTTTTGGATCTCAGGAATATAAATGTATAGAAACTGCTGTGACCACAAAGTGAGGGGCCAGTTTATATATTGATTGTAATATGGAATTGATTCCCCACTTTATATCCAGTATGCTTCTCTAGAACCACATTTCGGTTGCTTCAAGTCTTTTCATCATCTTTGATGAGATTGTCCAGCATTCGCTGCCATATTGAAGGACAGAAATCGCATAATAATGTATTAATGTCTTTTTTTTTATTTCCAACGAAATCTTCCCGTTTTTACTGATTGAAAAAAGTCAAAAAAAGCGAAAAAATGTTCAAGATAGAGAAGAATAAAATATCAGGAATTTATTCATTAATTTATTCAGTTTGCGTCGCTGTACCACCACTCCCCCTTATTCTTGTTGTTCACCCTGACATTCAAGGAAAATAACTGTATAGCTTACCGATTGTCGAAGTTTACCCCGTGCCTCCTCTAAGAAATACTAATAAAGCCTTGAATTCTGAGACCGAACTCTTAAACCTGACAAGCGACTAGTCGATGGCCGTTAGAGATAGGCGGGTTGAGAGAGGCGTTCCCTTTCACTGTTTGGGCCGGTAAACGCTTCCAATTAGCCTTACACAGTTTAACTAGTAGAATACTGTTGTTGACTGGGGAGTGGCTCTAGCAATGTCTATGCAAATTCTTGAAGCCATCTGTCAAAGTTGCATGTAGGTCGTTAACAGCACAATTCAAGTCATTGACAGTACAGTTCAGCATCCTAATTGAACTTAATAAAGCAGAATCCTCTTCCCTGCAAAGTTACTACCACTGACGATACAAACATAATTAGCAGGAATTAAGAGGATGCCGTATAACGATTGACATATTATTTAAATTTGATTGATGGCAAGAAGCCGAAATAAAGATCCACAAAACGAGATAAACAAGAAAAGAAAAAGAATAAAAATTACGATTACATCTCACCATTTTAACAATGAAATGATTAGTCAAAGCTCGTCAATTTTTGCCATACATGATACTCGCTTCGGTGATCATGTATCGAAAGAGACATAACTGACTTGGCAGAAAACTTTCCCGCAGTAGGTTGTCTTTATTTTCTGCAGTGGAGTGGTTGAAAAACAAGGCTATAGAACCCGATCTATTTTACAATTTAACACACAGTTTGGGAAGAGAGTAGCGACGGATTAATATCTTTTCCAATGATTTTTGCGCGTGCGTTGTGGCGCAATGGATATTAACTCAGAATGACAAATCTGGGAGACTAGTTCGACTGCCAGTTGAATTCCTTGCATTCACTTACGCACAAATACCCTTGAAAAAGGTATTATTCCGTCTCTTCCCTACCACAGAAAAGAAAGGCAAACTACTGCGGGATAATCTTCTACCCAGTCAGTCATGTCTCTTTCGAGACATGATCGCCCAAAGCGTGTATCATTTATGGAACTGAACTGACTGAATATAATAGTTGAAAACATGATTAAGGCTTCTACTGGACATAAAGTGGGGGATCAGTTTCATATTGTTATGAAGTAATAAACTGTTCCCCCACTAATTACTACATAATAATATAATACATTTCTTCTCCCTCAAGCTATGAGTCAAATAACAGGAGAGATTGGGTTATATAGCCTTGGCTGGCAGCCAGTCTACCGCAGAAAGCAATGGCAATCTACAGCGGGATAATCTGTCTTTCGAGACATGATCACTCAAAGCGTGCATCACGTATGCCACTTAACTCACTGACTGAATATAATAGTTGAAAACATGATTAAGGCTTCTACCGGGCATAAAGTGGGGGATCAGTTTCATATTGTTATGAAGTAAAAAAACTGACCCCCCACTAATTACTACATAATAATATAATACATTTCTTCTTCCTCAAGCTATGTCAAATAACAGGAGAGATTGGGTTATATAGCCTTGGCTGGCAACCAGTCTACCACAGAAAGCAACCTTCTAAACAGATATCCACAGCAGCGCAAAACGCATACATTCTATGCATGCTAATTGCCAAAGTGGAGAAGAAAAAGTACACCCATTGCAAATTGTTTTTTTTTCAAGTCTTTATAAGAAAAAATAACTACGGATACTTCAGAGGACTAGCAAGTAACTCCTCCTCTTCTTCTATATTCCATGTCCTTTATAGGACGTAGGCGATGATGGTTTTCCACGTCTTCTTATCCCTCTTGGCTCTTAGTACACTTTCTCCTGTTACACCACGCAACCCCCGTTCTGTCATCCACCTGCTCAGGCCCTTCAAATATTTTATCCCCTGCCTTCCTCTCTCTCTTTCCCTCTATCTAGCCTATCAGTATCAGGTTCTCCAAGCCCTCTTTCCTCATTGCAGGAACTTCAGTTGTCTCTTCCTAATGCTCACTATTAATTTCCTTTTCGTTGCCATTTATTCCAACAACTCGTCATTGCTCGACCCATGATATCCGCAGCATCCTTCTGTAGAATGACATTTCTGCTGCTTCAAGTTTTTCCTGACATCATATAGCAATCAAGTACTCTCGTCTTTGTTTCTAGAGAAATATTCGCAACAAGTCACTCCTAGACTGCGAATACGCAGCAGGATTAAATCTCTTTCGAGAGAGAAGAACAAGAACTGCATCGGGCTTCTGGCAATCTGCCATGACTTCACGGACAGCAAGAAATTCCTGCTCTGTTCAGAGAGCTATTTACTCTGGAGGATTTTTCGCCTGAATCCATCCTGCATATATAGAAATCAACCATCTGTCCGTACAATGAGTACTGCTGTCATATATAGCCAGGCGCCCTTGCTGTTCATCTAAGTGTTCTTGACAGGCTCCAAAAGAGAATCAGTAATGTGATAGGTACCAACTTGGTGGCTAGACTACAGCCACTTCCCCACCGACGGAACGTGGCTTCCCTTTGTCTTTTCTATAAATCCTTTCATGGCTTCTGCTCCAACGAACTTAAATCACTGGTGGCTCTGCAACGGGTGTTTACTCGTGCAACCAGACTGGCAACTGGGTCTCACCCATTCACAGTTAGATCAAACAAATGCAGATGACAATTCTACTCATTCAGTTTCTTTTCTCGCACTTCCCGCCTGTGGAACTCGCTTCCATATTCTTGCTTTTCTGATGGATACAACCTCCAGGAATATAAATGCAATGTCAATACTCATCTATTAACCACTTGACTCTAGTTCTTTCTTCACTATCCTGTATATCCTTTCTTTTCTCTCCACCTTTGCAACTGTCATCACACCTGTATTCCCATCCTTCTCTTGCTCCTTTTTAACTTGTTCGCCTTCCTCTTCACTCTCTTCTACTTAATCTTTTTACTCTTATGTAGCCTCCTGCACATCAGTGGTGTTAACGCCTTGCTCGGGGTCATACGATTAATATATATATATATATATGTATATATACACACACACACACATATATATATATATATATATATATACACACACACACACACACACACACACACACACACACACACACACACACACACATAATATATATACACACACACACACACACACACACACACACACATATAATATATATATATATACACACACACATATATATATATATATATATATATATAAAGCAGTTTCTTTTCTCCCACTTCCCGCCTGTGGAACTCGCTTCCATATACTTGCTTTCCTGACGGCTACAACCTCCAGGAAATATCAATACTCATCTTTTGACCACATGACTCTAGTTCTTTCTGCACCACCCTGTATATCTTTTCCTTTCTCTCTACCTTTGCAACTGTCATCACACCTGTATTCCCATCCTTCTCTTGCTTCTTTCTAACTTGTTCGTCTTTCTCTTCACTCGCTCCTATCTAATCTATTTACTCTTATGTAGCCCCCTGCACATCAGTGGTGTTACCGCCTTGCTCGGGGTGATATGATTAAAAAAAACTAGACAGGAAAGAGTGTAGTACTAACCATTTCCTTTATTAATGGTTCTATCTTGAATACATTCAAGAGAACTCTTCTTGCATTCAGAGTTCATTGAAGCTTACATTTAAACCAATATAAAATTTTCAATAACGATTCTACGCAGAAGTAATAATAATATTCGTGATTAAAAATAAAATAGGTTTATACTTTAAATATATTCTTTGAAAATGTAAATAAATTAAATAAAATATCTGTCTAAGCAATTTATATATTTCAATTCGACTTTATTACTTATTACCACAAACTTAATTTTAATAATAATAATAATAATAACAATAAATATATATATATATATATATATATATATATATATGTATTTGTGTGTGTGTGTGTGTTTCTGTGTGCGTGTGTATGTGTGTATAGTAATGTAATACTGTTAGATTTAGAAAAATATTGCTTGAATTGCATTATTTCCCTTTCCCGTGCGAAAATCAAAGTTAGCAGAAAAAGTCTCAACAAAAATTGTACATCGCTGAAAAAGGTTAATTGAGGTTGACCATGAGGTTAGAAATTCTGAAGCCTTAGAATAAAACAGATGAACTAAAAAGTGTTCTCCCAAATAAGGTGGATACGGATACGTTTTCACTTGTTTACTTTAATAATACTTTGAATTTCTGTGCCATAAAATTAAATAATTGCCTGCAAATAAAGTGATGTAATGAATAGGGATACATTTTGGTTACCCCTCACTGTAATGGGATTGGCTGGTGTCAAACATAAAAATAGACGAAGGCAAGGACGTTGATAGAGTTAGTGAGTGAGCTTCCCTGCCTTTTGGCCACTTACCACAGAAGACTGGTTAAGACCAGTTTAAGACCGGCTTTCAACCCAGCTATTGCGTAAGCGGGGGTTGGGTAATATTTTGACTGGGCGTACGCGCTCAGGGTCCCCACGTTAAAAAAGACCTTGTGTCACATCTCTCTCAAGTCGGGTAGAAGAGGAAATATCGAGTGAATGAGAGACTCCTTGACCCGTGGAGTAGGGTCGAAGTGTAGTATCTGTTATCAGATGCTCACTTCCTGCTTGCCGTCGTGAAAGCAATGACTAGCTTTTAACCAGCTTTGACAAGCAATGACCAGATAAGACCAGCTTTGTACCCATTAATCGCGTAGGCGAGGTAATTTCTGACAAATGGCCTGAGCGTATGCGCTCAAGTTCCCCACATTAAAAACTGACCTTGTGTCACAACTCGCTCCCGTGGGGGGGTAGGGTAATTCAAGTGTGAGTGTGTGAGAGAGCTTCCTGGCTTTTTGGCTGGAAGGCTATAACCACTTAAGACCAGGTTAAGACCGATTTTGAACCCAGCTACCGCGTTTACCTGGGCGTACGTGCTCAGGGTCCCCACGTTAAAAAGCACTTTTTGTCACATCTCTCTCTCAAGTGGAGGAGAAGAGTAAATATCAAGTGAGTGAGAGAGCTTTCCGGTCTTTTGGCTGGGAGGTTAATGACCATTTACCACTTAAAACCGCTGAAGACTAATTTAAAACCAGTTTTGAACCCAGCTACCGCGTAAGCGGGGGATAAGTAAACTTTTGTCTAGTTTACCTGGGCGTACGCGCTCAGGGTCCCCACGTTAAAAAAAAAAACTAGTGTCACATCTCTCACAACTGGAGGAGAAGTGTAAATATCGAGTGAGTGAGTGTGTGAGATCTAGAAATCTATCACCATAGGTCTACTGACTACGCCTACATCTCAGGACACATACGACAATTACGTTTAAGAACTAGATTGTTCTACTGTTTACAGTTGCCTTAAACATTTAACAACTTCGTATTGATATATAACCCATTCTGGGACATATAATAAACGGAGACTTCTATTCAAACAATAAATAATTTAACTGTGGCTTGTAAATCGATCTAAAACCGTGTGTAATTATACAAAGAAAAAGAAATTATATACATTAGTTCGAGTCATAAATAATAACCGTTCCTGTTCATCGAATTTATTTGGTCCGTAGAACTACATATTCAATTAAGCCAGTTCCTCAATATAATTTTAGTAAAATGTTCCAGATTTTAATCTGAAAATAGTTCCGACTATACGTATAATGAAAACGCTTTTATACATTAGAGATAGGCGAGTTGGAAGTGGCGTTTCCTTTCACTGTTTAGGCCGGCAAACCCTTGCAACTAGCGTTTGTATCAACGTTTGTATTAAAATAAAGGTCTCAATAGACGATACGGAAACTTGAAAGTGTCGTGCTAGTTAATATTTAAAAGAGTTGGAATACTATCTTCTTCCACTACATCGGTTTAAATCAATAAAATTTTACCCAGCCAGTGAAAAGTTATTTATTAATGTAAAAATACATTAATCATGGCACAACGCCTAAGAAAAAGGAGGTAGAACATTAATTATACTAGACCTCGCAAATAAGATTCACGACCCATTAATTTATTACAATTAACTCATTCACCACAAGAACTCATCCACCACCATCTCAATCTACCATTTACCACAATACTACATATTAACAGGGAACGAATTGTTGTGGATTCCGGGTGAGAAACCACACAAAATAATAAATAACAAAAACAAATATGGAGATAGGAAATGTAAATTATATTGAAAGAAATATACAATATAGTCAATTTAGGAATACTATTAGTAGAAATAAATATATACAGGCCTGAAGTGAAATAGTAGGTCTGGATAACTGATTCGAGATTCAACCAACTCCAACTAACTCTGCACCAACTTACAACTCAACCGATCTCAGCCGTTCTCACTTTTGGTAGGATTATATGTTATTATGTACAAAGGGGCGATCCCGCAACACCAATAAAAACACATAAAGTAAAAATTTATTCATCCAAGTTGGGAATCTCGACGTGGGTCATAACAAAAATGAATGTTGGAAGAAGTCCAGGAGCAACACGAATTTACATTACCTTTTTTTTTATAATCATTTCGCCCTAAGCAATGCATTTTACTGAAACTGTTTAGCAGGGGGTTACATAGGAGGAAACTTATGAGAAAGAGTGACAGGTTATAGGGGGTGTCAGAAAGTAGGTAAGAGAAGGATAATTGTGGCCATAAAGTGAGGGATCAGTTTATATATCAATTGTAATGTAGAATTGATCCCCCACTTTATAACCATATTATAATAGCATAGAATATTTTTTTAATCATATCGCCATAACCAATGCATTTTACTGCCACTGTTTAGCAGGGGGTTACATAGGAGGAAAGTTATGAGAAAGTGTGACAGGTTATAGGGGGTGTCAGAAAGTAGGTAAGAGAAGGATGATTGTGGCCATAATCGAAGGATCAGTTTATATATCAATTGTAATGTAGAATTGATCCCCCACTTTACATCTATATTATAATAGTATAGTATATTTTTTTATAATCATATCGCCCTAAGCAATGCATTTTACTGCCACTGTTTAGCAGGGGGTTACATAGGAGGAAAGTTATGAGAAAGAGTGAAAGGTTATAGGGGGTGACGTATGAGAGGAGTATATGTATACTCAGTCGGGTCCATTATCATATACAAAAGGGAGATCCCACAACCCGTATGATAGATCGATGGACACGAGCTGTTCATCGGCGTGGCTTGAACACCAATTTTACGTAGGACCAGGCTGCACACACTGTCCCTTAGCCATCGAAGGAGGCGCTATAACGCAAAAATATAAAGGATGGGCGGCATGAGCAACCCTGAAGAAACAAAGCTTCCTGTTCATCTGTAGTATAGGGTCATTGACCTTCTGAACATATCGATCAAAACCTCGACAGATCTCTTCCTTGCGCAATTCTACGCCAATTTTCACGCACTTATTAGACATCTACTTCACCCTATGCTTAATTATCTCACACTGACACGCTAACCGCACGTTCAAGAATCTTCCACTCTACACCTATCTTACAAAGATCTTTCTGCCTCGGTCCAGGGCTGATTATCCTTAAAAATCTTCACCTTGTTAGCCTGATCTAGAGCGAGTCGTTGGCTATATTCGGTGATTAAAGAACTAATCTTATCCTTAACCCTCTCCTATCACATTTTTCAGTACCCCGTCTAGTTTCCTCTAAATTAATTTAATTAGCTGATGCCGGAAGTCGTGCCTGTTCTGTAAAGACAGATTGAACTTCCAGTGTCTAACATTTATAAGCTTATCACCTAGCACCAACAAAGCAAAGACACGTTTGCAATTCTTTTAGCTTATCCAGTGGAACGCGAAATAATCGAACAAACATTCTCACTAACATTCTATTCAGATAGCCAACTCCCCTGGGTAGACGAGCACTTCTATGCCCAAGTCCATATTTCCCGCCCAGGGTGATCGACCCGATATCTATCAACGAGGCAAAACCAACTGATCTGATCTAGCATGCTGCTATAGGAAAAGTAAGTTTTAAGGCCCTGTATAAGGAATAATAGAGCATATGTAGGTCCCTAACTGCACACATTTTTGCTAGTTTTCCAATACAGCAGACCCTATCTGCGCCATCCTGAGAAATAGTCTTTGAACATAAGCAGAAATTCTGGGGTTCTACGTCAATTTTCTATCAACAGAGGTACACTTACATGACGGCCTCAAGAGGTCCTTCATTTGCCTAGAAAGGTCCCTGTCAAGATCTTTTTTATCCGGCTGACAGGTTGCCTTTATCCCAGGAGAACATCTCAAAGCGGTCACCCATCTAAGTACTGACCAGGGTCAACATTGCTTAACACTCGGTGATCGAGCGAGAACCTTCGATTCACTGATTTTGTAGTGAGGATGCTCAAGCGGTTCCTCTATTATCTGCCTACTGACACTGAACAATTTTCGCGTTTTAACATCCGTGGTCAGCAGAAAAATCGATCTGGTCGCGACTGCTCCCATGACTTCTTTTTGGCCTCATAATATTCGGTATTTTTTTTTATTCTGTCCACTGCACAACCAACATAGCAGCAGAGAGCTGTTCCGCTGTTTGGGAGATGTCTATATAGTTGTAGGGTTCCCACGTCAATACAAAAGTTCAAACAATAGACAAGGTATTTAAAAAAAAACATACGGACAAACGCGTTAAACACTGCTGTCAGACAAACTCGGCGGATAAAAATGGGTCACTTACTTTCCACTTGTTATTTATACATGACCACTGAGGCAGTGAAAACGTCAGTTGCATTTTCCACTACTTTAGTATTTGTCTAAATTTCTGAGATGAGGTAGTATTTACAGTATTTACATTATTCGGACTATTGTACTCATCTTTCTTGCCATTTGTACGACGTTTAATAATAGATCATTCTATTTGTCTATATTTCTGATATGAGGTAGTATTTACAGTATTTACATTATTCGGACTATTGTCCTCATCTTTCTTGCCATTTGTACGACGTTTAATAATAGATCATCCTATTTGTCTATATTTCTGAGATGAGGTAGCATTTACAGTATTTACATTATTCGGACTATTGTTCTCATCTTTGTTGCCATTTGTACGACGTTTAATAATAGATCATTCTATTTGTCTATATTTCTGAGATGAGGTAATATTTACAGTATTTACATTATTCGGACTATTGTTCTCATCTTTGTTGCCATTTGTATAACGTTTAATAATAGATCATTCTATTTGTCTATATTTCTGAAACGAGGTAGTATTTACAGTATTTACATTAATTGTTCTCATCTTTGTTGCCATTTGTATGACTTTTCGGTCATTGTGCGCTCCAGCCTTCTTCAGGTGCTAGGAATTTCAAACTGAACTATTTATTACAATCACTGGGGTATATGAACTCCATTCCCTGCGTATTTTCTCTTCTGGTAGTCATGAGTTATCTCCCTCTAACCCTGCTAGTTATTTGGTCATCACTTCTGTAGCTTAGTATTGAACTCACAACTCTAAGAGTTAAGCCAGGAATTAACCAACGTCTTTATCTAGTGGGCCATGTGTCCTTACGTAAAAAATGAGGATGATATACCTCAGTTATCTTAATAAAGTGTTCGTTTCGAAATTTCCAATACTTTATTTATACATAAACTTACCGTATCAATGGGACATTTAATGGGAAAGAAGAGGCAAAACAAGTGTAGAGCTATTGAGAGTAAGAGAAAAAGAGTACGGAAAATAATAATATTTTTGCTACACCCACCGGGTACATTGCATGACCCTTTGGTAGAATACAGCAGCCACTAGAATTTTTGTGGGATTGGTAGAGATTACATTTATTTATTTTTAGTTTGAATGTTTCATTTTTTGGGTATTCACCCTGCCTTTCATTTTCATATCATTATATATTAAAAATATTCTCATTGAATATTGTATATAGAATAAAATGTATATGTCATGGGTTTTGTTATCACTTTTTTTAGGTTCCCCTGTAGATATGTGGTATTATGGTATATAGAGGATTAGGAGGTGATAGACGAGTTGTTGTGGTGAATGTAAAAATTGTAATGAGTAAGTGGTGAATCTGGTTAGCTAGTTACAGGATTGACAGTGAAGACTAACCTCAAAACACTCCTCTTGTGCCATGTTTATTGTAATATTACGATAATAAGTATTCTTTTAATCGGGGTTCTACCGTTATAGATGATGGTTCTTATATTATTTCATACCTCATATTTAACAGACAGCTTTGCTTTGTATCTAAACTTATTTATAAATGGAACCTTGTATGTGTGTGTGCCTGTCTGTGTGTATCCGTTCCCTATAGACTGCGAAACGGCTGAACCGATTTTCTTGAAAATTTACACAGTTGTACTATAAGCGTCTGCGAGTGTACTTAGCTAGGTTTTGTGTCGAGGTATCCCCCATGAATATCGAAAATCGATAATCGAAAAAATCGGGTTATAGAAGGCGTGGTCCGATTTTAATCAAATTTGATACACTCATAGACAAAGACATAAGAAACGATATTCAGATGTTTCAAGTTTGCAGTTCTTACAATAGTGCAGAAAATCGATAATATATATATATATATATATATATATATATATATATAAGGCAAGAGGTTTGTTTGTGTGTGTTTATCTGCCTGTATGTCTGTATTTTTCAGCCCTTTTATTTTAGTTTTTGCTTCGGGTTTGGCTCTAAGTAGGTATAATTGTAGTTCTTCGTCTCAGCCATGATACCATTTACTCAGAGGACTTATTTAGCCTTCAAAATTTGGTTTACGACGAAAAAAAGTTTTTTGATATCGATACCAGGAAATCAAAATTTGACTTACATCCATTCATTTTTCTTTCAGTCTACGGTTTCGCTTTAACTGGAAACAACTATTGCTTTTTAGTCTTTCTTGCCAACGTCCAAAGGGTCTGAACTCCAGGACCATGGATTAGTTTTAAACCTTTCATTACCCACGAGCAACACCGGGCTATACTGCTAATATAACATAATCTTCAAATTCTCTTCCTGACAAAATCTGAATATGATATTTTCCAACATTGTAAATTTTGGCCTATTCGAAATACTCCAATGAAATTGTTTTTCTTTAATTTCTCAGACATGGCCTATTAGTCTCGTATAATATTTGTAACTTTCAGCTTAAATGATGATCGATGGTTATACTAACTTTTGTTTAAATTGCCTTTAGCAGACTCCGGTCCATGGCATGAAAATAAACTGCAAGGCCTCTAATTTGAAGGTTGCGAAAAGCGTAGAACCACGTCTTAATTGTTGTTGTTCCGAGCTCCAACTTGACTAACGGAGGAGTAGCAACTGATAAGCTCCCAGCTTTTTTTTTAATCGTCTCACCCCAAGCAGGGCACTCTACTGGCACTGTTGCGCAGGGGGGTACATAGGGGAAAGTAATGAGAAAGAGGGGTTAGTTATAAGAAATATCAGGAGGAGGGTAATAGACGAATAAGAATACCGAGGATGGGGGTGGAGTAGATGGAAAAAGGGCTTGAGAGAATGGTTGTGAGTTAGTGTGATAAGAGATGTCTATTGACCTTACATATAAAGTCCTGGATATTGAAGCAAGCATATGGATAGGAATTCCATAGGCGGGAAGTACGTAAAAAGAAGCCGTCAGAGTAGAAATTGTGGTTACATTTTATTGGATTCACTGTAAAAGGGTGGGACCTAGTTGCTAATTTAGTAGCTTATGTAAATTCATAACTAGGGGTCACCAGTGATCAAAGTTCATCCGAGCAGAAGCCATGAAAGTATTTATAGAAGTAGCAAAGGGAAGCCACATTACGCCGGTGAGAGAGCGACTGCAAGCGGTCTGCCAAGTCGGTATCGATCACATTACAGATTCTCCGTTGGATTTTGTCAAAAACCCCGAGGTGAATAGCAGGGGCAACCGAACAGATGTGCCAGCAGTATTCAATAAACGGGCGGATGCTAAGTCGGTATCGATCACATTACAGACTCTCCGTTGGATTTTGTCAAGAACCCCGAGGTGAATAGCAGGCACCCGACAAGATGTGGCAGCTGTATTCATTGCACGGGTATCTGAAAATAGTTTATCCCGAAACTGCGGTCAAAACACAACGAAAATATAAAAAAAGTCTTTTATCGAAAACATTTAAGGAATATATTTTTGAAGGAAAAAAATGTCCAGCAATATTTTTTTTTAAAAGAAAATAAGGTATTATCTATAATTGATTTTTGGAAAGAAATACATCCCGGAAATACATCTGACTCTTAACAAAAACCACTTTATAAATATATGTCAAAGAAAGTTAATCAACAAACTTATTTCTTACAAACAATATATATTCTGCTCATAAAAATCTATTGTAAAAATCGTGTCTCCATTAAATAACCCATTGAGGTGTTGATATGCCGTAAAACAAACCAAACCAAACTAATATAGAAGACACAACATAGACTATATTTTGGATGTTTTTATTTTCCACCTCTGCCTTGTAAACTAGTCTTTCCTTTTCAGATACCCCCTCTGTAATATATTACTATGAACGGTAAAGATATGATCCACAAATATATCCGGTCGTGGATGGGGGTGGCGGGTTGCAACATCAAAGGTAGAAACGCAGGCGGCAATCTGCTTAATAGACGATAGCCGGGAAAAGATGATTGACAGTTTTATTTGGTCGTAGATAACATGAATTAGGCAACAACACGAAAAAGCAAAAAATGCATAAGAATTTAGGGGGTGACATAATTCTGAGGTTTTCTTTGAATAAGCAGAGACTGGTTAATAGCTTCCGACGGCTCCCAATCTCTCTCCGGCTAACCTCATACTCCACACAACCGGCACCGACAAATATTAAAAATATAAGGTTATCTATATCTACCAATGTGACGACGGTGGACGTTGTGTAAATATTTGTTTGTTTGATAGATTCGAATTAGCGTCTGCATTTTGCGGTCTAGCTCGACGTTAGTTGCGATCAGATGTAGATCAAAATTTTAGAACGCTATTGACACTTTGAAATTTTTCAGAAAGCCAAAATTAGGGATAGAAAGATATATATTATGACCCCACAAAGTCAGGCATCAGTTTATGTATTGATTATAATATAGAATCGATCAGCCCACTTAATATTATCTACATATGTTGCCCCTTCCCTCCCACCCTAATCTAACAGAGACATTCTACATTGTTATCTATATCTATAAAAGTGACGAGGGTGGACTTTCTGTAATTTTTTGCTTTGTAAATTCATCATGTTTTTTATACTTATTATTCTTTAAACTACCCGAGTGAAACCGGGCTAAACTGCTAGGATATACGCCTTTCTTGTTGTTGTTCAACTATCTAGCGCCGTAATATAGAACCTTCAGTGGGTACTTATTTTTATATGAAGAATTGCACAGATGATTAGCTATAAATCTGCACGCTATCTTTAAAACCATTAACGTTCTGCATTTTCATGGCGTCTTCTAAGTTTCCGGTAAATTATAAATTATCTTTAGAGTGTCTTTGTTGTGCAATTCAGAAATTTTGTGGAAATGTTTTTCAATTAAATAGAAAAAATATTTTCTGTTTGTTTTCGCTCTTAAACTGAAGGTGGACTTTAAAACAGTGTTATCATTTCTTAAAACAAACTGTTATATTTTTTTTTGTTTTTCTCACAGCTTCGAACGTTTGTGAGTTTAAATTCATGTATCTCTTTTATGAACGCCCTCTCATACTGTTTCTTATTTTCTTTAAAAATATCTTTATTTCAAGAATTTCGGAATAATCATATTTCATTTTCTTTTGCAACATCTTCAATCACAGCTTTTAGCGGGTTAAAGGCAACGTTTACATATATTAAAGTACTGGTCTTTTCCAGAACAGGCAGACGTTACTAGTTAGCAAATTCAGTTCCACATATTGGACGACATTCAATATTTTATATACCTCGATAGCGAAACCAACGTTTGTGAACAGTTTGTACAGTTGTTTACTTATTTCATCATAGACTCATCTTTATTTGTTACAAACATTAATCCACTATAACTTTATAAGCCATGCTTATTTCTTTGTATTTGGAAGATATATATATATATATATATATATATATATATATTGTGTATTTAGGTAGCATTTTTTCATTAATGCATGTTTCATTAAATAATATAGATAGGTTTTGTCTATCTGTTTTATGTAAATATTTTTATATTCTCTGATAAGCTTAATAGCATTATTATTGAATAATAATAATTAAATAACCTGAACAAGATAAACTATGAAATCTCCATAATATACTTATATGTAATGACTAACAGAAGCCACTGGTTTATTCCAATGACTTTCTATACTTAATATTTTTTGTTTTTACTTTCGCTTTGTCATATTTGACGTCATGAGAAGTGATGCAACATTCGCTTCCAGCGTCATAAATGCACAAGATTGTTGTTGAAAAAGAAAAAAGGTTTGTCATTATCGTTTGTCCGTGTTTATAATATATAATGTAATTTGACATCTTTGAAAATGCCTTATGTAAGCCGAAAGCTTTAGACTGGATTATTAACAAATTATATATCAATATTGTAATTTTCTTTCTTCATTTAATGATAATGCTGTTAAGCTTATAAGAGAACATGAAAAAAAATTACATAAAATAAACAGACAAAACTTGTCTATATTATTTAGTAAAACATGCATTAATATATATATATATATATATATATATATATATATATATATACACTGCCAGGCATAATTATCAGGTTACCCCAGTTTTTTTTTCAGTAAATGATGTATTTCATACCATTTTTAGTATTTATTGCCAAATGAAAATAGAATGGTTCTTTTGTTATTATTACTTTGCAAAATTTTACAAGGCAAGGAAGCAAAGATGAACTCGTCCGAATCACCCTAAATTTTCTTCATTCTTTCCTTTATGAAACGGCAATATCGGTAATTATTAAATATTTATAAATTCATTTAATGCACATGTTAATGTGCAGTGTTAAAAAAAGAACCATTTATTCACGCGGCAATACATACTAAAAATAGAATGAAATAATTTTTTTAAACACTGGAGTAGTCTAATAATTATGGCCGCTTGTGTATATATATATATATATATATATATATATATATATATATATATATATATATAAAGAGAGATAGAGAGAGATAATTGCGCGCACACATACATACACACTCATATATATTAAATAAACCCACTGCATATATTGGTTTTACTACAACCACGCTCTCCCGTCACCTTTCTGATCAGAGTACAATTAAAAAACATTTCTTAGAAAAACGTAGCAATGTAGGTAATATCAGACAGATTTTAGTCAACAATACAATAATCCTCACTCATACACACAGTAAAAAGAAACTTCAGATATTGGAGGACATCTACATTAAATCCAAACAACCCACACTTAATAAAATCACATTTAAATCTGGTCATAACACATTACATTGCATTTAAATATATGGTTCTGTTATCATTTCGAGCTCTCACGCGGTGTGACGTCATAGAACCGCATAACAAATTTACAAACTGCGTTTGCTATTTTTGGTAACTGTTATCGTTGCCTAGCAAAGTTTTATCTCAACACAAGATAAAATCGTGACTGATGGTGGATGTTTTTATGTTAACGTCCTTGTAACCTCTCTGAAGATGGCTCAGGTGAGCTAAAAGCTAAGAAGCAACTTAATAAGAAATTATCCAAATGTTGGAGCATTATTATCTTTATTTTCATCTGAAATTAAAGCCAAAGTGCGGTGTTTAGTATAGCTCATGATTAAGACATTCATTGTCTCTCTTATTTAACAGTATGTTTAGAAAATTTTCTGCCGCATCGATACACTATATATATATATATATATATATATATATATATAGATAGATAGATAGATAGATAGATAGATAGATAGATAGATTTACATAAACAGAAATGTTAATATTGATTTATATGAATATCGACATTCTAAAATTAACTGTCTATATGTCATTTTAAACAAGTTGTGATGTGCAAATTATCGCCATTGTATGTTTTTAACTTTGCCCATGCGCGTTGTTTTTTTCTAATTTTGTCGTCGTCACTGCATAGTAAGGTCAGCTTGTTAAAAAAAGAGCACCATGACGCAGTTCTCCCAACCAGAACTGTACTGCTTGGCATTCGCACCGGAAGCTGCAACATAAATATTTCTGAGGGTTCGAATGGTTTTATTCGTGCGAAAAAATAGAACATAAGAGACAAGGAAAAGAAAAGAAAAATAGGAGAAATATAGAAAAATTTAGAAGAAAAAAATAAGTTTAAAATATTTTCTTGTTCAACAACAAAAAAAAAAAACAATCATTAAAAATCCTAACAAATATTTGTATACATGAGTAACATTTTCACACCGCGCGGATTAAGTCATTCTCCTCCCTCGACCCAAAACCAATATTCATTATTTCCCGCTCATATCAACGACACTTTCAACGAAAATTATTTTCCATTTCATATAAATGTATCAACAATATGGTAATTCTACTTTCATTTTAAATTCTCTAAAATCTGTGTAAGAACGGAACATAATAGAAAAATAAGAAAAAATAAAGAAGTCTTTTCCTCACTTTCAATCCTTAGATTCGCGACAGTTCAGCCGTTGTACACTCAGGTCTTCTCAGGTGACTTGAATTATGAGCACATTTATTTGGGATACATGACACAGTGGATAAAATCGTTGTTTTTTTTTAATCATCTCACCCCAAGCAAGGCATTCCACTGCCACTATTGCGCATGGGGCTACATAGGGGAAGGTAAAGAGAAGGAGTGGTTAGACATATGGAATGTCAGGAGGAAGGTGACAGATGAGTAAGGATACCGAGGATGAGGGTTGGGCAGATGGGAAGAGTGTTTGATAGAATGGGAGCAGGTTAGTGTGTTAGGAGGTGTCTATTGACCTTACATTTAAACTCCTGGAGATTGTAGCCGTCGGGGAAGCAATCGTGTGGAAGGGAATTCCACAGTCGGGAAGTGCGAGGAAAGAAACTGTTGGAGGAGAAGTTACCGTTGCATTTTATCGGTTTCACTGAAAAATGGTGGGATCTAGTTGCTAATCTAGTATCTCGTGCAAATTCGTATTTAGTGGGCACCAGTGGTCTAAGTTCATCGAAGCAGAAGCCGTGAAAGTATTTATAGAAGAGACACAGGGAAGCCACGTCGCGCCAGTGAGAGAGAGACTGCAGGCGGTCTGCCAAGTCGGTATCTATCACATTACAGACCCTCCTCTGAACCTTATCGAGAAGCCCGAGGAGAATAGCAGGGGCACCCGACCAGATATGGCAGCAGTATTCAATGCACGGGCGGATGGTAGATTTATATATGTGCAGGATAGATTTAGACGGAAAAAACTTCCGGGCCCTACACAGAGAACCGACTTTCATAGCAGCGGATTTAGCAATGGATTTGATATAGTCATTCCATTTTAGGTCCGCTGAAAGCGTGAGACCAAGGAGGCGGAGTGCTTTACTCTCTGGGAGGCAAGCCTGGTCCATGCTAATGGGAGGTAGGTGAGATTGTCGATGATGGTTAATTGAGAGTAGCTTCGTTTTAGAAGCATTAAAATTTACTAACCATTTCTTACCCCAGTCCAATATGGATTGGAGGTTTTTTCAATCTCGGCTGCGAGGTTGGTTGAAGTAATCCAGCGAATTAACTCAAAGAGTTGTGAGTTCAATACCTAGCTGCAAAATAGAAAATAACTGAGATATCCAAATGGAACATGGCCGGTAGAACTAGAAAAATCTACCTCTGTGGAGGCAATAAATGATTCGGTTTGAAATTCCAATTAACTGAGGAGTGCCATAGCGTACAATGGCCGAATTGTTGTGAATATTGCAAAAAGATGATGACAACACTGTGAATAATATCAACAGTGAGATAAAAATAAAATAAATATTTGAGAACTACAAAATATGGATTTATTGTGAGATTGCCAACATTATAAGGCTCTACTTTAACATAGGACTTTTAACTACAATCTCAATTTTTACAATTAAATAATTTAAGATTCACCGTCACTATATTCTAACTCTATTCCACACCTCCGATAATACTTGCTCTACATTTAATATAAAATATTTTAAAATTAATATAACAAATAAACACCAACAAAACATATATAATTACAGCCATATTTAGAAAAACATAGATAAACTAAACAAAACAAAATACATAAAACTACCAGCGAACTATTTGAATTTAATCTCAAAGACTTTTTCAAATAAGGAAACGTTATAAATATTTCGTGACTGACGTCATAGTTTTCTGCAATTATTTCAAACAGCCTTAAAGTTTTATGTTTTTATTACATTTTTAAATCTTTTCCAAGGCCGTAACAAAATAAAAATAAAAAAACTTCACAATAGTAAATATATGCCCTGATGATGGTTATGACAACCGAAACATTATAATGTTGTCTACTCCACAATAAACCCATATTTTGTTGTTCTTTAAACCATCGAGAGCTGGTTAATGTTTGTTTGAATCGGTCTTGTGTCATACTTAACCGAACTCTCTACAGCTTACAAGTTTCCTCCAAAAATTATTAGGTTCTCATCAGAAAGTTGGAATGTGTAGAATAGTGTAAGAATAAAAATATACATTATTCATGTTAAAATAAAATATATTAAAAGGAACGAGCAACAAGAATTCGTAGAAAGTTCAATTAGAAAGTTAAGGGTATCAAGAGTTCGTAGAAAATGTTCGTAATAGTAACCGTTGAAAGAGTGTACACGTACGTACGTATGTGTGTATGTATTCAGTAGAAGGTACATTTTCGTTGTAAGTCCCGACGCTTTTCCCCTTCAAATTTATCCAAAATTGCATTATCTCTGAGCAAATATATATGCTGAAATTAAATCAACTGTTAGTTATTGAAGAAACTCACCTTTTTTTTAATCTAAATGTCCATGAAAAGAACGAACTATATCTTGCATTTTTCTCTCCCTTAACTCTCACGAAATCATGTAATTAACTGCAGAATGACGTACTGCGTATGTAAACGAATTTTGGCAGATTTTTGGTCGATTTTTCTTCATTTACTGATACTTCCGGCGATGTACTTCCGGTAATGAAAATAATGCGTTATTGTATTTCTTCGATTATTACTTTTATTACAGGAAGTGCATCACCGGCAGTTTCAGTAAAGGTAGAAAATCGACCAAAATTCGACAGAAAATTGCTGCTTCCGTAGAACGTCATTCTGCAGTTAATTACATGACTTCGTGAGAGATACGGGAGAGAAAAATTGCGAGATATAGTTCGTTTTTTTATGAACTTTCAAAGCAAAAATAGTAAGTTTCTTCAATAACTAATTATTGATTTGAGTTCAGTCTATACATTTGCACAGAAATAATGCTATTTTGGATAAATTTGAAGGGGGGAAAGCCGTCGGCACCTAAAACGAACATTTACCCTGTAGAAATGTCTTTGGATGGAGAAGAAGCAGCAGAAAGAATCAGTACACGAGAAATAAGGAGAAAGAGAACCTGACCTTATCGCCGGGATGATTTGAAGTTGAAGTTACATTTTAGTGTTGTCTTTCTCGCTGCTTCCATCTGACTGTCTGATCCTTTTATTGTCCTTTTGAATTTCTCACTGGATCGCTAAGTCCTCAAGTCTTGCAAGTCGCCCCCATTGGTCAAAATCAATTTAGCACCTACTTGAGAAATCTGGTTTCGACTTTTTTTTAAAAGCCAATGGTCAATTCCTTTTTCTATTTTGAAAAAAAAAACAGGATTTCACACGTCGCTGTGAATTTTTATAAAAGTGAAGTAGAAAGTGTGAAGAAGATTTTAATTCTCAATTTCTTATCCCACTCAATCAGTTAAATGCCATACGTGAAACACGCTTGGGCGATCATGTCTCGAAAGGGACATGAGTGACTGGGCAGAAGATTATCCCGCAGTAGGTTGCCATTGCTTTCTGCGGTAGACTGGTTGACAGTCAAGGCTATAGAACCCAATCTGTTCTGTTATTTAGCCCATAACTGGAGGGAAGAGACGGATAAACAACTTTCCCAAGAGTATTTGCGCCTAAGTGAATGCAATGAATTCAACTGGAATTCGAACTCAGCGCCCCGATTCGTCGATCCGAGCCGATATCCACTGCACCGCAACGCACATCCCACTACCTTCTGAAATATTTATTTTATTTTGTATCTCACAATGTCGGAATTTATTTTCCATTTCCCTTAAATATATATATATATATATATATATATATTTTAATCATACCACCCCGAGCAAGGCGGTAGCGCCACTGATGTGCAGGTGGGCTACGTAAGAGTGAAAGGATTGGAAAAGAGAAACTCGGAAACTACATGTAAACAGGGAACAAGGGATGAGTCTCTTCACCTGTTCAATAGACGTGTGTCGAGTGTGAACCGGGCGATAGTTTAGTCTATCTACTGCAATTAAAAAAAAAAAAAGAAAAGAGTAAAAAGAGTGGAAAAGAGAAAACTGGAAACCACATCCTAAACAGGGAACAAGGAATGAGTCTCTTCACCTGTTCAATAGACGTGTGTCGAGTGTGAACCGGGCGATAGTTTAGTCTATTTACTCCAATTGAAAAAAAAAAAAAAAAAGAGTAAAAAGATTGGAAAAGAGAAAGCTGGAAACCAAATCCTAAACAGGGAACAAGGGATGAGTCTCTTCACCTGTTCAATAGACGTGTGTCGAGTGTGAACCGGGCGATAGTTTAGTCTATCTACTCCAATTGAAAAAAAAAAAAAGAAAAAAGTAAAAAGATTGGAAAAGAGAAAGCTGGAAACTACATCCTAAACAGGGAACAAGGGATGAGCCTCTTCACCTGTTCAATAGACGTGTGTCGAGTGTGAACCGGGCGATAGTTTAGTCTATCTACTCCAATTGAAAAAAAAAAAGAAAAGAGTAAAAAGATTGGAAAAGAGAAAGCTGTTAACCACATCCTAAACAGGGAACAAGGAATGAGTCTCTTCACCTGTTCAATAGACGTGTGTCGAGTGTGAACCGGGCGATAGTTTAGTCTATCTACTGCAATTAAAAAAAAAAAAAAGAAAAGAGTAAAAAGAGTGGAAAAGAGAAAACTGGAAACCACATCCTAAACAGGGAACAAGGAATGAGTCTCTTCACCTGTTCAATAGACGTGTGTCGAGTGTGAACCGGGCGATAGTTTAGTCTATTTACTCCAATTGAAAAAAAAAAAAAAAAGAGTAAAAAGATTGGAAAAGAGAAAGCTGGAAACCAAATCCTAAACAGGGAACAAGGGATGAGTCTCTTCACCTGTTCAATAGACGTGTGTCGAGTGTGAACCGGGCGATAGTTTAGTCTATCTACTCCAATTGAAAAAAAAAAAAAAGAAAAGAGTAAAAAGATTGGAAAAGAGAAAGCTGGAAACTACATCCTAAACAGGGAACAATGGATGAGTCTCTTCACCTGTTCAATAGACGTGTGTCGAGTGTGAACCGGGCGATAGTTTAGTCTATCTACTCCAATTGAAAAAAAAAAAAAGAAAAGAGTAAAAAGATTGGAAAAGAGAAAGCTGGAAACTACATCCTAAACAGGGAACAAGGAATGAGTCTCTTCACCTGTTCAATAGACGTGTGTCGAGTGTGAACCGGGCGATAGTTTAGTCTATCTACTCCAATTGAAAAAAAAAAAAAGAAAAAAAAGAAAAGAATGAAAAGATTGATAATAACATAGCAATAGTGTAAACCGTTAAAAATCAAAGAACTTTTGAAAATTAACCAATCATAACTAAAAAAGCACCAGCTATGTTCTAATCGGTACATCGTTCTCGCTAAACAGATTTGAAACCAAACCGGTGGATGTGACCCTGAAACGCTCTTGTCATGTCCAACGCAGAATAGGCCGATATTCAAGTTTATTTTTCCGTTTCCGCTGTAATTTTATAAGCTGTCGCTTTTAGACGTCACGAGGCACAGTAATGTTATCATAACAAGCCCGAAAAGCGAAGCCAATTATTGTTCATCGTTTTCACAGCAACGTTATAGCACCTTTGTCTCTTCTTCTTGGTTTTATGAGTTAATTGTTTCTCTTAATAATTTTTGCACATCTGCCGAGTGGCATTCATTTTACGACGTGTTGTAAAATTCATGAGAGTTCATATTACATTTTGCAATAATTGAAATATTACGAATTCACGGTTATCCGCGTTTCAGTTATTCACGGTCAATTTTGCTTCTTCTGTCTGCCGTGGTTCTGCACGGCGTAGACGTTCATCGTTCTCCACAATTTCCTGTCCTTTGTAGCTCTTAATAAGTTTTATTTTTGTTTCCTCTTTTAAACCATATTCAGCTATCTACTCTAGTGCCATATGTGATACACTCTTTGGGGCTCACGGCTATTTTGATCTATGAATTCACTGGCAGAAGATTTTCCCTCAGTAGATTGCCATTACTTTCTGCAGTAGACTAGTTGCCAACCAAAGCTATAGAGCTGAATCTGTCATGCTATTTAACCCCTAGCATGAGGGAGAAAATATAGATTAATAACTTTCCCAAGGGTAATTGAATGCAACAACTTCATCTGGAATTCGAACTCGGCTCTCCCATTTGTTGTTCTACTGCATTGAAATGCACATCCGCTATCGACTTTTTTGTTAGGTAGTTTGTTTTTTCTTACTCTGTCGCTCTTGCTTTCAATCTGTACTGTGGGTACTAGAATTTTGAAGGAGTCTTTCCTCATTATATAACTTAGAAGATTCAACTACGCCTGCATTTGCTCCTTATACGAGTCATAAAGCATTTAATACGTAAGCCATTGTTAACAATACGTACAAATCGGAATTGTACTGAAAGTTTAAAAGAAAAACATTATTAGAGAGCAAGAACAATAGAAGAGTGTTGTGTAGTTGTTGTGGAGAAATCTTCGTCGCCAAGTTGTTGTGACCTGCGAGGGCCAGAAAGAAAGACGCTGAAACAGGTAAATAGATTCAAACAATTTATTAGAATAACAAGGTCATATATACAAAGTAAAATATTAGTAGTCAGCAAAAAGAAATGTAATTCAGAAAGGTATAGTTGCGCGTTGTGGTGCAGTGGATATCGACTCGGAACGAGAAATCGGGGAGCCGAGTTCGAATTCCAGTTGAATTCTTTGCATTCACTTACGCGCAAATACCCTTGGGAGAGGTATTAATCCGTTTCTTCCCTCAAGTTATGGGTTAAATAATAGGACAGATTGGCAAACAGTCTACCGCAGAAAGCAATGTCAACCAGTCTACGACAGAAAGTAATGGCAACCTTTTTCCCAGTCAGTCATGTCACTTTTAAGACATGATCGCCCAAGGCGAGTATCACGTATGGCACTTAACTGACTGAATGATTATAACAATTAGAAAATATTATTAAGTCTTCTACTGGACATAAGGTGGGGGGATCAGTTTGATATTGTTATGAAGTAATAAACTGATCCCTCACTAATCAATAATAAATTACACCTCTTTTCCTTCTACGTATAGTTCAAATAACAAGACAGATTGGGTTCTATAGCCTTGGCTAGGAACCAGTCTACCGCAGAAAGCAATAGCAACCGACTGCGGGATAATCTTCTGCCCAGTCATTCATGTCTTTTTATGACATGATCGCCCAAGCGTGTATTACGTATGTCACTTAACTGATTGACTGAATATAATAGTTGAAAACATGATTAAGGCTTCTCCTGGGTATAAAGTGGGGGATCAGTTTTATATTGTAATGAAGTAATAAACTGATCCACCACTAATTACTACTTAATAATGTAATACATATCTTCCTCCTCTAACTATAGGTCAAATAACAGGACAGATTGGATTCTATATCCATGGCTATTAATCAGTCTACCGCAGAAAGCAATGGTAACATACTACGGGCCAGTCAGCCATGTCTCTTTTGAGATATGATCGCCCAAAGCGTGTATTTATGTAAGGCACTTAACTGATTTAATGTATTTTACAATCATGCCTAATAAGATTGGAAGCAATAAAAATACCTGAAGCTCAATAACATATAGAATATTAGATATTCCTTTCTATTTCCGCAGGCATTACTAATAATCTTTACTTAGTTTCTGTAAGGCATCTTTCGCTTACAACTACATCCTCGACTATGCATACTATGTCCTCTTTTACAACATTACATCTATCTATCTATCTATCTATCTATCTATCTATCTAGATATAAATCTATAATCACACACACACACACACACACACACACACACACACACACACACACACACATATATATATATATTTATATATATTTATATATATTTATAAGTATTATATTTAGAAAATTATCTGCTGCCTCGATACAATAAATATACATACAGATTTATTTATATATATATATGTATTTATTGTATCGAGGTAGCAGAAAATTTTCTAAACATATACTGTGAAATATAAGAAACAATGAATGTCTATTATGTTTAATCATGAGCCATTTTAAACATCATATTTTGGTTTAATTTCAGTTGAAAATAAAAACAAATATTCTCCAAAATTTGGGTAATTATTTGTGGATCGAGCATGTGAGCAATTATGAGGTCTTGGAAATGATGGAAACAAAAAGGAAATTAATACTGAGCATCAGGAAGAGACAGTTGAAGTTCCAGGGACACGCAATGAGAAAGGAGGGTTTGGAGAATCTGATACTAACAGGCCAGATAGAGGAGAGCAACGGATAACATATTTGAAGAACCTAATCAGGTGGATGACAGAACGAGGATTGCATGGTATAACAGGAGAAGGCGCGCTCAGAGCCACCAGGGATAGAGAAACGTGAAAAGCCATGATCGCCTACGTCCTGAAGGGACAGGGCACATAGAAGTAGAAGATATATGCAAATTGTTTATAAGAAATTATAATGTGGATATAAAGTGGGGGATCGATTCTATATTATAATCAATATATAAACTGATCCCTCATTATGTGGCCATGCTAGTTTCTAAACGTTTATTGTCTAGATTTATGGGCTTGAGAGGATGACAGAACGGGGTTTGCATGGTGTAACAGGAGAAGGCGTGCTCAGAGCCACCACGGATAGGGAAACGTGGAAAGCCATGATCGCCTACGTCCTGAAGGGACAGGGCACATAGAAGCAGAAGGAATATGCAAATTGTTTATAAGAAATTATAATGTGGATATAAAGTGGGAGATCGATTCTATATTATAATCAATATATAAACTGATCCCTCATTTTGTGGCCATGCTAGTTTCTAAACGTTTATTGTCTAGATTTATGGGCTTGAGATTATGACAGAACGGGGTTTGCATGGTGTAACAGGAGAAGGCGTGCTCAGAGCCACCATGGATAGAAAAACGTGGAAAGCCATGATCGCCTACGTCTGATTAAATGGTATCATGGCTGAGACTAAGAACTACAATTATACCTACTTGGAGCCAAACCTGAAGCAAGACCTAAAATAAACGGGATGAAAAACTGATTTTCATCAGACACGGTAGGATATCGAAGTATCGATTTTCAATATCGGACTCAAATAATTCATCAAGTGATAGAACTGCAACCTTGAAACTTCTGAATATCGTTTCTTTTTTCTTTGTCTATAAGTTTATCAAATTTGATTAAAACCGGACGACTCCTTCTATAACCCGATTTTTCGATTATCATTTTTCGATATTTATCGGGGGTACCTCGACACAAAACATAGCTAAGAACATTCGCAGACGCTTATAGTATAACTGTGTAAATTTTCAAGAAAATTGGTTCAGCCGTTTCGGAGTCTATAGGTAACGGACACACACACACACACACAGACATACTCATACACACAGACAAAGTTCCATTTATAAATAAGTTTAAATAGATTCTGCTTGTTCCTTCCTTAGTTTGTTACTAAGATCCTCTGTCCCTGACACCACACTCTGTATACGAGCTTTTTCTTCCCCTCTATCTTTTTACTCTCCTCAGCCTTTCGCTCAGCATTACTAAAACTGAAGAGTAGTAAAGAGTAAGAAAGTAGGAGGAGAGAGCTTATAGCATTATCCTACCAGTAGCAGCTTAAGCTGGTGGTTGTAGAGTAGTCGTGTTTGTGTATATGTGTGTACTGTACAATATAGTAAAAATAGTTAGGTTTGTTGTATCCCGTGAACTAATAACGAAATTTCTGGCCTCTACACCCTTGACCATTACTCAGTTGGGCTTTTCTGTTTGCAATGTACACAGGAGCCTTTAAATTAACTTTAACTATTTTAAAAAACTCTTTAATCTCTTCTAACTTTTTTGAAATTTTGTCAGATAGTTTTATTTTGATTTGAGTTAGCGGCTAAAGAAACGTTACAACTGTTTTACAATGGAAACGTAATGATTGCATCACATACTTTTTCGGTTACAAACACATTAATTTTGAAATTCTCGCAAAAATCAAATATTTATCGGATTTTAATGAAACTATCAGTACTCATTCACAAATAAAACAATTATTTTTGAAATTATTATTTTTTAAAAATCTTGATAAAAATATCTACAATGGACACTGGAGCCATGATTTTACAGTAATAAAAAAACATTTTCTCTTTCAAAATCTCTCACAGAAAAGTAGCTTCTATGGACATTACTTTTATAGATATTTTAATAAAATTTACACTCTGTGTTATCGTTATTTTATTATCCAATATCTTTATGTTTGAAAACGTTGCTATCATTTGTAGTATGACAAAATAAAATGACCCTTCCGTGGAAATTGCACGGGTTCCTCTAGTAATATAAGATTACAGTAAAGTAGCTTCTATGGACATTACTTTTATGGATATTTTAATAAAATTAAACTGTGTTATCGTTATTTTATTATCCAATACCTTTATGTTTGAAGACGTTAGTATGACAAAATAAAATTATTCCTCCGTGGAAATTGCACGGGTTCCGCTAGTAATATAAGATTACAGTAATAACCTAATATGTACCCTGAATACTATGTTAAAATGGCTTATCAAAATACAACAATCCCAGCGGCCATTATTTTTGTAACAACCTCATATATACCGTGAATACTATGTTAAAATGGTTTTTCAAGTTACAACACTTCGACCGGCCATTATCTTTGTAACAACCTTATATATACCTTGAATACTAGATAGGTCAATAGGAGTAGATAGGTCTTAATAGGAGTTGATAGGTCACACTATCGCCCGGTCAAACTCCTCCCATGTCTATTGAACTGGAGTAGAGGCTAGCCCCTTGTTTCCTGTTTATGATGTGGTTTCCGGTCTTCTCTTCTCTCTCTTCAGACCTTGGTACTGGTGCTTCCGTGAGTTTCCTGCGATCTGGCAGGTTGGTGGCAATGGCTCATCACTGTGAGGGTACCGGGTTGGCAGTTTCCTGGTTGCTGCTTCCGACTGGTAGTTAGGAGCCCTAACTCTTGCCTAGCGTCAAGAGCGGCTGCTCTGATCAACAGTTGTATAATATCGGGGTTATTGTAGTGCCATGTCGCGCATAGATAGGTGTCCCTGCAAGCGCTTTCGGTGGGCAACCCCGAGGCCTCACCTTGTTGCAGCCCTAGCCAGTTTCCCTCCCAGCACAGATCGTGGGTAATGACCGCCTGTATCCTCTACCCTAGGCCCCTTTCTACAAACAGAATCATGACTAAACAAATCAGAAATGACCCTAAACCAGTTAAATCCAAACCACCTAAACCCATTAACCTCTCCTTCACTAATATCCGAGGCATTCTTACTAACTTTCCTAATGTAGAAGCGTTCCTGCATGAAAAGTCCCCTGACATCCTCGCGCTCTGCGAAACTAACCTCAACTCAGCTATTCCCTCCTCTGACCTCTCCATCCCTGGTTATCTTCCCCTTTTAAGGAAGGATTCCACTGTCCACATGCATGGGCTGGGTGTTTATGTCAGCAAACACCTCCCCATAACTAGGGTGACTTCACTCGAATCTACAGACCACCAATACATATGTCTCCGCCTGTCTCTCCTCAGTTCGGTTAGCTACCTATTCTTCCTTTACCGTTCTCCCTCCTCTCCTGACTGCTCCCTACTAAATAGCATTGTCGACGACATAGATAAGGCTATTTCCTACCACCCATTCGCCCACATATTTGTATTTGGAGACCTCAATGCCCATCACTCTGAGTGGCTTGAAAACGCCGTTACTGATCCGGCGGGCATTCACGCCATGAACTTTGCTATTTCCCAATCCCTTACGCAAGTGGTGAACTTCCCCACTCGCTTCCCAAGCAATCCCTCGGGTCATTCCTCACTGCTAGATATATGTTTCACCTCTGCGCCTGACGCCTGTCAAGTCTCGCAGCTTTGCCCTCTCGGCAACTCCGACCATGCTGTAGTCTCCCTCAGTATTTCTTTCCAATCTCACTCCCCCTAGGAGCCTCCTACTTATAGAACCTCCTACCTCTACCAAAAAGCTGACTGTGATGCCTTTCGCGATTTCCTCTGCGACGTCCCTTGACCTATCAGTTGATGACTGTGCCTCTGAGGTCTCGTCATGGGTGAAAGCTGGCATTGATGCCTTCATACCCACCAGGAAATATTGCTTAAAACCTCATTCCTCTCCGTGGTTCTCTCCGGCCTGCTCAGCCGCCTTTGCCCACAGGAACCATTACTTCCGTCTATTCCGGAGACAGCCAACTGATCACAATAGGCGCCTGTTCACATCTGCTCGCAGTGAGTGCAAGAGAACCCTAAATGACGCCAAACAGTTGTTTGCTGAGAGAATGCGACAGCACATAGCTGACCGCAAGTTCGGCTCCAAGGACTATTGGAGGATTTGTAAACGAGTGCTCAACAATAGGAAATCCTCAATACCTCCTTTAATCCAAGGATTTGAGGTTCTCACGTCATCTGCGGACAAAGCTGAGTGCTTTGCCCGCAGATTCTCATCCAACTCCACATTCGACTCGTCCGGAGAGCACCCACCCGACTTCCCTATCAGAACTGAGGCCAAACTGCACGACGTATATATTACCCCGACAGTAGTATCCAGAGTAATTTCAAAACTCGACCCCCATAAGGTGTGTGGAGACGATGGAATCCCGGTGATAGTCCTTAAGAGGTGTGCCCCTGAACTTTCCCCTGTCCTCTCTAAACTGTTTAACTACTGCCTTTCTGCTTCCTGCTTTCCTGCATGCTGGAAATTCTCCTCAGTCGTTCCTGTCTTTAAGAATTGTGGTGAACCCTCGGACCCATCCAACTATCGCCCTATCAGTCTTCTACCGATATTCGGGAAAGTATTCGAGGCTATAATCAATGCTGAAATCTCACCGCCCACAAACTGTCCTCCGACAGGCAATATGGATTCCGCTTTGATAGGTCCACAGCCGACCTGCTAACAACCGGAACGGAGTACATGCTACAGGCCCTTGATGAGTCTGATGAAGCTCACGCGGTTGCTCTGGATATCTCCAAGGCTTTCGACAGGGTTTGGCACCCTGGCCTCCTATGCAAATTACGCGGTTATGGTATTACCGGTCGCCTGCTTGACCTAATCCAATCTTTCTTAAATAACCGCAAAATGAAGGTCGTTCTGAATGGGCGTGCCTCTTCGTCCTACAGCACGAATGCTGGTGTCCCACAAGGCTCTATCCTGGGCCCAACGCTCTTCCTTATTTTCATCAACGACCTCCCTGATGAGATCAAGTCCCAAGTAGGCATCTACGCAGATGACACTACAATATACTCCCGCTCCGGTAAGAAACCTGTCGTGGCGGACAGACATAATCTCGCTGCTGACCTTGAGCGGGATCTACACTCTGTGGTGAACTGGAGCAAGAAGTGGCTTGTCAACTTCAATTCCTCTAAGACCAAGCTCTTGTCTGTCAACCATTACAGGCAACCTCTTCTGCCTCCCATCAACATGGACCAGATGATTCTCCCGGAGAGTAATACACTACGCCTCCTCGGACTTACCCTGTCCTCAGACCTCAAATGGAAGCACTATATTGAATCCATAGCAAAATCTACTGCTAAGAAGATTGGGTCACTATGTCGATCCAGGATGTTTTTTCCACCTGAATCCATCCTGCATATATACAAGTCAACCATCCGTCCGTGCATAGAGTACTGCTGCCATTTATGGTCAGGTGCCCCTGCCGTTCTCCTCAGTGTTCTTGACAAACTCCAAAGGAGAGTCTGTAATGTGATAGGTACTCATCTGGCGACTCGACTGCAGCCACTTTCCCATCGTCGAAATGTGGCCTCCCTCTGTCTCTTCTATAAATGCTTTCATGGCTTCTGCTCGGATGAGCTTAAGTCACTGATGCCTCCTCAACAGTTGTTTACCCGTGCAACCAGACTGGCAACTGGGTCCCACCCTTTCACAGTCAGGTTAGCCAAACACAGACGACACTTCTACTCCTGCAGCTTCCTCTCTCGCACTTCCCGCCTATGGAACTCACTCCCGTATTCTTGCTTTCCTGACGGCTACAACCTCCAGAAATTTAAATGCAAAGTTAATACTCATCTGCTAACCACTGACCTCTAGCTCTCTCCCCTCCCCTGTATAACCTTCACTTTCTCTCCGCCTATGTATCTGTCATCGCACCTGCTTTCTCAGCTTTCTATTGTTCCTTTCTAACTAGTTTGTA
Organism: Ascarosepion bandense; assembly: GCA_037127315.1. Taxonomy (NCBI): domain Eukaryota; kingdom Metazoa; phylum Mollusca; class Cephalopoda; order Sepiida; family Sepiidae; genus Ascarosepion; species Ascarosepion bandense. Next base: position 1,224,487 of record JBBBDQ010001862.1, on the reverse strand, counting down.
CTCCTCACTCTTTTCTAATTAATCTTTTTACATTTATGTAACCCCCAGTGGCGTTTCTGCCTTGCTCGGGGTGAAATGATTAAAAAAAAAAAAATTACAATTACTTTTTAAAACACAACCCTTCGAACGGTCATTAGTTTTGTAACAACATAATATATACCGTGAATACTATGTTAAAACACGGCCGACCTGCTAACAACCGGAACGGAGTACATGCTACAGGCCCTTGATGAGTCTGATGAAGCTCACTCGGTTGCTCTGGATATCTCCAAGGCTTTTGACAGGGTTTGACACTCTGGCCTCCTATGCAAACTACGGGGTTACGGTATTTCCGGTCGCCTGCTTGACCTAAACCAACCTTTCTTAAATAACCGCAAAATGAAGGTCGCTTTGAATGGGCGTGCCTCTTTGTCTTACAGCACGAATGCTGGTGTCCCACAAGGCTCTATCCTAGACCCGACGCTCTTTCTTATTTTCATCAATGACCTCCCTGATGAGATCAAGTCCCAAGTAGGCATCTACGCAGATGACACTACAATATACTCCCGCTCCAGTAAGAAACCTGTCGTGGCGAACAGACATAATCTCGCTGCTGACCTTGAGCGGGATCTACACTCTGTGGTGAACTGGAGCAAGAAGTGGCTTGTCAAGTTCAACTCATCTAAGACCAAGCTGTTGTCTGTCAACCATTACAGGCAACCTCTCCTGCCTCCCATAAGCGTGGACCAAGCGATTCTCCCGGAGAGCAATACACTACGCCTCCTCGGACTTACCATGTCCTCAGACCTCAAATGGAACCACTATATTGAATCCATAGCAAAATCTACTGCTAAGAAGGTTGGGTCACTATGTCGATCCAGGATGTTTTTTCCGCCTGAATCCATCCTGCATATATACAAGTCAACCATCCGTCCGTGCATGGAATACTCCTGCCATTTATGGTCAGGCGCCTCTGCCATTCTCCTCAGTGTTCTTGACAAGCTCTAAAGGAGAGTCTGTAATGTGATAGGTACTCATCTGGCGGCTCGACTGCAGCCACTTCCCCATCGTCGAAATGTGGCCTCCCTTTGTCTGTTCCATAAATACTTACATGGCTTCTGCTCGGACGAACTTAAGTCACTGTTGCCTCCTCAACAGGTGTTTACTCGTGCAACCAGACTGGCAACTGGGTCCCACCCATTCACAGTCAGGTTAGCCAAATGCAGACGAATATTCTACTCCTGCAGCTTCTTCTCTCTCACTTCCCGCCTGTGGAACTCGCTCCCGTATTCTTGCTTTCCTGACGGCTACAACCTACAGAAATTTAAATGCAAAGTCAATAGTCATCTACTAACCAGTGGACTCTAGCTCTCTCCCCACCCGCGTATAACCTTCCCTTTCTCGCCACCTATGCATCTGTCATTGCACCTGCTTTCTCAGCTTTCTATTGCTCCTTTCTAACCAGTTTGTACTCCTCACTCTTTTCTAATTAATCTTTTTACAGTTATGTAGCCCCTTGCACCTCAGTGGCATTTCCGCCTTGCTCGGGGTGAAATGATTAAAAAAAAATGCTTTTTCAATATAAAACACTTCGAGCGGCGTTTAATTTTGAAACAACCTAATAAAATTACTTGAACCCCGAATTCGTTCTACATAATCCGTTATGAAATATATTGGAAAACTAAATTTTCTAGGAATTTATCATAACTCAGCCTCGGACTTCATGTCAAGAAATTATTTAAACGTAGTTTTGACCCCAGATTTGACCTTTAGTGTGTCGGACGGAGATTGATTGTGTATCCAGATTTTAAATAGAAACTGAGCCTAGAATATATTAACTCATAAATATATACTTGCTTTGACATAATATTAAATAACAATTCAGTAAACGCTCGCATCATATTCTGATTCGAGATGAATTTTTAGCTGATGTATTTTTATATCCACTTTGCTGTAATGCGCCTTGGAAAGACATATGTTCCTATTTTTTATGTTGATGTTCTGTCCGATCAACGAGATGCCCAGCCAAATATATATATATATATATATATATATATATATATTTTCTAAACATATGTTGTTAAATGTTAGGGACAATGAATGCCTATTATGTTTAATCATGAGCCGTTCTAAACGTCGTATTTTTGCTTTAATTTCAGTTGAAAATAAATCAAAAATTCTCCAACATTTGGATAATTATGTATTGGTTTTCTTCTAAGCTTTCGTCTCACATGAGCCATCTTCAGAGAGGTTGTTTAAACTGAAATATTATAAAATCCACCATCACCGACGATTTTATTTTGTGTTGACATAAAACTCCGCTTGGCAACGGCAATAGTTACCAAAAATAATAAACGCAGTTCTTAAGTTTGCGATGCGGTTTTATGACGTCACACCGCGGGATAGCGCGAAATGACAACAAAACCATGTAGTCAAATGCAATGTAATGTGTTATTTCCTGTTTTAAAGTTGATTTTATTGAGTGTTGGTTGTTTAGATTTGATGTACATGGCCTCCAATATCTGCAGGTTCCTCTTACTGTGTGTATGAGTAAGGATCACCGTATTGTTGACCAAAATCTGTCGTATATTGCCTACATGTTTATGTTTTTCAGAGAAATGTTGTTTAATAGTACTCTGATCAGAAAGATGACATGTAAGTCTACGGGAGAGCGTGGTTGTAGTAAAACCAATATATGTACTAGGTTTTTGATTAGTATCAGAGATGCAATCTCTGAATGGGCATGTAAATTGGTACACTACATTGGTTTTTTGTAGAGAATTTTTTTATAGTACTTGTTGGCTTATTATAGACTATGAGGTCAATTGTTTTAAACTTTTTATAATATATAATGAGTTTAATTTGATTATTAGTTTCCACTGGTTTAACATTTCTACGTATTATGTTTTTGAGAGTTTTTTCATCTTGTTTATAATTATTATGTATTTGGTTGCAATAGTATAAGTTTATAGTGTTATGTTTATTTTGATGTAAACCATTATTATTAATATTATCATTATTGTTAGAGCTATTGTTAATTTTGTTGAGATACATTTTAATTTGTTGATCAATAACGGAGTTAGGAAATCCATTATTGACTAGTGTTTGCTTAATGTTGTGTAATTCTTTATAAAATATAGATTTGGAAGAAGATATCATTTGTGTGCGTTGAAGTAAGTTTTTTATAACTGCTAACTTATATCGTTGGGGGCATTCACTATTATAATTAAGAAGACACGAATTTATGCTAGTTGGTTTCCTATATAGAGAAGTAGTAAATTTATGTGTGCTAGAATCAATAAATACATCAAGGAATGGGTGTTTGTTATTAATATTAAGTTCTAATGTAAATTTGAGGACGGAGTGACTTTCAAATTTGTTTTTAAGATATTTAATTTGATCGATATTCTTAGCTAAAACAAAGATATCATCTATCTATCTTACATATATAGAGGGCTTATTGTTGTCATTAATTATTTTAATTTTCTAGATTTGCCATATCATAATTAGAAAAGAGGGGACCTAAAGGAGATCCCATCGCAATACCATCTATTTGTGTATAAATATTGCCTAAGTGATCGTGAAAGGGTACTTGTGTGGTTCATGCTAATAAAAGTTTTTTTTAATATAGTGGGTTTATTATTGATTGATGGGAGAGTAGCATGATTTTATACATCACGGATAATGATGTCAATTGTTTCCTGGACGGGAACATTTGTGAATAAGTTTTGAACATCCAAAGATGCAGTTATTTGATTCATAGGTTTTACGGAATGGAGAATCTGTAAAAATTCTATCCCTCGGTGTGACGTCATAAAACCGCATCGCAAACTTCAGAACTGCGTTAATTATTTTTGGTAACTATTGCCGTTGCCAAGCGGAGTTTTATGTCAATACAAAATAAAATCGTCGGTGATGGTGGATTTTATAATATTTCAGTTTAAACAACCTCTCTAAAGATGGCTCATGTGAGACGAAAGCTTAGAAGAAAACCAATAAATAATTATCCAAATGTTGAAGAATTTTTGTCTTTATTTTCAACTGAAATTAAAGCAAAAATACGATGTTTAGAACGGCTCATGATTAAACATAATAGACATTCATTGTCTCTTATATTTAATAACATATGTTTAGAAAATTATTTGCTGCCTCGATACACTAAATTTAAGAAATTATAATGTAGGTATAAAATGGGGGAACAATTCTATATCATAATCAATATATAAACTGATCCCTCATTTTGTAGCCATGCTAGTTTTTATACATTTATATTCTAGATTTATGGGCTTGAGCTAGGGGATTACAGAACGGGGGTTGCATGGTGTAACAGGAGAAGGCGTGCTAATAGCCAACAGGGATAGGGAGACGTCGAAAGCCATGATTTGCAATTATTATGTATTTAGTTGCAATAAAAACCATTAAATGATTATTCAAATGAAGGGGAATTTTTGTCTTTATTTTCAACTGGAATTAAAGCAAAAATACGACGTTTAGAACGGCTCATGATTAAACATAATAGACATTCATTGTCTCTTACATTTAACAACGTATGTTTAGAAAATTACTTGCTGCCTCGAAATACTATATATATATATATATATATATATATATATCTGCGCTATCGTGCCGCAATGGGAGAAATAATGCAAACGGAAGAGGACGAGGGTCAAGCACTTCCCTATAAATATTCTACAAAGTAAATGACCACTGCCGAAAGCTAATAACCCTCTAATCAAACTTGACAGATTTCAATCAATAAACCAAAAAAGCCTGTTCTCTGTTCGTTAACTAAACATCGATTACAAGCAAGAATACTTTCTGGGGTGATGTTAATCTTTTACTTTCCTAAAACTATTTTGGCCCTAACGTTTTATCAAATATGCAGAAATAAAGCCTAGGCTTATCTTCCCTTGTTTCGTTAAATATGAATAATGATTGTAACAAATTGCAGATACGAGGATCGGTCAAAGGTCATGTACATTCATCTTCAATTGCAATAGATTTAATTGTAAAAGAACTAAAATTATAGCAATGAGTAAAAATATATAATTAATTAATTCTAATCTATTCCTTAACAAAACATCTTCGTTCAAAATACAGACAAGATAGACAATCAGAATCGAATGCCTTTTCGTTTTTAATAGCAAAAGATTTAATACATGATGAACACAAATAAAACACGGTTGTAAGATAAGTGCTCGAATCTACTCCACATCCAAGTGTGACGAGAGCCGACGAAAAGCTAATTCTTGTTTATATATATATATATATATATATATACTCATAACATGTCTAACAATTCCGCCTGAAACTATCCTGCACTTATACAAATCTACCATCCGTCCGTGTTTTGAATACTGTCACCACATCTGGTCGGATGCCCTTGCTGTTCTCCTCGGGCTTCTTGACAAAATGCAGCGAAGAATCTGTAAATGTGATTGATACCGACTTAGCTGACCGCCTGCAGTCACTCTCTCACCGGCGTGACGTGGCTTCCCTGTGCCTCTTCTACAAATAATTTCATGGCTTCTGCTCTGATGAACTTATATCATTGGTGCCCCCTAGGTATGAGTTCGCGCGAGATACTAGATTGGCAACTAGGTCCCACCCTTTTACAGTGAAACCGATGAAATGTCACCGCAATTTCTACTCCAACAGCTTACTTTTCTCGCACTTCCCGCCTGTGGAATTCCCTTCCGCATGCTTGCTTCTCCAACGGCTATAACCTCCAGGAGTTTAAATGTAAAGTCAATAGACACCTCCTAACAACTAACCCTCCCATTCTCCCCAACTCTCCCCCTATGTACATCCTAACTCGTCTATCGCCCTGTGTAACCCCCTGTGCTATAGTGACAGTGGAATGCCTTGCTTGGGGTGACATGATTAAAAAAAAAACGTTTAGGGATTGTTTTGTTTGTTTGTTTCAAGGTTTAACGACCTATCAATCCTTATGGGATCATTTAAAGTCATAACCAATGATTTCGGGTAGGGTTATTTTTATTTTTACAACATTTTTTTCGAGTATCAAGATTCATTGGGATTTGTTTTTAAGAACAGTATCCCCAAGTCCTATCCTTGTTATTTAACCCATAACTGGAGAGAAGGGACGGATTAATACCTTTCCCTAGGGTACCAGTACTTAAGTGAATGCAGGGTATTCAACTGGAATTTGAACTCGGCTCACCGATTTCTCTTTCCGAGCCGATATCCACTGCAACACAATGCACATCCTTCACTATACGCTTACAGCACCTGGTATTCGGAAGCGGTTGCCCTTCTAAGTACTGACCAGGCTCAACTTTGCTTAGCTTTGGTGATCGAGCGAGAACAGGTGTATTCAACGTGATAGGCCGTAAGCCCGTCTAGGGACTGACTAAACATTAAGTCCTTTAATTTGCTCCCCTTCCATTTCAAAACTTCTGTCCAGTCAGTCATGTCTCTTTCGAGACATGATCGCCCAAGCGTGTATCACGTATGGCACTTAACTGACTGAGTATAATAGTTGAAAACATGATTAAGGTTTCTACTGGGTATAAAGTGGGGGATCAGTTTTATTTTGTAAACAGTAATAAACTGATCCCCGACTAATTACTACTTAATAGTATAATACATATCTTCCCCATCTAGCTATGAAAAAAATAACAGGACAGATTGGGTTCTATTGTCTTGGTCGGCAACCAGTCTACCGCAGAATGTTAATTTCGACCTACTGCGGGATAATCTTCTGCTCAGTCAGTCATGTCTCTTTCGAGACATTATCACTCAAAGCGCGTATCACGTATGGTAATTAACTGACTGACACTCATAACATCAAAAGCAAATACAAACGCTAAGTAACTGACTAAAAATGAAGCCGGCTATACTGCTCCGCTTTCTTCTATAAAAGTTACACGGGGCTCGGTGAAAATGTATTGCTTATTCTTCTTTATTTAATTGTGATTTTTTACTGTCACTGTTGAGCAGGGGGTTACATATAAGGTAAGGTATGGGAAAGAGTGACAGGTTACAGGGCGTGTCAGGAAGAGGACATGATAAGGATAAGAATACTAATGAGAGTGGATTGTACGGAGAAAGCATATAAGAGAGAGAGAGGGAGAGAGGGAGGGAGGGAGAGAGGGGGAGAGAGAGAGAGAGAGAGGGAGAGAGGATGCAAGTTAGTGAAATAAGAGATGACTATTGGCTTTACATTTGTATTCTTGAAAATTGTAGCTGTCGGGTAAATGGAAGGGAATTCCACAGGCAGGAAGTGCAAGAGAAGAAGCTGCTGAAGTAGAACTTACGTTTACAATTTATTGTTTTTACAGTACAATGGTTAAACCTAGTTGCTAATCTTGAACAAATTCATGTATGCGAGGAGGTACCAGTGAGCTATGTTAATCGGAGCAGAAGCCGTGAAAGTATTTGTAGAAGAGGCACAGAGAAGTCACATTTCGCCGGTGAGAAAGTGACTGTATATGAGCTGCCAAGTCGGGATTTAGCAGCAAGTCAACGTTTTCGCATGCCAAATCAACCACAAAATTATCGGTATGAGCTAAAAGTTAAGTGGTTAATCTTCGCCACTTAATTTTCAAATGTAGTATGATGTCTGTGATAGACCATAGCTTGCACTTCTTTAATTGGTAAATTTCAATGCATCTAAGACGAAAAGTGGTAAATTTCAATGCATCTGTCAAACATCACAGGCAACCTCTTCTGGCCCCCATATACAAGGACCAAGCAATTCGCCCTGAGAGCAATCTACTGCGCCTCCTCGGTTTTACCATATCCTCCGATCTCATTGCATTGAGTCAATAGTCAATCCACTGCTAGGAACGTTGGGTCACTGTGTCGGGTCAGGAAGTTTTTTTCCACCTGAACCCATCTTGCACATATACAAATTAACCATCCGTCCGGACATGGAATACTGCTGTCATTTAGGGTCAGGCGCTTCTGCTATCCATCCCAGTGTTCTCGACAGGCTTCAAAGAAGAATCAGTAATGTGATAGGTATCGACTTGGCGGCTTGACGCCAGCCACTTTCTCAGCGACGTGATGTGGCTTTCCTCTCTTTGTTCTATAAATATCTTCATGGTTTCTGCTCCGACGAACGTAAGTCATTGGTGCCTCTAACATAGGTGTTTACTTGTGCAACCAGACTGGCAACTGGGTCCCACCCATTCACAGTTAGATCAATCAAATGCAGACGGCAATTCTACTCCACCAGATTCTTTTCTCGCAATCGCGCCTGTGGAATTCCCTTCCGTATACTTACTTTCATAAGGGCTACAACCTGCAGGAATTTAAATGCAATGGCAATGCTCATCTCTTGATTCCAGTTCTTTCTCCATCACCCTGTATATCTTTTCCTTTCTCTCTAATTTCGCAAATGTCTTCACACCTGTATCCCCATCCTTCTCTTGCCCTTTCTCTGACACCCCCTGTAACTTGTTCGTCTTTCTCTTCACTCACCTCCTGTCTAAACTTTTACTCTTATGTAACCCCCTGCGCATCAGTGGCGGTACCGCCTTGCTTGGGGTGAAACTATTAAATAAAATAAATATCGATGTTAATTAATAAAATTAAAGTAGAAATAACTTTTTATTATAGATCTATTTTATGTTGGGATTTTTCCTAGCAAATACAATAGGCCAGATCTCGGATTGATCTGCCTCAGACCCTGTCTGTCTTGTCTTTAAGGAGAATCTGTAATATGATAAGTCCCGACATGGCGACTCGAGGCCAGCCACTTTCTCACCGGCGGGATGTGGCTTCCCTCTGTCTATTCTATAAATATTTTCATGGCTTCTTCTCCGACGTACTTAAGTTACTGTGTCCCCCACCTCAAGAATTTACTTGCGCAACCGGACTGGCAACAAGGTCCCACCCAGTTACAGTTAGTTCAACTAAATCCAGCCGACCATTCTACTCCAATAGCTTCTTTTCTCGCACTTCCCGCCCGTAGAACTTCCTTCCATATACTTGCTTTGCTTTACCTACAACCTCCAGGAATTTAAATGCAATATCAATACCCATCACTTATCCACTTGACTCCAGTTCTTTCAACATCACCCTGTATATCTTATTCTTTTCCTTTCTCTCTACCTTCGCAACTGTCTTCACACTTGTGTTCCCATCCTTCTCTTGCTCCATTCTCTGACATCCCTTGTAACTGGTTCGTCTTTCTCTTCCCTTTCCGCCTATCTAATCTTATACTCTTATGTAGCCCCCTGCGCATCAGTGGCGTTACAGCATTGCTTGGGGAGAACCGATTAAAAAAATTGACACTGATTTATTAGCAAGTACATACACAGAACGTACGAAACAAACTCAAACTTATCATGATTAAAGTTCAAGTACTCAGTATACTCCCATTCTTCTGAAATCTAATAAGAGAGTCGATAAATGCATATTCATCTAAAATGATAACAGATTTAATACTAGAAGTCCGCAAAACAAACCAAAATTAACACAGAATTATTCAGTCATTTAAGTGCCATGCATGATACATGATTTGGGTGACCATGTCTTGAAAGGGACATGACCGACTGGGCAGAAGATTATCCCGCAGAAGGTTGTCATTGCTTTCTGCGGTACAATGGTTGTCGACCAAGACTATAGACTCTAATCTCTACGTTTTTTTCTGTCCAGAAGTTTACCCCGCAGTAGGTTGTCATTGCTTCCTGCTATAGAACCCAATCTGTCCTATTATTTAACCCGTAATTGGAGGGAAGAGACGGAGTAATACCTTTTCCAAGGGTATTTGTGCGTAAGTGATTGTAAAAATTCAACTGGAATTCGAACTCGGCTCTGCGAATTCTCGTTACGAGTCGATATCCACTGCGACACAACGCACACGCAAGGAATTATTAACAGCTCATATTTAGTACTAACTACAGTTTCATTTATTTACAGCTTGGTAGGAGAATAAGAAAGACAAAAGAGTCGGGGTTGATTAAATAATCAAATCCTTGAATCTCGAAGGTGGTACTGTAGGGATAAGAAATTAAGAATTAAAATCAACCTTCTTCTTCACTTTTACAAAAATTCACAATGACTTGTGAAATCCTGTTTTTTTTCCCAAATAGAAAAACGATTGACTATGTGCTTAAAGAAAAAGTCGAAACCAGGTTTCGCAAGTAGGTGTTAAATTGATTTGCAAGACCAAAAGTGACTTCGCGATCAAGTGCGAAAAATCTGAATACTATTAAAGGCCACGGTCAGCGTCAATCAGTTATTCAGATGGAAACAACTAAAATGTAACCAACTTCAAATCGACCCGGAGATAAAGTCAGGTCGTATCTTGTTGGCTTTCTCTTTCTTTCTCTCGTGCTGATTACTTTCACTTCTTCTTCTCCATCCAAAGACATTCCTACCAAACAAACACATATATACGTACATACGCATGTACTCTTTCAACAATTATTACTATGAATATTTTCTACGTCTCTTGATACCTTTAACTATCTAACTGAACATTAATTCCTACTAATTCTTGTTAATGTTTCCTTTTAATAAATTTCTATTTTAAGATTTCACTATTCCACACAATTGTACACATTCCAACCTGCAACCAAGCTTCTGATAAAAACCTGATAATTCTGATGCTGATAACTTTGGATAAAACTTGTAAGCTGTAGGGAGCTCGGTTATGTCTGACACAAGGCCGAATCAAAGAAACATTAAACATCTTCCGACGGCTACATTACCAGGGCCGATGAAAATGTAATGCTTGTTGTTCTTTACCTTAAAAATATTCAGTAGTAAGTACACAGAGAGCTTTCAAAAATATCTCGAGATGGATTGAAAATCAAGATTTCAATACGCTCTACATTCTTCACAAAAGTGCTATAACGTTTCATGAAAAGAAATGCTTCTTTTCTTTAAGTAAAACCGATGTAAGTACACACACTGCTTGCACAGACAAACTCGAAGTTGCCAGGATTTCAAATCCACACCAAAATTTACTCTACATTTTTTTTTACAAAAGTGCTATAAGGTTCTATAAAAAGAAATGCTTTTTTTCTTTAAGTAAAACCGATTTAATAGCAAGTACACACACTGCTTGCACAGACAAATTCGAAGTTGCCAGGATTTCAAATCCACACCAAAATTTACTCTACATTTTTTTTACAAAAGTGCTATAAGGTTCTATAAAAAGAAATGCTTTTTTTCTTTAAGTAAAACCGATTTAATAGTAAGTACACACACTGCTTGCAGAGACAAACTCGAAGTTGCCAGGATTTCAAATCCACACCAAAATTTACTCTACATTTTTTTTTACAAAAGTGCTATAAGGTTCTATAAAAAGAAATGCTTTTCTCTTTAAAACCGATTTAATAGCAAGTACACACACTGCTTTCAAAAACAAACTCGAACTTTAAAAATCAAAACCTCAATCTGCACTCATTTCTTTCTTGAATGTGTTCGCTGAATAAATAATGAACAATGTATACATATTTCTTTTTGTGCAGAATTGTTGAATCATTTGATCATTTGTTGATAGTTGACGAGCGCTTAGCTGTTAGTGAAGTTGTGAACGAATTTTCGGCGTTCTACGTCCTCGTCCTTAATCTGACGAGGGCGTAGAGACCCAAAAATTCTTTCACAGCTTCACTGAGAGCTAAGGGCTTCACAACAACCGACAAGTAACCAAATAATTAAATAATGTACATTCTTGTTTTAATTATAACAGATTTAATACTAGAATTTTAGAAATCCTACCGAAATAAACACAGAATTATCCAAATCTATTCCTTCTCATATTTTTCTTCCGGTTCATTCGGGCTTTGTGAATGTCGTATCGTGGAATGAAGCGATACATTGAGAAATGTAGCTAAACTGCTTTATTAACAGAGTGGTACAACCAAGATGTATATACAATATTTACAGTCTCTCGCAGTAGCAGGTGTATCTTCCTGAAGGCCGTGATAATGCCAACACCTTTCCCTGTGCCAAGCGCACATTGTCTTTTATACATTCGGGCGACCGGATGTCACATGATACGAGCTACGACAGAACAGTGAATACGTACGATTTCTGATTTTCTTTACATAAAGTATGTTTGTCAGAGTAAAAAGGTGTGAGAACGAACGCAGCTCTCCTCGAATTCCAAATATTTTCACACATCATAATCACCTTAATAATCGTAGGGGGGTCATTCAAAAGACTAATATATTTCATACATTGTACTCTCCGACCTTCTATAGGTGATTGGAATTTTTAACGGAATTCTTTATTTTTAGTACTGGAGTATATTGTTGTAGTATGGAAGTAAATATGGCAACAAAGATGAAGACAACAGCCTGAACCATGTAAAGAGTATAAATAATGACAGTACCTCATCTCACAAATATAGACAGATATTGAAGTGAATATGGGAACGAATATGATGAGAATAGTCTGAACAATGTAAATAGTGTAAATAATGACAGTCCCTCATCTCAGAAATATACACAAATATTGAAATGAATATGACAACACTCCGAAATATGTAAAGAGTATAAATAATGAGAGAAACTCATCTCAGAAATATAGACAGATACTGTAGCGAATATGGTTCAGATACTGAAACAACAGTTTGAACAATGTAAATAGTGTAAATAATGACAGTACCTCATATCAGAAATATAGACAGATATTGAAGTCAGTATGGTAACAAAGATAAGGACAACAGCCCGAACAATGTAACTAGTATAAATAATAACAATAACTCATCTCAGAAATATAGACAGATATTGCAAAATATTTAATAATGAAAGAACTCAACTAACAGCGAAGTGAGGATTGATGTATCAGCGTTATATTTCAATGTGAAAACAGTATCTGTTTTCTCAATCAAGGGACTCATATCAGCGAAAAAGGTTATTCTTTTCTTGATTTAACCCTCTAGGGCCATTCGTATCATATTTGATACAGTATGAAAACAAGCCTTGAAAGAAATATTTTCCTGAAAATTTTTTTAAGAGAAATATTTTATAAATTTCAAATGAAAGCAGTACTGACTGCTCAGTCAATGAATACCAAATGTTTCCTTATAGGGAAATACCAAATGTTTCCTTATAGGGAAATACTGTATCAAATCTGATACGAATGGCCCTAGAGGGTTAATAGATAGATAGATAAACAGACTGAGATTAACCCTCTAGGGCCATTCGTATCATATTTGATACAGTATGAAAACAAGCCTTGAAAGAAATATTTCCTGAAATTTTTTTTAAGAGAAATATTTTATAAATTTCAAATGAAAGCAGTACTGACTGCTCAGTCAATGAATACCAAATGTTTCCTTATAGGGAAATACCAAATGTTTCCTTATAGGGAAATACTGTATCAAGTATGATACGAATGGCCCTAGAGGGTTAAGAGAAATATTTTATAAATTTCAAATGAAAGCAGTACTGACTGTTCAGTCAATGAATACCAAATGTTTCCTTATAGAGAAATACCAAATGTTTGCTTATAGGGAAATACTGTATCAAATATGATACGAATGGCCCTAGAGGGTTAAGAGAAATATTTTATAAATTTCAGATGAAAGCAGTACTGACTGTTCAGTCAATGAATACCAAATGTTTCCTTATAGGGAAATACCAAATGTTTCCTTATAGGGAAATACCGTATCAAAGATGATACGAATGGCCCTAGAGGGTTAATTCAATCAGATTTACTTGTAGATTCTACAGTAAATATTCACACAAAACTCTCAGCATTCAAATTTAGTCTGAAATTCCTTTTCTTCTTCTTAATGCTTGTACGAAGTTCATTAAAATATTAATGTCTGTGCTTTATGACATCAAAGTAGATAACAGAAGCGCAAAGATCATGTTAAAATTAGCACAACAATCTCACAATTCTAAATCCAGTCCTTAATATTCTGTTTTAGGCCAATCATATTATTATGTTTTGCGATGAAGGTATGATTACTGTTCAAGTTGCATCTGAGTGGCACTTTGCAGGCGATCGTCACTAGAAATACAGTCCTTATGATGCTTTTTTGGTCTCAATCGCGGTAATCACCTTTCTGCTCATGAATAGAGTTTCTAGCAATCTAGAAACACACCATGACAGACACTGCCTAAAAAAAGTACAGACACATGGACCATATACACATTTTCACAGTGATTTGAAAGAGTGATTCTGTAGCAGAGAAATGGTTGAATATTTATTTAATTGACCTTGTGTCAAACATAACCGAACTCTCAAATACTTAAGATATATTAGAATCATCAGAATTATCGGAAGGTTATCAGAAGGTGGACATTTTGGATGTTTCAATGTGTGGATGAATAAAATCTTTCGTATGTAAGTTAAAATAAATTTCATGAACAGAAAAGAAGAACATGAATTTGTAAGGTTTAAATGTTCAAAGAGAAAATGAACGTAGTTAATCAATTTGTAAGAGTTTAATGTTCAATAAGAAATAGTAGTAAGGAGTTAAGTGTCCAGAATTCTAGTTGCACGTGGTTTTATGTAGAATGATTAACAGGTTACTAATTATGTATGTGTTCCTTTCTTTTTTTATTGCCGGCGAGAAAGTGAAAAGGAAGCTAAATCAATAAAGGAAAATGTACTTGTCGGACGTTAGTTTTTAGGAGATAGTTGGAGTATTTTCTTCTTGTTGTCATTTTATTCTTCGTTGACTGTGAGAATGTTGAGAATTTAGAAAAAGAAGCAAGAAAATTGCACTAGTGAAGAACGAGAACGAACGTGTGAAGGGACCTTATGTCCGGGTCAGAGGCTTGATGTTTCCGTTGACACATTTTAGCGTGTCATCTCTAATTTTTCTGCTCCTATCTGACTGACTGAGTTGACGTTTCCTGTTTTATAGCCATCTAGATATTCACACTGGATTGTTAACTTTTCTCAGTATTGCAAATAGCTTCTTTTCATTGGTTAGAAAGTTAATTTAACATCTGATCACGAAATCCAGTGTCTTTCTTTTCAGTACGGGGTCAATCCTTTTCCTATTCGTCAAAATCTTTGGAATTTTCCTTTTTGTTTTACGCCCCTTTCACTCTATATCTGCTGAATTTCTTACCTCTCCGTATATAGGCAGTTTGCTGCCAGTAGAGATTGTTGAAGACTCTGATGCCTTTCCGAAATATGTCGAGGCTGCTGAGCATCTCCATCAGTTCTTTATGTCTTATTTTGTCGAATGACTTCGCATCGCATTCATTTAAAAATCTTTGAAAAGCGGGCGTTTGTGGTTCTCCACAACTACCTTTCGTAGCTCTTAGCAATGTTTATCTTTTTACTATCTTTCTAATTTCTTGTTTGTTCGTGTTTTTGTAGCTTAAGCCTACAGAGTTTGATAAAGAGTCGTCTTTTAGTGATAATGCTTGAGACAGTAATAATAATGATGAGATTAACCGTTCCCATACACTAAACATTAGCCATTTGTTACCCGTTACTAGTGAAATATATAAAATGCTTTCTTAAAAGTGTTTAAAAAAAAAAAAGCTTCTCAAATCAAATCTAGCAGTATAGTTCTTTCTAATATTTACTTTCTTTTTTTTTTTTTGGAAAGGGATTTTTGTCATTCTCTACAGCTACCTTCTGTAGGAGGTCTTGTAGTTTTCTTTCAGTGTCTGCAATCAGCACCGTGTCATCTGCATACCTTATATCGTTTAAATTGTGGCTACCAATAACGAATACAGGCGTAGCATTTAGGGTCCTCAAAATATTCTAACTGTACAAGTTAAAGAGATCCGGTGAAAAGACACATCCTTGTTTTACGCCTCTTTCTATCTTTGTGAATCTGCTGAAATCGTTACCTCTCCGTATGCAGGCAGTTTGCTGCCAGTAGAGATTTTTGATTACTCTGATGCCTTTCCCAAATATGTCGAGGCTGCTGAGCATCTTCATCAGTTCTTTGTGGCTTATTTTGTCGAACGCCTTCATGAAGAGGAAAACTACGTCTTAATGGTGGGAAAATGATTGAATCCGAGGTGCCAAATCACGGCCAATAACGTTACAGATATCCCTTTGTATTTCTTTAAGAATCTGTAAAAATAGAAGAAGCACAAAACTATATCTTTTTTATAATCGTTTCACCCCCCAAATAAGATAGTACCGCCACTGATTCGCAGGGGTCTACATAAGAAGAGAGCAAAGAGATAGAGATACAGATTACAATGGTTATCGGAGAATGGATAAGAGAACAATGGGGATTCTGGTGTGAAGAATGTAGAGCGCCAAGAGAGTAGAACGAGATACAGAGGATTATCTGGGAAAAGATGGGATCAAAGGAATAAGAGAAGGCAAAAAATGTTACATTGAAATTCTTGGGGGATTGTGGCAATCAGAGAAACAAGTATTCGAAATGGAATTCCACGGGCGACAAGTGCAAGAAAATAGGCTAATAGAGTAGAAGTGTTTTGACTGTAAAAGGGTGGGACCTACTTGCCAGTCTAGTAGTAAATTCGTGTAGAGGGGCGACCCGGGAGCTAAATTCGTCGAAGCAGAAGCCGTGAAAATATTTGTAGATGGGGCAGAGGAAAGTCATATCACGTTACAATTTCGAACGTGGTTGAAATGATTAAAAAATTCAAAATATTTTGATCTATCCTCTTTTTTTTTTTTTTTTAAATCGTATCACCCCGATCAAGGCGGTAATGCCACTGATGTGCAGGGGGCTACGTAATAGCGAAAAGATTGGAAAAGAGAAAGCCGGAAACCACATCCTAAACAGGGAACAAGGGATGAGCCTTTTAACCTGTTCAATAGACGTGGGTGGAGTGTTAACCGGGCGATAGATAGATCTATCTACCCCAATTGAAAAAGAAAAAAAACAAAGTGAGAAGGTTGGAAAAGAGAAAGCCGGAAACCACATCCTAAACAGGGAACAAGGGATGAGCCTTTTAACCTGTTCAATAAACGTGGGTGGAGTGTGAACCGGGTGATAGATCTATCTTAATAATAATATAAACATTTTGATGGAAAAGTTCGTTTGTATCAAGTTTGTGGCTATTTTTTAATTCATACTATGTTGTTTTTGCAGCGATTTAGTGGAGATACCTTTAATAAAGTCATTCTTATCAAATCATGCTTGTTACCACAAAACAATATAAATTTATTTTTTATAACCGTTTCACCCCAAGCAAGGCAGTACGGCCACTGATGTGCAGGGGTCAGCAAAAGAGGACAGCAAAGAGAATCATGTTACAAGAGGTGTCGGAGAATGGATGAGAGAAGGATGGGAATACTGGTGTGAAGAGAGTAGAGCGAAAAAAAGAAGAACAAGATACAGTAGGTTGCCTGGGAAAAGATGGACATCAAGGAAGAAATAAGAGATGTCAATAGACGTTACTTTTTAAATTCTTGGAGATTGTAACACATCACCCAAAAATCCCGGGTTTGACATATAGATGACACCACTGATAAAAAAATATATATGATTTTAAGAAGTACTAACCTTCAAATGGCAAGTGACGAAATTTGGGCTTAATCGGATTGTTAGTTTACAAATTAGTTATTTAAGTAATTCTACTATTGCAAATTTTCAATATATTCAAAATATCTGAATGTCGTATGTTGATAAATAATTGCTTTCTTATGAGAAAAATACTGTTCAAGCAAAGCAACAGTTTGATAAATGTCATTCGTGCTCTGCTCCGTTGGAAACAACAATTTAGAAGTGGTATTTAAACTTTAAACGCGGTCGTATAGACACAAATGATGCTCAAGTCTCAGGTGGCCCAAAATCGGCAGTTGTCCCGGGAAACACCAAAAAATCCACAAATTTGTTTCGGCCAATCGTAAATTGAAGTTGCATGAGATAGCGAGGGAGAAAAACATTGCAAAACTGTGTGGCTAAAAATTACTGTAAATGTTTTCTCTGCTTCAAATAAAACGGTTGACAAATTGTTTAGCGTTCATTAGAACGTGAAAATTATCCCAAATATAATTTTTTATAAGTTGCAATGTCATGGTTATGGCACGTCTTAAAGCATGAAAAAACTGTTCTTTTTACAAACATTTTAGAACATTACCACAATATTCATAGCTGATTTTATTAATTGATGACTTAAGTTTTTTAATGAATATTGCCTCGAAAAACTGTAGTTTGCTTTTGTTGTTTTCTTGTCTGACCATTCGTCCATTTCTAGACATCTACAACGGCATTTCTGTCTATATTCACAATATAAAAAATAATGATCGTAACACAACTATCCTACACCAAGAAAAATGTAGAAAAATTGTCAGCCATAGGATACCTCTGTCCGTTTTGACAGTATCTGTGTAGGTGGCACCTTGGGGTTACTGGTACAGGAACTCGGTTTTTTTATGAATAGATGGGAGGAGTAACGTATATAAACTGTTTAAATATTATTCCGTCTATTATGGTTGCTGCACATGTCTTTGTGTTTTCAAAGAAAAGAAAAATAATCATTGACGAGGCTTTGTGGGCAAGTCCTTACAGGCATGTTGCAGCTGCTGGGCGTACAAAAATACCTAGTGTTTCACTGCATTCTAAGGACACTAACTACCTAATAATCTAGTGAAACCATCAAACTCCGATGGTTAGTTACTTACATGAATCTCAGCTGCTGAAAAACCGGTTGTGGAGATTGATCAATATCAATATTTTGTCTTTAGCATTGTTGTAAGTAGCCCACTTGTCATCGACTTTTATGATAAACAGCAGCAGGGTAGAGTTAGGATAATATCGTCGTCATTACAACTGGTTTACAAAAATGGAAATTATTTGTTACTCCACATAATAGTTAACACAAATGCATGGAGATCAAACAATAGACATGGAAACAAGCCAAATGCAAGTCTAATCGATGACGCTATATACAAGCATGGGAAAACAAAATGGCTAATGTCCATACAACCCTTGATAATTTTCTGCAGTTCAGCTATTCACGGTGATTAAGGAGGTGATTACAGTTCTATGCAAAATGTAAATGCCAATAAATCTTATCAATTTTACAATGCGTATATAAATAAACGGTTTTCAAAACCTAAAACTGTATTAAATACGTTGACACTGATTGATCACGATGTCCATATCGATATTAGCCCCTGCTTTATCATCGAGCATCCACCGAAGAAGACAAAAAATTGTGATTTAAACGAGGTTCAGTTATAAGATAAGAACTATATATATATATATATATATATATATATATATGTGTGTGTGTGTGTGTGTGTGTGTGTGTGTGTGTGTGTGTGTGTGTGTGTGTGTGTGTGTGTGTGTGTGTGTAATGGCCCTGTTAAAGAAACTGGATAGATGAAAAAGACGAAAGTAACAATATTGACAAAAAGCCAATAAAGCTTATGATATATTTGTATGCCTTTCGACAGAATGGAAGCATTATAAGGATTTTAAAAATACGAACTATTGGACACGCTTGTGAACTTACACAAAAAGACGAGTAATACATACATACGCAGACACAGACACACGCACACACGCTCACACACCACACACATACACACACGCACACACACACACATATATCTTCTGCCAAGTCACTAATGTCTTGAAAGAGACTTGATTACTCAAGCATGCATTACGTATG
>JBBBDQ010001862.1:1167500-1200000 GCA_037127315.1 Ascarosepion bandense | reverse complement strand
ATGAACAAATACAACCTGTTTGGCTGGAGAAACCATTACATACATTGTAGAAGTTTGTGATGTCCATGCCTGACAGAATGAAGGCTGTGATCAAAGCAAAAGGCTATTATACTAAATATTAAATTTATTTTGTAACAAGTTTTTTTTTCTTGTTAAAGCATTTGTTGAGTAAATCAAATAAAATCACAATAATTAAATTGTTTATTTTCTGTCAATAAGCCTCATAAAAGCTAAAATAGTTCTTGTCCTAATACTTTTGCTGAGTACAGTATATATATATATATATATATATATATATATATAATAAAATAATATGTATATATATACTAGGTGCGATTGGTAAATTGTCGCACTTATTTTATCATTTCAAAGCAAAAGGCTATTATACTAAATATTAAATTTATTTCGTAACAAGTCTTTTTTCTTGTTAAAGCCATCGTTGAAACTAGAAAATTTAGAAAAAGTATATTTAGAAATTAGAAATATTTAGAGGAAAAAATAGAAATAAGATTTTAAAAATTGGTATGTCCGCTGGACCTTTTAAGCAGAGACTTTATAACCACAGGTATTCTTTTTCGAACCCGGGTCAAAAGTACCAGACAGCCCTTTCACGGATATTCTGGAAAATGAAAGAGGAAGGGCTGGATCCTGTAATTAGCTGGAAACTAATAGGTTCAGCCCGTATTCCGGGGAATTTTCGTGATAGGTGCTGTCTGTGTTTCAATCTTGAGCCTATATCGGCCCTTAGTTCCCAGTCTGTTGCAGGAGATAACAGGGTTGGATTTACCTTTCTATTTCGTGGGATTTTCGCGCCCGCTTTAATAAATTTTATCTGCCTTGTGTCTGGGTTGTAAACATTCTCTTTGATAACATTTTGAACTATTTTCACGATCTCTTTTAGAATTTCGTCATGGCGCCACCTGTAACGCCCATCAGCTAGTGCAGATTTACAGCTACTCAGGATATGTTTTAAGGTACCTTTGCACCACAAAGATGACAATTTCACGACTGGGTTTTATACCATAATTGTAGGTTTGTGGGGCTTAGCAGGGTGTCGTATACTGCCCGAATCAGAAATTTTAATCTGGAGTCACCGTGCCATATTTCGGACCATTTGATTTGGCGTTTCAACATAGAGCTCCATTTGGTCCATGCCCCTTGCTGTCTCATCCCGACTTGGATTGCTATTCGTTTCTCTTCTTCGTCATTTCTGATTTCTTCCTGCAAAAGATGACTTTTTCCTTGCAGTGTGTCATATTTTTCTGAGGGAAAAAACCCGAGGCCTGCGCGTCCAGTAGCTACGGTCCCTAGTATTGCCTTTTCTCGGATTCTTTCTTTTGCTATATTCAGTTATTTGGAGGCGTTCCATTTTCTACCTGTCTATACTGATATTCCCGCACCGGCTACTTTGGGATATTTCGAGCACTTGTACTGGATTGTGGCTCTCACTTTAGCTACTTTAAATTCTCCGTGTCGGCTTTTAAACGGGAGTTTCAGTGCGTTTGTTTTCCCGTATAACGCTGTGCTGCATAGAGATCTTGGCAAACCTAACCACCTACGTAGTTGTGAGGTTCTGCTTCGTTCCATTAGTTCTACCGTGGAGGAAGTGAAATCATAGATAGTTACAGGCCAGAGTATTTTTGGAAGAATGACGTGTTGATAAAACCAAACTTTATATCTGTCAGGTAAGCCAGATTTATCAACCCTGATTAACCACCCTTCTAGATTCTCCTTTGTTAATATTACGGATCTTGAATGTTTTAGGGTTTCATCGAACTGCTTCCCCAAGCTCTTTACTGGCTTTTGATCTATGTCATCTCCAAAGAGATTTTTTTTTCGTTTTTCGAAAGCTTACCTTTCTTCATAACTAGGAAACGTGATTTGGAAGCGTTAAAACTCATTCCCGCCCAGTCGATGAGTTTTTCGATGCCCTTTAGCAACCGCCTCGCCCCAATGGCTGACGTGCTGGTTATGGTCATGTCATCCATATACGCGCGAATCGGTGGTTGCCTTACACTGGATCTGGAGACTGGTCCTTGACATTCCACTTCAGCCGCTTTTATCAGCATATTCATTGATAATGCGAAGAGAGTCGCTGAAATGGTGCAGCCTGTTATTATCCCTCTTTTAAGATTGTGCCACGCTGAAGTTGAGGTCTTTGTTACTGCCCTCATTCTAAAATCCTTATAGTAGTTTAAAATGAGCTTGGTGAAAGCAGTGGGTATATGGTACCGGATTAGAGCTTCTTCTACCAGATGATGAGGAATTGACCCATAAGCATTCTTAAGGTCTAACCAGAGGACTGCAATGTCTCCCTTATTTTCCTTGGCATCTTTTAGTAGTTGGGTAATGACCCCTGTATGTTCCATGCATCCTGGCATGCCTAGGACTCCTCCTCTTTGAACAGAGGTGTCAATGTAGTTATTTGTTATTAGATATTTTGACAGCCTACTATTTAATAAGCTGAAGAAAATTTTCCTTCAACATTCAGCAGCGAAATGCATCTGAATTGGTTGATTTTCTTAGCGTTTTCCTCTTTGGGGATCCATATCCCCTCGGAATACTTCTACTGGTCTGCTATCTTCCCTCTCTTCCAAATGACCTTCAGTAACTTCCATAGGATACGTTGTATTTTTGGGCATCTCTTGTACACTAAGTACGGTACTCCATTCGGTCCTGAAGCGGAGCTTGACTTTTTTAAGCATTAATTGTAATTCAACCAAGCTAGGTAGTCCTATGTCGAGATCAATTGAAGGAGGATCTGGTGTAAGAAGTAGATGGTTTTCGCCAAGTTGTTGCTGCTGGTAGGGGCGGCTTAAGGAGTCTTTGAGAAAAGCATTTATTTCCTCTGTGCTACTTTGTAGCGTTCCACTGAGGGTTTCACCCAGTAATTGTTTGGTAAATCCGAAAGGATTGGATATGAAGGCTGCTCTTTTCCGAGCTCTTTCTCTCCTCCTCTGGCGGTGCCATTCGGCTCTTCTTAATACTTTTAAATACGATCGGATCGAGTCTCTTAGTTCTCTTAGGGCTTATTTTTCTTCGGGCTTTGTATTCTTACATTGTTTGTTTAGTGATTTTAATTCTGCTCTGTGTTTTTTACTTCGATTTTCTCTTCGATTCATGGTGCTATTCGCCACTTTATTTTCTTCGCTGTTTCCAAAGCTCACGATTATTTTGCTCATAATTTCTAGTCGTTTATCAAAATCAATGTCAGGATCTCGCTGACGTCCAAATCAAAAGCTTGCCAAGAGTTTGTATCTGTTGCTGCAGGCCATTTGATCTTTTTCCGAAAATTACTTGATGTTATGTTGCTGGACATATTGACCCCTACTTGGAAGGACTGGTTTCTATGGTGTGCATTCTGGCCCTGCTCTTCCTGCGTCTCACCAGGAGAGTATCCTGTGCGTTGAAGATTGTCAATACGTGCCATGCATTTCATTTTCGTCTGATGTATCTTAAAGCCACGTATATTTTTACATTTCCTGCCACAGGGGGAAGTCAAATCTAAAAGTAAAAACCAAAAATAGACAGATTTACAAAAAGAAAATTTTTATGACGTATATTTCTCAAATCTTAACCATTATTTTTTAAAAATATTTTTTTATTTCTTTATCTCTTTTTTTATTTTTTATTTTTTTTATTTCTCTTTTTAATCTTATATTTATTCTCATTTTGAATATAGACTGACTGTTGCTGAGGAGGCGTAAGATCTCTCTTCATTTTAACATCTCATGACATTGCACTACACATGAAGGAGTTCTAAAACTAAAAACTATTCTGTTAATCTTTTTGAATGATTCATGAACATTTTTATAGTTGCCAACACGGTTTGTTTATAGATACATAATTTGGAAGTATCCTAATTATTTTTCATTTTGCTGGAGTTAAGGAATGTAAAAATTTTCTATAAATATCATCTCAAGCACAGCCACTGCTTAAAAAAAAAAATATATATATATATATATATCCTTATACACACACATACACATATATTAATAAATATATATATATATATTTTTATATCTCGCCCCTTCCCTTTCTGTTCTGTTTTGTTTAACCCAATTCTCAATTTAACAACTTCCCTTCCTTAACCCTTTTTGTTTGTTATGTTAGACATGACAAATTTCCCATCTCTTCACTTACAACTCTATCTAAAAGTAAAAAACAAAAATAGACTGATTTACAAAAAAAAATTTTTTGTGACGTAAATTTCTCAAATCTTAACCGTCATTTATTTTTTTATTTATCTATTTATTTATTCTTTTTTATTTCTCTTTTTAATCTTATTTTTATTCTCATTTTGAATATAGACTGACTGTTGCTGAGGAGGCATGAGATCTCTCTTAGGGATTTCATGTTGAAATGTTCATTCAACATTTTTGAATTTTGAAAATTTATTTTAATTTATATTGGCTCTGTAATTTTAATTAGATTGAGCTCTCCTCCTGTATCATTTTTTAATATTAAAATTTTAAATATTAATTAGGATCAGGTTCTTGGAATTTACCTTCCTACTTTTCCGTTTCGGATTAAAGTAATTAAATAAATTATATATATATATATATATATATATATATATATATAGTGATGATCATCCACGTATACTGTCTTAATATGTATAGGAAAGAAAGAATATTAATAAAAAGTTTTGAATTTAAAAACGTAGATTCTTATTAGAATAAGACGCATTTGCTCAGACCATCCAGATTTTCTAAACAACATTAACAACCTAACAAAACAGTTTCTAAAATGCAAATACCCAATAAAAATAATAAAGGAAGCACTACATAAAACCATCCACATAGACCGCAGCACACTTCTCACATACAAAAAACGAAAAGACAATAACCGAATTCCCATGGTTTTTAACCATAATCAATATTCCCACACACTCATCAAAAATTTAAAAAATGATTACAGGAACCTCCAATCAAACAAAAACATCAAAGACATTTTCGATAGGCCACCCATAAATGCAAAGAAACAAACACCCAACCTATCAACTATCCTCACTTCCAACAAATATTTAAATAATACAGACCTATCAGGGAATTTAAAATGTGGAAAGCCCCGTTGTTTAATCTGTAAACATCTAATAACAGACAAAACATTCTCTGTACCCAACACAAAAATAAAATTACACCCACCAAACCTTACTTGTGATAGCAAAGACATCATCTACTATCTCTTCTGCTCAATTTGCCCCAACAGTGGATATATCGGCGAATCCGGTAATAGCTTTAGATTTCGCTTCAATAATCACAAACTAAATATACGACAAAAAAATGTATACTCCCCAATCGCAGCACATTTTAATCAACCCGATCACACTTTAGAAAATTGCAAATGTTTACTAATAGACTCCAATTTTAGTTCTACATACACACGCAGAAAGAAAGAAAAATACTGGATTTTAAAATTAAACACACACAAGCTAGGGTTAAACAGGGACTTAGGTGTGTTGAATCTCTACAAATATTTCAATAGGTAAAAAGAAGGTTCTTTCAGATATTCCAAGGAATTTTTTATCTAAAACAAACAGACTTTCTCCACGGACGTGTCGCGTGTTGATTGGTTGACCGAAAATAAACAAACGGACGTGCCGCATGCTGATTGGTTTATCGACACCACGCGATATAAACAAAAAAATAGATATTCCAAGAGATTTTTTGTCTAAAACAAACAGACTCTCTCCACGGACGTGCCGCGTGTTGATTGGTTTACCGAAAATAAACAAACGGACGTGCCGCATGCTGATTGGTTTATCGACACCACGTGATGTAAACAAAAAAGTATTAGGACGCCATCGTAAAAATACGTTTCCAATTCTAATTTAAAAATCACTTGTTTCTGATGAAGGACCGAGGGCGGTCTGAAATATAAAACACTATAAAAATAAACAAATACTGTTTAAAAAAGTACGTTTTTAAATTCAAAACTTTTTATTAATATTCTTTCCTATATATATATATATATATATATATATGTGTGTGTGTGTGTGTGTGTGTGTGTGTGTGTGTGTGTGTGTATAAATACATGTATATATATATAAATACAGAACGCTCTTTATTATAATAGAGAATTTGTATATATATATATATATATATATATATATATATAATTTGGAAGTATCCTAATTATTTTTCATTTTGCTGGAGTTAAGGAATGTAAAAATTTTCTATAAATATCATCTCAAGCACAGCCACTGCTTAAAATATATATATATATATATATATATATATATATATATATATCCTTATACACACACATACACATATATTAATAAATATATATATATATATATATATATATATTTATGTCTCGCCCCTTCCCTTTCTGTTCTGTTTTGTTTAACCCAATTCTCAATTTAACGACTTCCCTTCCTTAACCCTTTTCGGGTTATATATATATATCTTATTATTATAAATCGGCTAAAGTCACCGAAAGTTAGAAACCTGGACTGCGTAATAACTCGTTTAGAGAAGGAAAATATTCAAAAGCTCTACAATATAATTGGATTGAACACATATTAAAACAACTGTGTCCTGGTTTGATTTAAAAAACTAAATAATTAATTCCTATGTATATATATATATATATATATATATATATATATATATATATGTGTGTGTGTGTGTGTGTGTGTGTGTGTGTGTGTGTGTGTGTGTGTGTGTGTGTGTGTGTGTAGATATGTTTATGTAATAAAAATAATTATAATAATAATACTCTGAAATATCGTGCCGTCATTTTTGACGAGAAGCGTACACTAAATATAATATATTTCGCACCTGTTACATTTCGGGTATTTGTATCAAATTTTTTTCTTACGTCATAATGTAAGATAACCTACAGTGAATATATCAATATACATGTTGCCGCCATTTTAGACAGCATGTTGTGTTTAATATTTTGCCATCATTTTTGACGGTACGAACTTAATCATTCATAATAAATCATCAAAATATTAGACACCTCATTTTCGCATTTATAACAAGAAAAATGTTAAAAGAATTTTTATGTTAAGAAAATATCGTTAACATTGTTTAAAGGACATTATCTATTAATCTATTTGTTTGCTATGTTTTCTCAATCAAGATTTTGTACTGAAAACACATATTCTAATGACGAAACTTTCTAAGAAATTCTTTTCATCAAGGCGTACTTCCATATACGAAGGATAGCGTTATGATAATGGTTAGCGGTTCAGGTTGAAGAATCAGAGAGCCGAAGTCGAATAACAGATGAAAAAGTCTGAATCAATCTTTTTTTCAAACAGCTAAGGATAAAGACAATCTTGTTTTTTTTTATACTTTGTTAGCAATCTACTACGGCAAAATCTCCACACTTCATTGCAGGTCAGATGCTAAAACTTTGCCCGTCGTTCTATTTTAACAGATTTTTCCTGAAAAGTAATCAGATAAATTCTTCTACCAATCTTGGGTTTGCGAATTTTTAGTCATCATTCAGCCGCGTCTCTGATTTTAACCTATGAAACTTCTTCTGTTCAGGCGCCCCTGCCGTTCATCTCAGGATTCATGACAGGATCAAAAGGAGAATCTTTAATGTGATCGGTCCTGACCTGGCAGCACGACTCACTGGTGGGATATTGCTTCCCTCTGCCTCTCTTCTACAAATATTTTCATGGCTTCTTCTCCGACGCACTTAGGTCACTCGTGCCTCTTCAACGAGAATTTTGTCGTACGACCAGACTGGCAACAAGGTTCCAACCTTTTACAAATTATCTCAACCAAATGCAGCTGACAATTCTACTCTAACAGTTTCTTTTCTCGTAATTCCTGCCTGTGGAACTTCCTTCAGTATACTTGTTTTTCTGACGGCTACAACACCAGGAATTTAAAAGCAATGTCAATTCCCATCTCCTGTCCTTTCTACATCAACCCGCGTATATTGTTCCTGTTCATTTTTCTCTACCTTCGCAACTGTCTTCACTCGTTTGTTCACAGCCTTCTCTTTCTCATTGGCGGGATGTGGCTTCCATTTCCATCTGACTCTTCTACAAATATTTTCATGGCTTCTGCTCCGACGAACTTAACTCACTGGTGCCCTTGTCACAAGAATTTACTCGTGCAACCATAATGGCAACAAGGTCCTACCCATTTACAGTTAGATCAAACAAATGCAGCCGACAATTCTACTCCAACAACTGTTTTTCTCTTTTCGATCCTGCCTGTGGACTTCTCTTCTATATACTTGTTTTACTAATGGCTACAACATCCAGGAATTTAAATGCAATATCAATACCCATCTCTTATCCACTTGATTCCAGTTCTTTCTACATCACCCCGTATAACTTTTTCTTTTCCTTTCTCTCAATCTTCGCGACTGTCTTCACACCTGTGTTCCCATCCTTCTCTTGCCCTTTCTCTGACACCCCTTGTAACTGGTAAGTGTTTCTCTTCACTCTCTTCTTGCTTAAACTTTTACTCTCTTATGTAGACCCCTGCGCATCAGTGGCAGTACCGCTTTGCTTGGGGTGAAACGATTATAAAAAAATAAGTTTCTTTTCGTATTCGTATCACGTACCTCATTTGGGCAGAACTCTTCTGGTATATCACCGTTCTGCTTCTATGTACTTAGCAATTCTGGACCCCAAAGAATAATTAGCAATCTAATTGGCCCTAATGCTTTTAGCACTGTAAAAATATTTTCATGATGATTCTTCTGATGAGCTGTCCTCGTGTGGTTCATCTGTAAAAGTTGGATGTGAGTAGTGTTGTATGGGATATCGGTTTTGAACGAGAAATTTGTTGTGGATCGCGGGAATGGGGTCCGCATAAATACATAGACAATAACTAGTGATTGAGATAGAAAATAAATATACTAACGTAAGGATACAGACTTGAATGAAAATTAGTTTTCCAGAAATACGAGTTAGTAAAAAGTATACGTACAAGTCTCTGGAGGTGAAACCGTAGCATATTGAGCATGTCCGCGTTGGAAGCTGACAGATACTGCTTAATAATCTTCTCGATGAGTCGAGCACAGTGCTACTATGAACTACTAGGTACTGACTGCGAAACTCTCTCTGGACATTCGTATTATCCGGTTTACTCTTTGTGAAAAGGCGGTATTCGATAAATTTTTTGTCCTCCCACTAGGGCAAAATGTGGTACAAGGCCTTTTTACATGGGTTCTCCGGGGCATACAGCCTAGCCAAAAATAGCTGTCTAATTTTGTCCAGTCGTGACTCTACCCTTTAACTGGGTTAATGCTCTCCACTCAAAGGCAGAGAGCTGAAAGTGCCGATGGAATTACCGCGAGAAAACGCGGTATTCTCTTGTCTCGTTTCAATAGCAGTAGTATAATTATACTCTGGACGAGTCCATCTTTATGAAAAGGGATAACCCCACATGAAAATCGAAGAGCCGAGCGCGAATTCCAGGTGAATTCGTTGCATTCACTTACGCACAAGTACCATTTCGAAAGGTATTAATCCGTCTGTCCCCTCTAGCTTTGGATTAAATAGCAGATTGTCTTCTTTAGCTTTGGTTGGCAATCAATCCACCACCGAAATTAATGGCAACCCCCTGCGCAAAAATATTATGCCAAGTCTCTTTCGAGACATGATCGCTGAAGCATGTGTCCCGTATGGCACTCAACTGACTGGCTGACAAGCTTATTAGCAAAATCTCATCATTTTAAATTGCTAGATGTAACGGAAGTTTTATGGCACACGTTTTTTCCCTCGCACTTCTCGCTTTTTGAAATCCCTTCAGGCCTCTTGCTTCCCAGTCAAATTAGATCTTAGGAAAGGTTCGTACAATGTCAAATCCTATTGTTAGTCGATGTGCGTTGTGGTACAGTGGATACCGGTTCGGAACGAGAAACCGGGGAGCCGAGTTCGAATTCCAGTTGAATCCATTTTATTCACTTACGCGCAAACACCCTTGGGAAAGGTATTAATCCGTCTATTCCTTCCAGTTATGGGTTAAATAGCAGGACAGATTGGGTTCTATAGCCTTGGTCAGCAACCAGTCTACCTCAGAAAGCAATGGCAACCTACTGCGGGATAATCTTCTGCCCAGTCAGTCGTGTCTCTTTCGAGACATGATCGTCCAAGCGTGTATCACGTACGGCACTTTAACTGACTGAATACCTGCTTCTTTGCTGTTCTCTCTCATAAATAATGGCAATATATATATATATATATATACATATATTGTTGCATACACCGGTTCCTGCTAGATCACCGAAATTAAACAACGTTGAGCCTGGTCAGTACTTAGGTGGGTGACCACTTGGGAATACCACGTGCTGTTAGCGTTCAAGGATGTGCGTTATGGTGCGGTGGATGTCGGCTTGGTTGGGGAAATCGGTGAGCCGAGTTCCAATTCCAGTCGAGCACACTGCATTCACTTGCGCACTAGTACCCTTGGGAAAGGTATTAATCCGTCCGTTCCCTCCAATTTGAGGTCTGCTGTTCATGCGATCTGTGGCAGATTTCTGCACCGATTGTTTGTTATCAGCAGTTCCAAAAAGTGTGGATGGTACTACACAATGCCTTCACCACTATAAACGAATCTCTGTGTGGATGTCTTACTAAGGTTAGACCCTCATACATCGAAATCGATGTGAGAGACCATGATATATATATATATATATATATATATATATATAGGGTGTGTAAGTATGTATGTAAGTATTTATGTATATATGTATGTATGTATGTATGTAGCCGCTGCGATGGATAAATTGTCGTCTCAATATATATACATATATATATATTTATATATATATATAGAGAGAGTGTGTATGTATGTAAGTATTCATGGATGTATGTAGCCGCTGCGATGGATAAATTGTCGTCTCAATATATATATATATATATATATATATATATATTATTTGCGCTCTCATACCCCGATTGAGTACTATGGAGGAATTGTAGACTTTGAAAAAAAGTGGCTGCAGTCGAGTCGCTCCTCACGCATCTACGCATCGTTTATTCAGTAATGCATTTGAACACTATCGGCTACTTGCGTGTGTTTACATTGTATATACACGCTAAAGTTCGCCTTCCTCTACCGAGCTATCATAGCTCAGAGGTAGAGTCGCCGACTGATGTCTATTTAGTCGGGTTTTAATCCTGACTAGAATCAGTAGGATGTCTAACTGTACCGATGAGCTGTGATACAGCGAAAGAGTTCTGTCTGCGTGTGACTATATATAGTGTGATCATAAATTAATCACGCAAGTGTAGAAAAGTCTGTTTTTAGGTTTTAAAATCGCAAAGCTGTATTTTGACTCATTGTTTGTGTATTTTATTTTATTTTTATTTTGAATAATTGTGATAATGGAACATCCTGTCACCCCGGAAAGTTGATTTGTTGAATTGAGTGAGAACTATTGAAGTTAGAATATTTTTTTTTTAATCATTTCACCCCGAGCAAGGCGGAAACGCCACTGATGAGCAGGGGGTTACATAAATGTAACAAGATTAATTAGAAAAGAGTGAGGAGTACAAACTGGTTAGAAAGGAACAATAGAAAGCTGAGAAATCAGGTGCGATGACAGATACATAGGTGGAGAAAGGGAAGGTTATACAGGGGAGGGGAGAGAGCTAGAGGCCAGTAGTTAATAGATGAGTATTGACTTTGCATTTAAATTTCTGGAGGTTGTAGCCGTCAGGAAAGCAAGAATACGGGAGTGAGTTCCACAGACGGGAAGTGCGAGAGAGGAAGCTGCAGGAGTAGAATTGTCGCCTGAATTTGGCTAACTTGACTGTGAATGGGTGGGACCCAGTTGCCAGTCTGGTTGCACGGGTAAACACCTGTTGAGGAAGCATCAGTGACTTAAGCTCATCCGAGCAGAAGCCATGAAAGTATTTGTAGAAGAGACAAAGGGAGGCCACATTTCGACGATGGGGAAGTGGCTGCAGTCGAGTCGCCAGATCAGTACCTATCACATTGCAGACTCTCCTATCTATGAGACGATTCAACTTCCCTCTTGACTGAGCATTTTACGAACTCTCTGTTACTTGTACCTTTCCAATTGTACCTTTCCAATTGTACCTTTCCAATTGTACCTTTCCAATTGTACCTTTCCAATTTGTTTACTCCTTACGTGTTGTGTAATTCTTTCAATTCTGCATTTGCCTTATTATTTATGTCGTTTCCGCGATATAACAATAATAAATATTAAACTTATATAAAAAAATAATATTTTCGTGAAAAATAATACGTTCAAAAGATGCAATATAATCTAAGGGAGGCAATTCAGTTTGTGGTGCATTGGATATCGGCTCGGAACGAGAAATCGGAGACCGAGTTCGAATTCCAGCTGAATTCATTGCATTCACTTACGCGCAAATACCCTTGGGAAAGGTATTAATCTATCTATTCCTTCCAGTTATGGGTTAAATAACAGGACTGATTTAATTGGAGTAGATAGACTAAACTATCGCCCGGTTCACACTCCACCCACATCTATTGAACAGGTGAAGAGGCTCATACCTTGTTTCCTGTTTAGGATGCGGTTTCCGGTTTTCCCTTTTCAAGTCTTTTCACTCTTTTACTTATTTTTTTTTCCAATTGGAGTAGATAGACTAAACTATCGCCCGGTTCACACTCCACCCACATCTATTGAACAGGTGAAGAGGCTCATACCTTGTTTCCTGTTTAGGATGCGGTTTCCGGTTTTCCCTTTTCAAGTCTTTTCACTCTTTTACTTATTTTTTTTTCCAATTGGAGTAGATAGACTAAACTATCGCCCGGTTCACACTCCACCCACATCTATTGAACAGGTGAAGAGGCTCATACCTTGTTTCCTGTTTAGGATGCGGTTTCCGGTTTTCCCTTTTCAAGTCTTTTCACTCTTTTACTTATTTTTTTTTCCAATTGGAGTAGATAGACTAAACTATCGCCCGGTTCACACTCCACCCACATCTATTGAACAGGTGAAGAGGCTCATACCTTGTTTCCTGTTTAGGATGCGGTTTCCGGTTTTCCCTTTTCAAGTCTTTTCACTCTTTTACTTATTTTTTTTTTCCAATTGGAGTAGATAGACTAAACTATCGCCCGGTTCACACTCCACCCACATCTATTGAACAGGTGAAGAGGCTCATACCTTGTTTCCTGTTTAGGATGCGGTTTCCGGTTTTCCCTTTTCAAGTCTTTTCACTCTTTTACTTATTTTTTTTTTCCAATTGGAGTAGATAGACTAAACTATCGCCCGGTTCACACTCCACCCACATCTATTGAACAGGTGAAGAGGCTCATACCTTGTTTCCTGTTTAGGATGCGGTTTCCGGTTTTCCCTTTTCAAGTCTTTTCACTCTTTTATTTTTTATTTTTTCCAATTGGAGTAGATAGACTAAACTATCGCCCGGTTCACACCCCACCCACATCTATTGAACAGGTGAAGAGGCTCATACCTTGTTTCCTGTTTAGGATGCGGTTTCCGGTTTTCCCTTTTCAAGTCTTTTCACTCTTTTACTTATTTTTTTTTTCCAATTGGAGTAGATAGACTAAACTATCGCCCGGTTCACACTCCACCCACATCTATTGAACAGGTGAAGAGGCTCATCCCTTGTTTCCTGTTTAGGATGCGGTTTCCGGCTTTCTCTTTTCCATTCTTTTTACCCTTACGTAGCCCCCTGCGCATCAGTGGCGTTATCGCCTTGCTTTGGGTGATATGATTAAAAAAAAAAAAAAAAAATTCTATAGCCTTGGTCGGCAACTAGTCTACCACAGAAAGCAATGGCAACCTACTGCGGGATAATATTCTGCGTATCACGTATGGCACTTAACTGACTGACTGATACGGACGAAAAAAATATTACTAAAAAAGAGAAACAAAAACACAGAAACTTTTTCTCTTGTCATATCGAATCTAAACTCTAGTCAGTTCGTATCAGTCATGAGGCCAATCTTCCCTGAAAGTTTCATCCGAATCCACCCAGCAGGTCTTCAGATGCCATGACCTCTGTCAGACAGGCAAACACACAAACCCGAACGTAAACTATACCACCGTCTTAAGGCGGAGGCAATAAAGATAATTTCGGGATTCTACGCTGATTTGTTTTACATTATATATAAGACACGAAATCCTGCTGGCGTGAACATTCAGTGTATATAAATCATAACACTGCTGAGAGTACTGGAGTATTAATGAGACGTGATGCTACCAAGTTTCATCTGTGTAAACGCTTGTAATGTATATTAACTGTAAATAATCGGCTCGAATGGAGTATAGGAAAAGGATAAACAGAGAATTTAACATCAGATCTTATCAGAAGATTCCAGTTGGCAGAGTTTAAGAAGTTGAAATGGTGGAAATATTTCCTCGTTGCAATAAGTCCGGCAAACGAGCCAAAATGAGATAGACATCGGACAAGGGTCACCGCGGCGTGCCCTTACCTACTGACCGACTCAAAATGACCTCTGGGAAATTGATGGTAGTTTACGAATGATTTGCAACCTGAAGATGAAAACTCTTTGACCACAAAGGATTAATAAATCGCTGGATTTGGTCAGAGAAACAGGAAATAATATTTGAATTATCTGCTAGCATTATGGTCGACATTCATTTGATTTTAAGTTATACATAACGTTTGAATTTGATTAGTTTCGCTTGTTGCCCTAAATTCCCATGCCGTATTCAGTCTCAATTTTTTCGCCTATTTGATATAATTCTACACATACACTACCGGCCATAATTATTAGGCAACCACAGTTTTTTTTTAAAGAAAAGTATTTCATACTATTTTTAGTATTTATTGCCAAATGAAAATAGAATAGTTCTTTCGTTATTATTACTTTGCAAAATTTTACAAGGCATAAAATCAAAAATGAACTCGTCCGAATCGTACTAAATTTTCTTCAGTTTTTCCTTGATGAAACGGCAGTATAGGTAATTATTAAATATTTATAAATTCATTTGATGCACATGTTATTGTGCAGTATTAACAAAAGAACCATTCTATTTTCATTTTACAATTATTCACTTGGCAATAAATACTACAAAATAATATGAAATACATCATTTTTTAAAACACTGGGGTTTGGCCAGATAATTATGGCCAGGAGTATATATATAGATATATGCAGCAAATCTACAGAGTGCGATGGCTAAATTGTCGCTATTTGCCTTGTAAAATATTGCAAAGTAATAATAACAAAAGAACCATTCTATTTTCATAAATACTAAAAAATAATATGAAATATATCATTTTTTAAAACACTGGGGTGACCAAATAATTATGGCCGGTAGTATATATATATATATATATATATTTAATCACATCACCCCAAGTAAGGCGGTAAGGCCACTGGTGTGCAGGGGGCTACGTAAGAGTGAATAGATTCGAAAAGAGAAAGCCGGAAACCACGTTCTAAGCAGGGAACAAGGGATGAGCCTCTATACCTGTTCAATAGATATATGCAGCAAATCTACAGGCTGCGATGGGTAAATTGTCTTGCAAAATTTTGCAAAGTAATAAAAGCAAATAACTATTCTATTTCCATTAACAATTATTCACTTGGCAATAAATACGAAAAAATAATAAGAAATAATCATCTTTTTTTAAAACCCTGGGGTGGCCTTATAATTACGGCCAGTAGTGTACATACTTAACTACACGCAAATGCAGTATTTACATTATTCGGACTATTGTCTTCGTCTATGTTGCCAATTATACGATGCTTCAGTCGTTTTACGTTCCGGCCTTCTTCAGGTGCTAGGAATTTCGACCCGAACAATTTATTACAATCACTGTGATATATGAACTCCAGTTCTTGCGTAAAGTCTCGATTGGAAGTCATTAGTTATCTCCCTCTAACCGTGCAAGTTACTTGTTCCCCACTGCTGTAGGCTGGTATTGAACTCACAACTCTAATAACTAAGTCTTGCATATGATTGCACTATTATATATAGACACTTCAGGTCATAATTATTAGGCCAACACAGTTTTCTTTTTTTAAGAAATGATGTATTTCGAACTATTTTTAGTATTTATTGCCAAATGAAAATAGGATAATTCTTTTGTTATTATTACTTTGCAAATTTTTTAAGCCAAGGAAGCAAAGATGAACTCGTCCGAATAACCCTAAAATGTCTTTATTCTTTCATTAATGAAACTGCAATGTAGATAATTATTAGATATTTATAAATTCATTTGATGCACATGTTGTTGTGCAGTATTAACAAACGTCAGTCAGTTAAGTGCCATACGTGATACACGCTTGGGCGATCATGTCTCGAAAGAGACATGACTGACTGGGCAGAAGATTATCCCGCAGAAGGTTGCCATTGCATACCCTGCATTTACTTAAGCACTGGTACCCTTGGGAAAGGTATTAATCCGTCCATTCCCTCCAGTTATGGGTTAAATAACAAGGGCAGGACTTGGGGACCTTGCTCTTAAAAACAAATCCCCATGAATTGTGAACAGAAAAACGTTGTAAAAATAAAATAACCTTATAACCTTACCCCAAATCACTGGTTATGACCTTAAAATGATCCCATAAGGATTGATAGGTCGTTAAGCCTAAAAAACAAACAAACAAACAAACTCATTCTCGCTATTTTCAGCAGTCTATTAACCTCCTCCTGACATTTCCTATAACTAACTCCTCATTCTCACCACTTTCCCCTATGTTAACCCCTGCACAAAAGTGGCAGTAGAATGCCTTGCTTGAGGTGAGATGATTAAAAAAAAGCAGAAGTCCTAAGCAAGTATCTGTGCTATGTCTTCATGGATTTCCTTGGATGTAATATTTTTTGTGCTGATTCAATTTTAATTTGTCTTATATATCTCACTGGGCCGAGTTTGCTCAAAAACTGTGAGAGAAATCGAAATTATTATGTCATGTTTTATATGAAGCACTAGTGTTTTATATGAAGCACTAGTTTTATATGAAGCACTAGTTTTATATGAAGCACTAGTGTTTTATAATAAACTTAGTAAAGTTTATTATAAACTTAAATTGTTATTCTGACCGAAATTCTCTAAGTAACTAATTTATTCACAAGTGGGGGGACGCCTTTGTCACAGTAGTCCCATAATTACTCATATAAGTGTTTCTCTTTAAGTAGTGCAATGTTGCAGTGGATATCGGCTCGGAACGGGGGCGCCGAGTTAGAATTCCAGTTGAATTCCTTGCATTCACTTACAAGCAAATACCATTGGGAAAAGTATTAATCCGTTTCTCCCCCTCAGTTATGCGTTAAATAAAAAGATAAGATTGGGTTCTCTAGCCTTGGCTGGCAACCAGTCTACCACAGAAAATAATGGCAACGTGCTGCGGGGATAGTCATCTGCCCAGTCAATCATGTCACTTTCGAGACATGATTGCCCAAAGAGTGTTTCAAGTATGGCACTTAACTGACTGACTGACTGAATATAGTAGTTAAAAGCATGAAGGTTTTTACTGGTCATAAAGTAAGGGATAAATTTTATATTGTAATAAAGTAATAAACTGATCCCCCACTAATTACTACTTATTAACATCTCTTCCCCGTCTAGCTATGAGTCCAATAACTGGACAGCTTGGGTTCTAGAGCTTTAGCTGGCAACCAGTCTACGCAGAAAGTAATGGCAACCTGATGAGGGATAATTATCTGCAAAGTCAGTCATGTCATTTGCAAGACATGATCGCCAAAGCAGATATTACGTATGGCACTTAACTGACTCAGTGCAATGAACGCAACAATAAAGATTGCTGTGTAATGATTCTGCTATACAATTACAGAGGTACCATCATGATAGTATAAATAAAACTCTATAGAGACATTTAACCATATCTTTGATACGATTTTGTATATCATAGATACGTCCAGGACTTCCCATAAAAACTAGCATTAAGCAAACGATGGTGTTGAATTTTTTACATAGATAACTCTTCTGATCTGTCTAATTATAAAAAATAACGTGTAACCTGCTGTTGACCAGTTAGTACAAGACTGGTTCTTAGAGATATATCTTGCAAGCTGAGGACAATACTGTTTTTATCCCATAAATATAGAATGATTTATTTAATAATACTCTATTTTTATTTTAGTTTCAGTTATATAAACATTCCTATAGGTAGTAAGAAGAAATAATTTCAAAAGACGAAATAAAATATTATAAAGGTATTAAGCAGTGGGAACTTCACATCAGAAATTCTGCGAAAACATTCGACAGATCAAAGAGCAATTGAAAATATTGGTTTGATAAAAACAAGACAAAGACATTTCGTCTTCGTCTTCTTTTTATCAGAATAAAAGAAGAGCTATATATATATATATATATATATATATATATATATATATATATATATATATAAATCTAAACCTATTTATAAATAGAGCTTTGTCTGTGTGTGTGTGTCCGTTACCTATGGACTTCGAAACGGCTGAACCGATTCCCTAAAGAATTTACACAGTTGTACTATAAGCGTCTGCGACTGTTCTTAGCTAGACTTTGTGTCGAGGTACCCCCGATAAATATGGAAAACCGTTAATCGAAAACTCGGGTTATAGAAGGAGTTGTCCGATTTTAATCAAATTTGATACATTCATAGACAAAGACATAAGAAACGATATTCAGAAGTTTCAAATTTGCAGTTCTTACAATAGTGCAGAAAATTGATAATATATATATATATATATATATATATATATATATATATATAAAAGGCAAGATGTTTGTGTGAGTGTCTGTTTATCTGTCTGTATGTCTGTATTTTTTCGGCCATTTTATTTTAGTTTTTGCTTCGGGTTTGGCTCTAAGTAGGTATAATTGTAGTTCTTAGTCTCAGCCATGATACCATTTACTCAAAGGACTTCAAAATTCAGTTTGCGACGGAAAACTAATTTAACATCGATACCGGAAATCAAACTTTCAATTACATCCATTCATTTTAATAATTTCTACGGCTTCGAGATCAACCTTTCACCCATCTATGTTTTCGGTGCCAACATCCAAAGAGTTTGAGCTTCAGGACCATGGATTAGTTTTAAAATTTTCATGACACCCGAGCAACACCGGGCTATGCTGCTAGTCTATGATAAAAGATAAATACCTAACAAGAAAGAAATATGGAAAACCGACAAGAAAATGATGAAAACTAGCAGAAAATATTCTGTATATTTTCTTTCTGTTTTACAATCGGAATATCATCTAAGTTTAATTGAATTCGGTAGGTTGGCACTTTGCCGCATCTAACTATCGGTATCGATATCCTCTGTCTCCTCTCTGATGATGGAGTTGGCTGTGAAGGTCCAGCCTACACTTGAAGAATCGTAGGTTAGAATTGCAAAAAAGTGTAAGTTGGTGAGTCGAGCCCTTGTGACAGCACGTCGCAGATCCCTTTCATGTTGACCTTTGGACTCAGTCTCCTACCCACCAGAGTGTCATATGCCTGGGTGGACAATGTGCAGCAACGTTGTTTTTCAGGTTTCAGGGTTGATGTTGGTCTGCGTCAGGGATGTATTCAACTGATAGTTGAAGCGTGTTGTCGTGTAGCCTCTTGCTCCTGGTGAGTTGTCCAAATAAGAGGATACGTGAAAGTAGAGTGATACACAGACTACGAATGTGACCGGCTCAATGGAGAAAATGTTGAGGTATGGTAGACACGATGCTGCGGATTGGTGGCCATGAGAGAACCTCACTGTTAATGAGGCATAGGATTATGAAAACTCCCCCGACGTTTGATATCTCAAAAATACAACGTCCATGTGTAACAAGCGTACAAAAGGCTAGAGAGAACCACAGCCCGGAAGAATTTTGCATCATTACAAAGATAAACGTAATAGATCGAGTAAAACGTGAAGTCTTATTATGAGTTTTGTTTTTAATCATATCACCCCGAGCAAGGCGGTAACGCCACTGATGTGCAGGGAGCTACGTAAGAGTAAAAAGATTGGTAAAGAGAAAGCCGGAAACCACATCCTAATCAGGGAACAAGGAATGAGCCTATTCACCTGTACACATAGACGTGGGTGGAGTGTGAGCCGGGCGATAGTTTAGTCGATCTACTCCAATTGAAAAGAACAAAAAAAGAAAAAGGAGTGAATAGATTGGAAAAGTGAAAGCCGGAAACCACATCCTAAACAGGAAGCAAGGGATGAGCCTTTTCACCTGTACAGTAGACGTGGGTGGAGTGTGAACCGAGCGATAGTTTAGTCTATCTACTCCAATTGAAAAAAAAAGAAAAAGGAGTGGAAAGATTGGAAAAGAGAAAGCCGGAAACCACATCCTAAACAGGGAACAAGGGATGAGCTACTTAACCTGTTCAATAGACGTGGGTGGAGTTTGAACCGGGCGATAGTTTAGTCTATCTACTGAATTGAAGAAAAAAAAATAAGAAAAAGAAAAGTGAAAAGATTGGAAAAGAGGAAGCCGGAAACCACATCCTAAACAGGGAACAAAGGTTGAGTTTCTACACCTGTGCAATAGACGTGGGTGGAGTGTGAACCGGGCGATAGTTAGGCAAAGGGCAAGAAAATGATGTATTTAGAGCTAATTTGGATTGGTTGTAGTAGAAGCTAGGTCCTCCATGGCAATATTTAGATAAATCGACTGAAACAAAAACTCTGCTGTTTACAGAAGCAGTGAAAACATAAAGTTTGATGACAGTATCAATAGAAATAATGTTATATTGCAAGTTATTGGACAAGATGACTTTCAACTATTAGATTTTAAACACATGCGTACTTTCATTAATATTCTTTCACCTTCTGAAAATCTAACTACAGCATAGATTTTTATGAAAAGTTTCAAGTAAACCAAGTGAAGGTGATGACGCCAGCCTTCCAAGATATTAAATCAGTTTAGTTTATGTGGTCTACGAAGAATAGAAAAGTATACAAGAATTAGTTAGTGTCATACGTGAGACATTCGGGCGATCATGTCTCGAATGAGCTATGGCTAACTGGGCAGAAAATTTTTCCATGTTAGGTTGCCAGTACTTTATCCGGTAGACTGATTGTCAACCAACAAAACCTAATATGTTCTGTTTTTTACCCATAATTGGAGGGAGAAGCGACGTATTAATACCTTTACCGAAACTATTTGCGCAGAAGTGAATCCAACGAATTCAACTAGAATTCGAACTCGTCTCTCTGTTTTCTTATTTTGAGTCAATATCCGCTGGATCACAGATTTAGAATAAAAAATCATAAATAAGAAACAAGTTTTTACATCATAACAAAACCAAAGTGTTCCAAAAGACGCAAAATCTAAAGCATTAGTAAATTATTTTTTTATTGCCGAAACTAAAGTACAAAATATATGTTATTAGGATAGGTAGGATAGATAAAAGTTGATTTGAAGTGTCTAAGATCGGAGAAGCATATTTTCGAAAGTAGTGGTTTTAGCGAGCAAACACTCCGAAGAGAAATTCGTTGTAACTAGGAAAATATGAAGGGAATGAAAAAAATCGACCCTGTGTATATGGCTTGGCCGTTCTTTAATTTTTAATCATTTCACGTCAAACAAGGCGATAAAGCTACTAAAATGCAAATAGTTGGTAAAAATAATATGGAAAAATTTTTTTATTAAGATGAGAGGACAATAAAATGACAAGAATTAAGAAGAGAGACGATAACGATTGATATTGCATTTAAAAAATATTGAAGATTATTGCTGACTTGGAGGCAAAAAAAGCCAGAAAAGATTTCCACAAATGAGAAGTACTAGATAAGAAGCTGTTAGCATAGAAATTACTGTCTAATCATTTTAATTCTAAAAGGATGAGTCGTTGTCACAGATTTTGTATTGCGCCTAAAGTTATAACGTCTGGATAACATAGTGAAAAGTTCATTGTAACGATTACCTTGAAAGTACTTATAGAAAAAAAGTATAGGGAAGCTGCACAACGACGACAGGAAAGAGACAGAAGCCGAGATGCTATGTCAGGTCCAATAATATTGCTGATTTTTTAAATTTTAACAATAAACCTTAAAATATGTAACGGAAGCACAAGGGCTTAATACGACATCAACACCCAAAGCAAGAACCATTGGTAGACTTAAAAACATGTAACACCGATTCTAATAATAAAAATTGTTTAGCACGACATAGTGGACCAGAATTTTAAAATGCAGTCTTAGCAATTGATTACCTACACACTTTTTACTTCGATGTAAATGCCTGGCCTAGTAGAACTAAGTCGAAACATGTTGGAGGTAAATAGCAGTAATAACCAAATGACACCCTAATACGTATAGATATGATCCAACTACTGCTTGAGGTACATATCAGATGACTCACTTGCGAGCAGTAGACGCAGATATACACTTCCGGCCGAAATTATTAGGCCACCCCAGTTTTTAAAAAGAAATGATGTATTTCATACTATTTTTAGTATTTATTCCTATGAATTGAGTACTGCTGCCACATCTGGTCGGGTGCCCCTTCTATTCTCCTCAGGGTTCTTGACAAAATACATGAAGAATCTGTAATGTGATTGATACCGACTTGGCTGACCGCCTGCAGTATCTCTCTCACCGGCGTGAAGTGGCTTCCCTGTGCCTCTTCTATAAATACTTTCATGGCTTCTGCTCTGACGAACTTAAATCACTGGTGCCCCCTAGATGTGAATTTGCACAAGATACTAGATTGTCAACTAGGTCTCACCCTTATACAGTGAAACCGATGAAATGTAACCGCAATTTCTACTCCAACAGCTTCTTATTACAGAATATTTTATTGCGTATGGAAATATCAAAAGGCTTAAATAAATGATAAAAAGTACAGGCGATATCAGGTGAATATGAAGGTTGAGGCAAAATTTCAAGATTCATATAATGCCACTTTTAGACAGTTGATTTTGAAGCGTTTGGCTGTGTGTTTTTGTCCAGCTAAATTTGGTTCATCCCTGTTCACAAATCTATTACGCAGTTTTTTCAATTCTTTGTAGATAAAATCAATTTTTTCCACATGTTCGCTTATTTGTTTTCCTTTGAAGAAAAGAATGAATAATTTATAACTCCTTTGAAAGACCACCATACAATTACCATTGACTTTTGAGGGTGCAGCTGAGTTTTAGGTATTGTTTTTGTGAGTCACTTGAATCTAACCAATGGCCTACTATCTATTTCTCATTGCCTGTCATTATTCGATGCAATAATGGTTCTTTTTTCTCAGTTTGTACTCATATTGTAAGATTAATCGACATTATTTCATTTAATTCATTTTTATTGGCTTATGCG
Source organism: Ascarosepion bandense (assembly GCA_037127315.1). Taxonomy (NCBI): domain Eukaryota; kingdom Metazoa; phylum Mollusca; class Cephalopoda; order Sepiida; family Sepiidae; genus Ascarosepion; species Ascarosepion bandense. The sequence goes on along the minus strand of JBBBDQ010001862.1, from coordinate 1,176,843 downwards.
TAGAAATATAGTGAAAGAAAATTGATCTGGCAAGAAAACGAATCAAAAATAAAATCTTGGCCTCATAAATCAATGACTTCCTTATCTTAACACAGGTAAACTCAATATTCGTATTCTAGCACTCATTAAAAAGTCTTGCTTTATATGAGCTAGGTCAGGCCAAAAATGAAGTACCGTTGTCATATTTTAGTGGGAGGTACTTAGATCTCACTCTCCAGCCTTGTAAGGTCCAAAAGCGTGTCCCTTCCCTTCTGGATGACGTATCGACTTGGAACGATAAATCGAGGAACTGAGTTCGAATTCCAGTTGAATTCCTTGCATTCAAGTACGCGTAAATACCCTTGGGAAAAAAGTATTAATCCATCTTTTTCCTCCAGTTATGGGTTAAATAACAGGACAGATTGGGTTCTATAGCGTTAGAAAGCAATAGCAACCTACTGCCTGATAATCTTCTGTCCAGTCAGTCATGTCCCTTTCGAGACATAGTCGCCCAAGCGTGTATCACGTATGGCACTTAATTGACGGACTGATAAACCCTCTCCCACACCCGGTATGGGGAAAGCCCCTCGCAGCTCTATCACTAATCCCACTGAAAGTGCTCGGATGAACTTCATCCTTTCTTCCCGCCAATTGAAAACTAAATGGCAATGGCTCCCCATACTACTTAAATAGCATCAATAGACCCACATTTTCTCTATATTTTATCAGTACGAAATAAATCCCATTCTAACAGCTTTTTTCCCGAAAACCACTGCATTGTCGAACCGACTCCCAAGAGGATGTTTACTCGATCACCACTATTTTAACCTGTTCAAACTAGAGTTAACAGATATCTTCCACTCTTACCCACACTAATTTCCTCCAAATGAAACCTCTGTCTTGAGTGGCCGACGGGCCTTCTAAATTGTGAAGTTTACTGTAAAAACATTTTTAGGTTCAATATTTACTTACGAGATCGATCGCATTACCGGGGTAATAACAGGCAAATACCCAAATAACACTCTAATATGTGTAGATTTGATCCTACTACTGCTTGTGGTAAAAATCAGATGACTCAGCTGTTGCGAGCAGTAGACGCTGATATATATATATATATATATATATATATATATATATTCATGTTAAACTGTTAGCAAAAATTTATTGAAATCTAAGCCTAATGCGTAACGAATTCACAAATTCCTGATTAAGAAAATCTTTTTTTTAATCATATCACCCCAAGCAATGCATTCCACTGCCACTGTAGCGCAGGGGGTTGCATAGTGCGATTGGATATAGGAAATGTCAGAAGGATGGTGATAGACGAGTAAGGAGGTACATAGGAAGAGTGTTTGAAAGAATGAATGCAAGTTAGTGTGTTAGGAGGTGTCTATTGACCTTACATTTAAACTCCTGGAGGTTGTAGCCGTCGGGGAAGCAAGTATGCGGAAGAGAATTTCACAGGCGGGAAATGCGAGAAAAGAAGCTGTTGGAGTAGAAATTGCGGTTACATTTTATCGGTTTCACTGTAAAAGGGTGGGACCTAGTTGCTAATCTAGTATCTCGTACAAATTCATACCTAGGGGGCACCAGTGATCTAAGTTCATCAGAGCAGAAGCCGTGAAAGTACTTATAGAAGAGGCACAGGGAAGCCACGTCACGCCGGTCAGCGAGTGACTGCAGGCGGTCAGCCAAGTCGGAATTAATCTCGTTACACATTCTCCGTTGTATCTTGTCAAGAACCCCTGTATCTTGTCAAGAAATCTATTTAAACTATGCATTCGACGTAAATGAATTTGTAATACGGGATTTTGAAGTGCAGTCCGATTCCTTCGATGAGAACAGCATAGTATTAGAGCAAAACAAAAAAAAAAAGACGCTATATTTGGGTACTTAATGAGACAAAATTTTTAATTGTATAGTAATAATAATCCACTCTTCACATGTAGAACGAGGAATGACAACTTCACTTATATTCAAAGATACAAATCCACAGACCGTTTAACATGCAGCAAAGAAAATTTGGTGCAAAGTCTTAAAATGCATTCTCCGATCAGTCAAGTTTCGCCGTTAAAAACTCAATTATACAAATCTTTTTTTTTAACTTCATCCAAAATTTAAGGACCAATAATAAAATAGAGAACGAAAATATCTAAAAACCACTCGCTTTATCGACATAACATCAGAACCACTCAAACATCTATTTTTATCCTTTCTCATTCATAATCAAATAATATCATCATATCTTCTGAATGTCGGAGTTCACAAAGTAGACTCACCTTTCCTTACCTTAGTCAATAAACAATACCAATAAATCAAACTACTACAAAGAAAAAGAGTATATATATATATATATATATATATATATATATATATATAATGTTTTAGAACATGTACATAATTTTTTCTATATACAATTATATGGCTGTTTCGACGTTGGGCACCCAACTTCTCATTAGGAGGAATGGGTCCATTCCTCCAGATGCGACGTTGGGTGCCCAGCGTCGAAACAGCCATATAATTATAGAGGAGATATATAGAAAAAAATATGTACATGTTCTAAAACATAATTTATCATAAATATTCACAGCTCTATATATTGTATATCGAACACTGTTTTAAATTAATGTTTCGGACGGTGGAAAAAAGATTCTTTGTTCTGTACTCACTCGGATATATATATATATATACTACTGACCATAAGTTTGGGACCACTTTAACTTATTCTCTAAGAGAAAGAAATAACAAATTTATGTCTTAGAAGAATAAATATAGATATATTTCAATGTTGCTCACAATTGTACAATAATTAAAACCAAAATTAACATAGAGTAATTTCAAATTTAATTACAGTACATTCATATTTTCTTTTCATCAGAGAAACCACCACGAGCCTTTATTACTGCAGAGCAAATCCTTGACATTCTTTCTAATAACTTATAAAAATAAGTTGGTGAAAGTGATTTCCAAGAAGCCTGCATCTATTTCAACAACATCTGTTCAATTTTAGGAAGTTCATTTCGAACTGTACGATCAATTTCATCCCTTATTCTCCTTATTTAATAGTGGTTTCTTAACTGCTACACAGACTTTAATCCCAGCAGAATGAACTCGTCTCTTAACAGATACTGGATGTTGTCGAGTAGAATTCATTTCAATTTTTAATTCCGGAGCGGTTATCTTCTATTCCTCTTGCTAGACATGATAAAACGCCTATCCTCTACAAATAGATGTTACCCTGAGCCTCCCAGATCTTTTTCTGTCAATATTTAACTCAGTTTCACGAAGTTTCAATAATGCCCGCCATTTTTGATAGGCTTAACTTTTTAACGATAACACGTTCAGAATATCTTTCTATCGAAAGAATTTCAACCTGAGCCTCTTTTTTCAATGCTAATCTGTTTCTTCGTTGCCATTTATACCGTATTAATATAATTTATAAAAGTAAATTATACCGTAATTATAATATCTGAATAAATCTGACATTTCGGCAAAAACATGATCACAATAAGAGGAGTCAAGTAGCAAAGTGAGTAAATGTTTACTTTAAAGTGGAAAAGAAGACTTTATTTACTTGACATCTGCATAAGAATAACAAAAAATACAAACTCGGCGAATTTAATTCTGCTAAAAATGAAATTTTATAAACTTTGTGAAAAACATGTGGGTGGTCCCAAACTTATGGTCGGTAATGTATATATATATATCACGACTCACTGGCAGACTCATACCTGTATGCGTATCAACGGAGAGAAATCAAAGGTTTGACATCGATTTCTAGTTTTTTATATGCTAAAAGAGTGACGCAGTTGAAAACGTATCAATATCGTTCGATCATCGTTCGATTTCTAAGAAATGGCTCGACAAGATAATAGTGATGTTTCTTTTTGAAATTGAAATTATGGAAGTCTCAAGTCTCTAGTGAAAATTTGGTCCATTTTGCTACATGCAAAGAGCTGCAAAACAGTGCTGATACGAAGTCTGCATTGAGTTTTGCCAATTATGACACTCACCTGGAATCATTATCAAAAAGGTTTGAGAAAATATTTAGTGATTTCGCATCTTATGAACGCCAGTTTGCATTATTTTCAGGACCATTTAGTTTTGATGCTGCTGAAGCTAAAGAAAACCTGCAAATGGAACGATTAGAAATTCAGTCGGATTCCTCACTCAGATCAAAATATTTGGAAGTGGGAATACCTGAATTCTTTTCATACCTTCCGGAATGGTCCAGAAACTTCAGAAAGTTTACCACAAGGATCAATGGCAATGGCTTCACATATTTGTGTGAACAGTTATTTCCGTTCATGAAATCAACAAAAACATCTCAAAGAACAAGACTGACTGATCAACATTTGTCATCCCTCATCAAACTCGGCACTACACAGAAATTTCAACCACACATACAAGTAATTGTCAACAAAAAGAGATGTCAAGCTTCGGGGCAAAACATTGAAAGTTTTTGAATTCTTGTTGATGAATGTCAGTTTTGAATTTATGTATAATGCTTTTTTTGATATTGTATTGAAATAGATGAAGATCGTCAAAATTTTTGTTATATTCTTTTGTTGAACTTCATGTACACTATTACTTGAATTTGCCCGTATGTTTCTAAATTGAAAAAAAAAAATCTCAAAAATTTTTATTTAACGTTTTCAACATTTGCGGCCCTCATGACAATACAAATCAACGCCTATGGCACTGAGGGGACTTTGAGTTTGACATGCCTGCTCTACTGAATGTTCAAGACGGATTCAGACGGTATAACTTTCTGGCCCGACACACTGACCCAACCGTCTTAGCAGTGAATCGCGTTCCTTGTTCTGGTGTCTTTGACAAATCCACAGTGTTCTTGTCCGATCCATGGTCTGATTCTGTTGCACGCTCTGTTCATCAGAATCCGGATGATAAGTTTTATTATGTGGCTCATTAAGCTGATTGTTTGACGCTGTTCACATTCCTATGCGCCTGGCTTATTAGATAGTGCTATAAATATTGATCTGCTTAGGTTTTCTGAATTATTGTCACTGTTGTGGATTTTATTTTTTATTTCTATAATCTATAAACTCGCATGAGACTGCGAGAACCTTTGTTATTATACCGTCTAGTCTTGCTGCTTTGTTTCTGCTCAAATTGGCCATTGCAGCTTCCAATTCGGCTTTTAAGATTTCTGGTCCGTCAGTATTTCTCTGCATTGTCGGCTATTCTCTCTTGCCGTTGAAGTGATCTCCAATACATTCGTCCCATCGCTAATATATATCTTTCTTTCTCTAATGTTCCATTATTAGATTTTATACATCCTGTTATCGAGCATATATTTGGGTCCTGTTATTTCCTTTATTTTTTAATGCATAACTCTTTATAGGATGTGTGCTGTGGTGCAGTGGATATCGGATCGGAACGAGAAATCGGGGAGCTGAGTTCGAATTCCAATTGAATTCATTGCATTCACTTACGTACAAATAACCTTGGGAAAGGTATTAATCCGTCTCTTCCCTCCAGTTATGGGTTAAATAATAGAACAGATTTGGTTCTATAGCCTTGGCTGGCAACCAGTCTACCGCAGAATGCAATGCCAACCTACTGCGGGATAATCTTCTGCCCAGTCAGTCATGTCTATTTCGAGACATGATCGCCCAAGCGTGTTTCGCTTATAGCACTAAACTAACTGACTTTGATTTATCGTGCTCAGTCTCTCTATACAGGTCTGTTGTTCACATTTCGCGCTATATATTTAAGGCTGTCTTTTTTAGTTGTTATTTATTATAACTCGATGAAATGCAACTATTAAATTATTTTAAAATGTAAATGTCTTTCTGTATAAAATGATCTTTTAGTAGTAATACTGTTTTCACCTTTTACCTGAGTAACTTTTGATTTGCTTTCGATAATGACTATCCAATTAGCGTCATTTGATTACTTTTGTGTTGTGGGATCGCCCCTTTTTGTATACAAGAATGAACTACCCTGATGTGTACATATAATCCTGACTTTACCGAGTACAATTGTTGCGAAGCAGTACTTGCCTTTCTTACTATGACACTGTCAGCACTCTGTCTTCGGGTAGAGGGCGCTCTCTGCATCCGAGCAGAGAGCACTAACCCAGTCGTGGTTCCGCCGAAGGGTAGAATCACGACTGGGAAAAAATAGGCAGGCATTTTTTGGCCTGGCTATATGGTCGGGAAGACCAATAATAAATAGACCTTGTGTCACATCTAGCCTTACGTGGGAAGGTTGGTAAATACTGTTGCAAAGCAGTTGCTTAGTTGGTCAATAAGTTGGTGTAGAGTTAGTTGGAGTTGTTGGATATAGACTCATTACCCGGACATACTATTTCGCTTCAAAGCTGTATATAATTATTTCTACTAATAGTATTCCTCAATTGACTAACTCGTGTTCCAGTTTGTAGTTCTTGTTCAATATAATGTACATTTTCTATCTCTATATTTTTTTTCTTATTTATTATTTTATGTGGTTTCTCACTTTGATAAATTCGAAAGTTTTTTAATATGATCAAAATGGTGTTGTTTGCATATACAGAAAGCTAAAAAAATACGGCTTCTACTGGGTGATTTGGAGTATATCAAATTCACAGGAGATATCACGTTCACTCATCATTCCATTATTTTGGTCAATATATGCCTAGTCCTTCAAACATTGAACACTTTTGTTAATCTATACAATGAAATTCCCTTCCTAATACATGCCTAGTCCTTCAAACATTGAACACTTTTGTTAATGTGTTATCTATACAATGAAATTCCCTTCCTACCTTCGGAGCCATACGTGACCTACGCGTGCCTGATCGTGTCACTTTTGATTCCTGATTGAACTGGAAGCAGAATTCCCGCAATCGACTGCCTTACCTTTCTGTGTCAAAATTCCGACATTCAGTTACTGAATACGATTACTCTCGGTTGAAATTTATAAAATCTTTCCCTTGAAACAGTTTTTTAAGGAAAATATTATAAAAAATATCAACTATTAGTAATCGCTCTTTCGAAAAACTGATGAGTTTCCTTGCTAACCGGTTATTTAGGTAACGTCATTATCGTTGTTATATCCTCATTTTCCCTTCTATTTAGATGAACTGTCTACGTTTGTTGTTGTAGATGTTCTCATTAATGCAAGATTATTGTTTACGAAATCATGAAAACATATTCACGTTTGGAAAGAACATATGTGTATATCAGGAACATATGTGTATGTCAGGAAAAGATATTCTTGTTAAACAAGACCTTAGATAAAAAAAAGAAAGAAAGAAATAGAGGGTATGTAGAGTTTCATAAAAAAAAACCTAGACAGGCACAGACAGACAGATATATGACAGACAGATAGGCAGACACACATACACACACATTTCACCTGTCGATTGAGCATTATGGAGAAAAGGTAAACTTTAAAAACAGTAGCTACTCACACACCTACGCATCGTTCACTCGTTCACTCAGTAATGAATTTCAACACTCTCGGCTACTGGCGTGGGTTTACATTGTATATAGCACGCTGAACTCTACCCACCTCCACTGAGCGATAATAGCTCAGAGGTAGAATCGCCGACTGACATCAGTTTGGTCGAGTTTCAAACCTGGCAAGAAGTAATCAGATGTCTAACCGTATTGACAATGTGATACGACTGTCTGTGGATGACTATATATATATATATATATATATATATATACTATGTATTTAAGCAGTGAGCACACATTTATGCAAGTTTCTTTTAAAATTACAGTTGCTGTGGTTATATTGTTATAAACTTTTTCATATTATTTTTTTTTTGTAGAATGTTATATAAAAAATACCGAGTCTTTTTTTTGCCAAGCGCTTTCAGCTATAATTTCAGCCATTATAAAGGATTTTTAAAAATTTATTTTAACTAAATTTATGCACAGAAGTTAAAATAACATTTGAACATTACATCTGTACGTTTTTTATCTCTTGCTTCCAATCTATTACTATATTTAAATGTAATTGTTCTGATAGAATTACCTCCATAATATATATATATATATATATATATATATATATATATATATATAGTAATTATTCTGAGAGAATTACCTCCATAGTACCTAGGCTTTATGCATTTAAGCACAGTTATATATATATATTAGTCATCCACATACAAGCATATATACATATATTAAGATATATAAAGGACATATATACATACATGTATCATTGCTCCTCAGTGTGGCTAGACACATCCGTTTCCTTCTGGCCGGGATCGAAAATTGACCGCTTTGGTGTCAGTCGGAGTCGCTACCCCCTAAGCACATGGAATCAAAGAAAGGAAATTTTAGTGTTGTATATAAGCACGCCAGTCACCGAAAGAACTCAATTCATTTCTGAAGAGTAACGCATATATATATATATATGTGTGTGTGTGTGTGTGTGTGTGTATGTGTGTGTGTATGTGTGTTGGATTTTTTGTGTGTGTTTGTGTGTGTATATATATTTGTATATATATGCATGTGCGTATTTGTATTTATGTATATTTATATAAATATATATGTTTGTGTGTGAGTGCGCATATATATACGTATATAATATAGATATATTAAGATATATAAAGGACACACATACATACACACGCATATATACAATTTTAAGTGTTTCAAACGATTACGTTCTCATGATTTCGAATTTTTAGTTTCTTTACGCGATTTGTCTTGAAATCGAAACGATGGAGGCCCCAGGGTAGGTTAATCGGCTCATCTCCCCCACTTAAATATCTAAAATCTCAACCTGTTAAAGCTTCAGGTCCCTTCTAACAAATATTAAAAACTTTTTAATACAGCTCTTGTTATTAATATCGAATTTAAATCTGACCTATAACTGCATAGTATATATATATATATATATATATATATATAATAATAATAATAATAATAAAACCGACTCTGTACGTATTCTAATCTTAAAATGTTACACAAGAAACTTTTAAAGACCATGAATAACCAGCAGAATCTAACTCCGTTATCGTCCTCGGCTATAGAGCTTTGGACAAAGAGGGAAAAAAAAAGAAAACTGCGTAGGACCGACAATGCATACGGTTCTTCACAGTAAAGAAAAAAAAACCTCGAACGGAACGAACCACCAGGAAAGAAAAGTGCTCGATACTAAACTAACCAAAAAGTGTTAACAAAAAGGCAGTTACGCAGAGCAAAAACACACGAAAAAAGTCGCAAGATCGCCAAGACCTACCGCGGTTTCGCACAACGGCTCGTCAGGGCAAAGGCAGACCAAGGACTAATCAAATAAATAGATAACCTTGGTCTGCCTTTGCCCTGACGAGCCGTTGTGCGAAACCGCGGTAGGTCTTGGCGATCTTGCGATTTTTTTCGTGTATATATATATA
>JBBBDQ010001862.1:1162500-1165000 GCA_037127315.1 Ascarosepion bandense | reverse complement strand
GAAAAAATGAAACAGGCTTGTATGTGGATGACCAATATATATAAGTGATTTTATTAAGTGTGGGTTGTTTGGATTTAATGTACCTGGCCTCCAATATCACGTTTAAATCGGGTCATAACACACTACATTACATTTGAATAAATGATTCTGTTGTCATTTCGCGCTATCACGCAGTGTGACGTCATAGAACCGCATCGCAAATTTGCGAAATGCGTTTGTTCTTTTTGGTAACTATTGCCGTTCCCTAGCGGAGTTTTATGTCAACACAAAATAAAATCGTCGGTGATGGTGGATGTTATTGTATTACCGTCTTAATAACCTCTCTGAAGATAGCGCATGTGAGCCGAAAGCTTAGAACCAAATTAATAAAAAAATATCCAAATTTTGGTGAATTTTTGTCTTTATTTGCAACTGAAATTAAAGCCAAAATACGACGTTTAGAACGGCTCATGATTAAACATAATAGGCATTCATTGGCTCTTATATTTAACTATATATTTAGATAATTATTTGCTGCCTCGATACACTATATATATATATATATATATATATATATATATATATATATATATATATATATATATTTAATCATATCACCCCCAGCAATGCGGTAACGCCACTGATGTGCAGGGGGCTACGTAAGAATGAAAAGATTAGAAGAGAGAAAGCCGGAAACCACATCCTAAACAGGGAACAAGAGATGAGCCTCTACAGCTGTTCAATAGACGTGGGTGGAGTGTGAACCGGGCGATAGTTTAATCTATCTACTCCTTTTTAAATATATATATATATATATATATATATATATATATATATATAGAGAGAGAGAGAGAGAGAGAGTTTATAAAGGAAAACTCAACACGTGAGCTTTCCTTTATAAACTTCATATCGCTCTGGTTAACACCCATCGAGCTCTGTATATGGATTTACCTATTAATAATTTATATTAAGAAAATCTTGTTGGATTATCCTCACCGTTTACGGACTGACATATATATATATATATATATATATATATATATATATATATATATATATATAAATTGAAATATTTTCAGATGTTACGAAAGGTTGAATCCAACGATGTGGATATATTGAAGCATATCGTGATTTTATAACGATTGCACAAATAGTTAACTAAGTAAAAAGATGAATAGATAGATTGACCTTTTATGTAAAATCTTTCGGTTTTTGTCAATTCATTTCGATGACGTCATCTTATGATTCCGATAATTTTGTTTAGCTAAATAAGAAAAGCTAATCAGTAAAGAGTACGCGAAATTGAAAAAAACATTTGTCAGCGGCAAAAAAAAAAAAAAACTTAACAAAACCGGTAAAAAAAATTTCAAGATAAAACAGGAAAAATGTTACTTTGTCTCTTGGCTAAGGTAAACGGTTGCAAACTTCAAGTAAACAATAAAAAAGTAATTCCAAAATGTCGTGTCAAACAGAGTTGTTTTTATTCATTTCTTTATTTTTTTCGTTTCGTATTTCACCTTTTTGACTCAAGTTTTATATCTAAATTTTCTTTTCCTTAGTTTCGTATTTTTCCATTTTCTAATGATTCATTTCTTTGGAGCGTTGATATTTTCATCGTTTAATGGAAATTCGACCGTTTTCTCTCGTTACTTTTTCATTTACTTATTTATCTATTTGGTTCCGCATTTAATTATTTTTATATCGAAGAAAAGATCTAAATATTTATGTATTTCGAGCAACAAAAGCAATTTCCCTCTTTTCTTATTTTGTCTTTATTGTTACTTTCTTTTTCACTTTTCTCGATTTATTCTCGCTTTCTCTTTCTTCGTTTATCCATCATCAAAATCCACCTAAGGAAGTAAACGTAAGATAATATTTATTACTATTATTCGAACATTAACCGTGATGTTTTTACCTGCCTCATCTATCTATCTATCTATCTATCTATCTATCTATCTATCTATCTATCTATCTATCTATCTATTTATCTTAGTCTATATCTATCTATCTATCTATCTATCTTAGTCTATATCTATCTATCTATCTATCTATCTATCTATCTATCTATCTATCTTACTCTGTCTATATCTATCTATCTATCTATCTATCTATCTATCTTACTCTGTCTATATCTATCTATCTATTTTAGTCTATATCTATCTATCTATCTATCAATTTTAGTCTATATCTATCTATCTATCTATCTATCTATCTATCTATCTATCTAGTCTCTATCCATCTATCTATCTATCTATCTATCTATCTATCTATCTATCTATCTATCTGAGTCTATATCTATCTATCTATCTATCTATCTATCTATCTATCTTAGTCTATCTATCTATCTATCTATCTATCTATCTATCTATCTATCTAAGTCTCTATCCATCTATCTATCTATCTATCTATCTATCTATCTATCTATCTATCTGAGTCTATATCTATCTATCTATCTATCTATCTATCTATCTATCTTAGTCTATCTATCTATCTATCTATCTATCTATCTATCTATCTATCT